>JASDDO010000024.1:685136191-685736191 GCA_030015575.1 Agapanthus africanus
CTAAGGGCTTTGTCAACATGTAATAGAAAGACAATAAGTGTACATGTTAAGAAAAAGAGCAACCAGATAGCATACTATCATGTCGAGCAAGAAAGTCCTCCCTATATATGTCCAAGCATCCACTACAATATACATCGTATATACAGTAATGGCCTCTAGGGCATACTGTTGGAGATAGTGCCCTCAGAGTCAATTATTGGATCACAGGCACGTGATTGCAATGATTGAGGGAGGACCTATTCCGGTAGGACAGTCTTACTCAAGATGATAGTATGCTATCTGGTTTATCTTTATCATCGTGTAATGCTTTAGGTGACCTTACAGGTCACTATTGCGCGTTGATAGAGCCCCTAGGATTCTTTCTTGACTGCCAGAAGTATGAGGGTGATCATATACGTGGGAGCTGGTAGTCTATAAGCACATCCTTAAAAGGTCCCTAGTCGAGGGAGTTTCGAGACAGGGCATCGATACTCCAGAGTAGACTAGTGTATACAATCGAGACCCCGACGAGGGGCGGTGGCCGGTCTCACAAGCCACCGGTGTCAGTTGGTTCACCTAAGATGTATACAGGTGCTCATTGGGTTATGAGTACACCGGACAGGACTCGCCGGGAACATGCTAGTTGGTCTTATACCTGACGTCAGATAGCAGTTCCCTGGTGACATGTGTACAGGTTAGTTCATCGACCTGAGATCGTCATTTGTCTTGTGTGAGTTCCCACTGTACTTTGATTACTACGCTACCACGCTCAAAGGAGACGTGCAAACAGGTTTTAGTTGAGTACAGTCCCGAGCTATATGGAGGCAGTGAGCGGATCTGCAGGGGTTCGTCTCTTTCGGTATTGGGGGTGAGGTCGTGCTGTGTCTAGGAGAGCCCTTACACGAAGTCCTTGGCTAAGGCAGGAGATTTACCTGTAGGTATTCCAGTAGTATCTCAGGGTGTTCTGGGCTACACTCCGACACGACTTGTACCGCTTTTGGGGGTCTGACTTTTACCAACCCCCTAGGCCCGCCATGCGATGCTCATAGACGAACGGACCGGACTGTACGGATATTGTCACTGACAGGCTCAGTAGGGTGTCAGGATGAGTTCACTCACAGTCGTCCCTTTTGGTCAATACCTGGTAGCCCGTTACGTATAGGCTAATACCTCTGATGTGCTAGTGGTTAAATCCACAACCAAAGTATTGACGAGTCTTTAGAGTCCCCCACAGACCAGTTTCTCAAGTTTCGGGCGAAACGCTGTAGAGGCCGTATGGAGATATGGAAGGGTTCGATCTTATACGTGCGGTATTGCATGGATCATGATCGGGCGGATAATACTAGCGGGCTTTGGTTTAAGCCGGATCCTCGTATTCTACAGTGTAGATTTTGTCTCATTGCATTTGTATTCGGTCAGAATACAAATGCGGGTATGTATATACAGTAGCGGGGTTTCCTGTAATTTATTACGGGATCAGTTTTATGAAGTTTCCAGTTTGTTTTCCGTTTTGGCCAATTTCCTTTGTTTCTTTCCTTGGCTGAAAATTGGTGGAGTAGGGCTTATTTGCAATTGTGCAAATTAGCATTGTGGAGGGTGGTCTTTGCATATTGTTGCTTCATGATGGTTGCACCATCATTTGACTTCTTGACTTCATCATGGCTTGACTTTTGTGGTGACATGGTTTTCATGATAGGTTTATGAGTGTAGGACTTTGGTTTGTGATCATGATTCATCATGATAACCTTTTCTCTCTCTTGCATTATTTGGCTCACTCTCATTTTTTGATCCATACATTCTCTCCTCTCTCATTCTCTTTTTTAGGTCATGGCCGGCCAAATGAAGAGAGGGGCTGTCCAAAATTCTTGAGTGGGATTTTTCATCTCTTTTGGTTTGTAAAAATCCCAAAGCTCCTTCTCCAAAAGTTTAGTTCATTTCCTCCACCAAAAAGGCAACTTCTTAAAACCCCAATGAGAAATAGCACTACACTATTCTACAGCAATTCTTGGGCACGTCGGCTCGCCAACTTCGTGCCCGAGTTGCCTCGGTCCAGAGGTGGGAGCCCGTAAAAGAACCCGGCGATGTGGTGCCCTTCCGTCGAGGAGATGAAGACCGGAGATTCCGCGGGGAGATCGGGACGACGACGAGAAGACCGAAGGACACGGATCGCTCGGTATATCTCTCTACCCCTTTTCTAGTTAGCTAGGATTAGATTAATGGCCCAATCCCGGATTTTTGTGCGCGGTGGTGCCGGTTCAAAAGTTAAAGTAAATTATCGTTTCCGCATTTTGGCCTCGGATTGACGGCCGGGGCGCCGCCGTGCACTTACACTGGTATCAGAGCCAGGCCATTAACCTAGTCTAGCTTCCTCTAATGTGTTTACAAGTTCGATCGAACGGATTTTCAAAAAACCGCGTTTTTCATTGCATCAGTTTCTGTCGAAATTTTTTTGGGCTCGAAAATTTTTTCAGGTTGTTGCAGAAACACATGCAGGCAATTATAAGCATTCTGTAAAAATTTGGTTGCATGTTCTCACTATTCTACCGAGAAACCGCAGCCAAACCCATGCTTGGGCCGCGGTTCCGCCACCACTTATACTGTTCAGTGCACCAAAATTTTACAGAGAGCTTCTCAGTTGAAAATATGGTTTTTGGAATGATCTGTTTTGGGCCCAGATTTCTTTGAGTGCTACAGTTGTGCTTGGGGTCCGCTTCAGTAAATTTAGTCGATCGAAAATTTGAAACATGTTAGTTCACACTATTTACATTATATCTGCGACCGTGAATGTCATTTGATCGGTAAATCATGTCTAACTGCTATAGCCCTTTTAGACGGATTTGCGAACGTGACATTCACGTTGATGTTCTGTGTTGTGCTGTGATGTTGCGGATTGGTCGTGGGGGATAGCCTGGATGCAATGTTAGTACAGTTTCGTTTTATATGTGTAAGTGCACGGCGGCGCCCCGGCCGTCAATCCGACGGCCAAATGCGGAAGCGGTGATAAACTTAATTTTTTGCGGACTTAGCAAACCGGCACCACCGCGCACTAAACCCCGGATCGTGCCATTAAACTAGTCTATGCTAACAAGAGGACGGGTTAAGAGAGATATACCGACGATCCAAGTCCTCCGGTCTTCTCGTCATCGTCCCGATCTCTTGCGGAATGTCCCGTCTCCTCCTCGTCGCCGGAAGTGCACCACATCGCCTACTTCTTTTACGGGCTCCCACCTCAATGCCGAGGCAACTCGGGCACGAAGCCGGCTACTCGACGTGCCCAAGGTTCGCTGTAGAATATGTAGTACTCAAGTCTCACTTTGGGGTAGTGGAGGTTGCCTTTTGGTGGAGGGATGATACAAGAACAATGTGGAGGAACTTGGGGATTTTTCTAACATCAAGAGAGCAAAAATCCCCACTACAAAAATGGGCAACCCACCCTCATGGTGGCCGGCCATCACTAGAGGAGAGGGAGGGGAAGAATGAGATGGTTGCCAAAAATGAGAGAGTCATTCTCATATCAAAAAAAACAAGAGAGAGAGAGGAAAGTCTATCATGCAAAAAGGGAATGATCACAAGGTAAACTCAACACTCAACACCACCATCATCACCTCACAAAGTCCAACCATCATGAACCATGATGACTCAAAAAGTCATGCCATCACGAAGAAATCAAGTCAAAGGATGGTGCACATCATGAAAGCCATCATGATGCAACAAGATGCAAAGGACCCCCTCCACTAATGCCTATTTGCAACAATGCAAATAAACCCTCCTCCACCAATCTTCGGCCAATGAACGGAACAATGGAAATTGGCCGAAACGGAAAGCAAACTGGCAACTCCAGAAAACTGGTCCCGTAATAAATTACAGGAAAACCCCGATACTGTGCATACACACCCGCATTTGTATTCCGACCGAAATACAAATGCAATGAGACAAAATCTACACTGTACTATACTAGGATCCGGCTTATACCAAAGCCGGCTAGTAATATCCGTTCGATCTTGATCCGTGCAATACCGCACGTATCTGATCGAACCCTGCCATATAACCATACGGCCTATAGTACAGACTGTCCGATCCTGATCCGTGCAATACCGCACGTATCTGATCGGACCTTGCCATATCTCCATACGGCCTCTACAACCTTTCGCCCGAAAGCTGAGTAACTGAATGTGGGGGACTCTAAAGACTCATCAACACCTTGGTTGTGGATTTAACCACTAGCACGTTAGAGGTATAAGCCAATACATAACGGGATACCAGGTATTGACCAAAAGGGACGTCTGTGAGCGAACTCAGCCTGACTCCCTACTGAGCCTGTCAGTGACAATATCCGTACAGTCCGGTCCGTTCGTCTATGAGCATCGCATGGCGGGCCTAGGGGTTGGTAAAAGTCAGACCCCCAAAAGCGGTACAAGTCGTGTCGGAGTGTAGCCCAGAACACCCTGAGATACTACTGGAATACCTACCAGTAAATCTCCTTGCCTCGGCCGAGGGCTTCGTGTAATGGCTCTCCTAGACACAGCACGACCTCACCCCCAATACCGGGAGAGACGAACCCCTGAAGATACGCTCACTGCCTCCATGTGGCTCGGGACTGTACCCAACTAAAACCTGTTTGCACGACTCCTTTGAGCCGTGGTAGGGTAGTAATCAAAGTACAGTGGGAACTCACACGAGACAAATGACGATCCCCAGGTCGATGAACTAACCTGCACACATGTCACCAGGGAACTGCCATCTGACGTCTGGTATATGACCAACTAGCATGTTCCCGGCGAGTCCTGTCCGGTGTACTCATAACCCAATGAGCACCTGTATACATCTTAGGTGATCCAACTGACACCAGTGGCTTGTGAGACCGGCCACCGCCCCTCGTCGGGGTCTCGACTGTATACACTAGTCTACTATGGAGAATCGATGCCCTGTCTCGAAACTCTCACGATTAGGGACCTTTTAAGGATATGCTTATAGACCCCCAGCTCCCACTTATATGATCGCCCTCATACTGCTGGTGGTCAAGCAAGAATCCTAGGGGCTCTATCAACGTATAATAGCGACGTGTCAGGTCACTTAAAACAGTACACGATGATAAAGGTAAACCAGATAGCATACTATCATCTCGAGTAAGACTGTCCTACCGGGATAGGTCCTCCATCAATCATTGCAATCACGTACCTGTGACCTAATAATTGACTCTGAGGGCACTATCTCCAACAATCTCCCACTTGCACTCAAGGCTAATTATTGCGATGTCGCATACTCACAGCCCGTGTGATACCGAACACCCAACTCCTCTACTAGTCAGTCTCATAAAGCTCGTTTGCGAAACTATTGCGTTCGAGGAATAGCCTTAGTGAGTGGATCCGCTTTGTTGTTTCTTTCTATGTCTCTCTATATCTCAAGTTCGCGGAGAAACCCATCTCCCGAAATGAGCAATACCTGTCTTAGAATGTGTCTGGATGTCTGATGGGACATAGCTCATAAATGAACTCCAAATCCAAACTTCTTAGACTGTATCGTCAACTGAACTTAATCAGTATCCTGCGCCATGCCTCCCTCAGTATTTCCTTGGACCAACTGTCCAAAATACTGCCCCTCGTCAGAAGGAAAAACTATAACTCTGACAACCTCCTTGTCGTCCGGGTCACTTTAGAAGCCTGGAATGATAACTGTCTCCCGAATGAGGCTGTCGTTATCATATCCCTAGAACATTCACTTATGTTCTAAAACTGCTTCCGACTGTTTCTCCAGGATCGGATCAATATCAACTTATTGCATCTAGTGCAAGAACAATATCTGGTGTGGTACTTGACATCTCATGATTGACTCAATTGCCTGAGCAAGTGATCTGCCAATCATGCACATCCCTCTCCCCTTTAGTCTATAAGACACCTTTAGAGAGGGTGACTCCATCTTCTGCAGGTACACTACCGTGCATGGAGTCGTCCATTCTAAATACCCTTAGAATGCTGTCTAAGTACCCTGATTGGGAAACCACCCAAATCTAGATCTAAAACCATAGATCTAGTAACCAGTATGTCAGATATAAAATCCATTTCCTTTGTGGAGAAACCACTGTGTGACGACCAAAGTATAACCGATTGTAGTATAGGAGTTTCTTTTCCTACTCTGTGTATGTCATCCAAATACCAGGACATCACACCCTACTACCTTCTCAACAGATCCATCCCCTATTCTGATGAAGTCAAACCCATGACTGTCACGTCAGAAGTAGATGATCTATCTCCGCTACATCTGCTTTAGTCTATAAATAGACATAAGCTACCTGTCCACCAATGCTTCCGCTGCTCCCACTGACTACGACAACCCTCCGGCAGAGTCATATAGACGTACACTTCTAAAACTAGTTTAGAACGACGCTATACTCATCCTCCCGCCGGGTCTCGCAGCCTGGAACAACAGCAATGGTAAGTGTGGGTAAACAAGAACTTCCCTGTCACCGTCCTTGAGGCTACTGGAGTACCTCTCGGGTGCCTGAAGTTACCCACCTTATCTGCGGAGTGGCCAATGGAATGTCAATCCAGATTGAATCTTTAGGTTCCTTATCAAATCTTCAGTAATCGTTTGTGGTTCTGGAATCACTTCCAGTTCTACCATACTCCCACTACTGTTTTCTGAAAAAATCCATTTTTATTAAAACTGTGGCGAGTCTAGAACAATATTGCTATTGTTCATCCAGATCCGCGTCATAGCCTGGGTCAACCCACAAAAAGCCATTACAGAAACGTGCCTTGAGTTGTCCAGTGTCTGGTTTTAAGCATAAGCCGGACAACTCCCCGTACCTTAACATCGTTAAGATATGAACTGTTCTATATCCCATATAGGACCAGAGGCACTGATTTAATTGAACCAGATTCAAAACATGCAACTGTCTCCAGTGCATGTCAACTAAATGGAAGGAGGCCGATCAGCGTTACTCAACTTAGGAATGCTTCCAATTATGAGTAACCTGAAAAAGAAGCAAGTTCTCTTAGTCATTACTATCAACTTAATACCATACACAAGTATCTACATCTTCGTTCTCTTTGAAGAATCCCGATACTTGCTACACCTGGTTCTCTACTCTATTCAAATACCTATAACTTCTCAAAATTCGGACCCTGTGTTTCCTACGAAACACATGTCTAAAAACTAGAGAAGTCATAAGTAAACCGAATATAGTACGAGGACCAACCCCTCTGTCCTGATGGACCCTGGACAACATACAATACTCTGTATAAGTCCCTTGAGTCTGATAACTCACTCACTGTGTGTCGTAGGTTGAAAACTGTACTTATGGTTAAGAAGAATTACACCGCTGTTTAATGCTCCTTACCTAACCATCCACTGATATCGGTAAATGTCGTAGACATAATTTCAGAAAGGTATATCTCACTCTATGAAAATAGACGTACAGATATATCAATTTGAAATTGGTGCTTAACTGCGGATATTCAAAACCAAATATTTGCCAACCGGCAAACTACCCAGGTGACTTCCTCAAATATCACTGATTACAACGAATCCCGATATAATGAGGATGATCACCCAATTCCCAATAACTTACTCCCACTCACCATCTGAAAAACCATACAGATGTGAGAATCGTACCTGGTAAATACATACCCTGGAGTAAGCATCTAATCGGGAAATCAGTTTTCTTTAATCATTACACAGTGAAACTGAAACATTGAAATGTTTCGATGGGGTATCCCGGTATTCCTAGTAATGCCTCTTCCAGATTCACGACTGTAACCGTATAATTCTTTGCCACCTCTCCAAATCCCTTCATATGTCTTTAGTCTTTACCTTCTGCACACCCCTTTAGGCCAAATGGTTTTCTTCCTTCCCTACCGTTCGGCACCAGCCTATGGTTTGGAAGAAGACTATCCAATAGGCATAATGGGTGTACTGTCCCAATCCTAGGAACACTCGCAATGAGAGAAGGTGAAGATAAAAGACAACCGAATAAACCTTATTCCTATTTCTCCTGGACCAGAATCCATCCCCGAACTGGAACAAGTTCCTTTCAAGTTCGTATATAACCATACGATGGAGTATCCAAATAAACTGTGGATCTTCGTAGTGATACGGAGTGTCCTGGAGAAATACAAAGGTGATGTGGGAGTGGTAACGAAATATTTGGTTTGGTCGTGAATATCTGTTGCAATTTACTTTGCCCTCTTACTAATCCCTTGCTTTGTCTTAACTTAATACCTTCTGCACACCATCGTTAGGCTAATTGGTTTTCTTCATTCCCTACCGGTCGGCACCAGCCTAAGGTTTGGAAGAAGACTATCCAATTTGCGTAACAGGTGTACTACCCCTAAACCAAGGAGTACTCGTAACCTGAGAGAGGGTAAAAGGAAAAGACAACTGAATAATCCTATCCGTTTTCTCCAGAACCGGAAACCATCCTCGAATAAATTCTTTCGAGTTCGTATCTAACCATACGATGGTTTTGTCCAATGGAAGTGGACGTTCGTAGTAATACGGGGTGTCCTGGAGAAAAGGGTAAAAGTAGGAGTCGCAATGAGGTTCGCAACTCTGACAATCCAAAAGCCAGTTTTTAAGAAGGTTCGGTCAACTTGGTCACTGAGTCATAGTCTTAGGGTCGGGTCAATGGTCGCTACCAAAGAGAGAGAGAAAAGAAACACTCAGCGTGCACTCTAACCTAGATCAGAATGGTTACCAATTTATCTAATCTGGAAACCTCCCACTGTACCTCAAATTCTCCTCCAAACCTGAAAGAAGAATTAGTCGGGGTCACCCGAGGAGTAAACTAACTCATCAGTGGGAATCGGGATCCAACTCTCATCGCATGATAACGTGACGGAATCCGCTCACGTCATCACACTCCAGAAGGTATGCGCATATCTGGCAAGTTTCAGTTCTTTTGAAACTCCCGAGGTGATTTCTGCCCCATGCTCTTATGACCTTGACTTTGGCCAACATATCATAAGTCACATGTCAAGTTCTACCCGTCATTCTCCAGGTTAATTTGAATCCATCCGTACATACCCTTGACTTTGGCCAACATGGCAGTACGACTGTTCCAAATCAACGCATCTATCTATGCTGCATATGAATAACCAACAGCTACCAAACACTGTGCCTTGACTTTGGCCAACATACACAGCTTGAATACTATTGACTATCCATATGAAACGACGGAGGGCTACGAATGGTTTCTGGCAAAAACCTTTAACGTAATGAACTTGATATCGTTGAAGGAACGGATAGCTTTTTAAAAATATAGTGACGAAAACCTTTGCTAAAGAGGTCACTCCCGGTGAAGGGATCTCGGCTCTTTCCCCGTAGAATGGGGTGCAGGATATTCCAAATGAATACCGCGATGCAAAGCAAAAGTAATCGGCTATAGTGAAGTTAATGCCCTGACGCAAACTTCTGTCCAAGGGGTCACTCCCGGTGAAGGGATCTCGGCCCTTGCCTCGTCGACTGAGGAGCAGGATATTCCAATGAATACCACGATGCAAAACAAAAGTAAACGTCCTTGCAATAACAGATTTTTGAAAAGTGTTCCAACAACATCAGATTAGGTTTGTTTTAACTTGCATTGATCCGAATCAATGCAGTCCCATCAATTGATCACACCAAAAAGAACGAAAATATACTGATGTACGTATATGCCATCCGCATTCGCCACTGGGTCCCGTCATTACCCGTTAGGTTAGCTTACTAACGACAGAGCGGGGACTGGACTAGCGCGGATGCAAAACATATACAACATCTACTAATATATATACCAATATATAGTATTTCGCTCAAGGCGTGAATAAAATGCAACATCACAGATATGTACAGCATCACAGAAACAATACAGATATCTGGGATCCCCGGGTTTCACAGAGCCGCTGAAAACCGACGTTCCCCTGGTCGTGTGGATAGCCTGTGCAATGAAATCCTAGACCCCTACGGGCGCGGCAAGTTACCCGCCAAAACCTGAAGCGAGGCAGCCCCCTTCAACGACGTGAATGGACCACCCGGCACTTCACGGAATCCGGCAACTTGGGCACCCCTCCTGGGTCAACCTGTACCCCCTACGAGTGCGGCGAATAGCCCGCCAATCCTAGAGTGAAGCCCCCTCCTTCCCAATGCCATGAGATGCGGGCTTGCTGCCCTCTAGAACCCGGCTATCCGTGCACCCCTCCGCGGGGCAATCCTAGTACAGAAAGTAAAATATACATACACCGGGTACATCGACCGCAACCAGGTCGTGCCCCAAAATAATAATACAAACAGGCAGTGACGGCAGTCCACATGTCGGACGCTCGCCCCGCAATATCAAATGTACATAATACAACCACAACTGTACTAGCATTGCATCCAGGCTATCCCCCACGACCGATCCGCAACATCACAGCAAAAACAAAACATCAACGTGAAAGTCACGTTCGCAAATCCGTCTAACCGGGCTATAGCAGTTAGACCGGATTTACCGATCAAGTGACATTCACGGTCGCAGATATAATGTAAATACTGTGAAAAATGTGTTTAAAATATCCGATCGATCAAAAATTAACAAGTGGGCCCCCAATCAAAACTGTAGCACTCACAGAAAACCTGGGCCCAATTTTAATATTCCAAAACCCATATTTTAAGCCCAGAAAGCCTCTGAAAAAAAATTGGTGAAGTGATCTCCACAGTGTGCGGCGGAAGAGCGGCGGAATGGGGGTATATGCGGCGGTTCCGCGCTCCCACTATGGATTCACTTCATCGAAATTTTACAGAGTTCTTAGATTTTCCAGTACATCAATATTTTACAACCTGAAAATTTTTTTGACACCAAAAATTTCCAACAGAAAACTGATGCTAACAAAAATGTAGTTTTGGAACATTCGATCGATCGAAACAGGAAAACACACTACACCAAGCTAGACTAAGTTAATGGCGAGGCTCTGATACCACTGTAAGTGCACGGCGGCGCCCCGGCCGTCAATCCGACGGCCAAATGCGGAAGCGGTGATAAACTTAATTTTTTGCGGACTTAGCAAACCGGCACCACCGCGCACTAAACCCCGGATCGTGCCATTAAACTAGTCTAAGCTAACAAGAGGACGGGTTAAGAGAGATATACCGACGATCCAAGTCTTCCGGTCTTCTCGTCATCGTCCCGATCTCTTGCGGAATGTCCCGTCTCCTCCTCGTCGCCGGAAGTGCACCACATCGCCTACTTCTTTTACGGGCTCCCACCTCAATGCCGAGGCAACTCGGGCACGAAGCCGGCTACTCGACGTGCCCAAGGTTCGCTGTAGAATATGTAGTACTCAAGTCTCACTTTGGGGTAGTGGAGGTTGCCTTTTGGTGGAGGGATGATACAAGAACAATGTGGAGAAACTTGGGGATTTTTCTAACATCAAGAGAGCAAAAATCCCCACTACAAAAATGGGCAACCCACCCTCATGGTGGCCGGCCATCACTAGAAGAGAGGGAGGGGAAGAATGAGATGGTTGCCAAAAATGAGAGAGTCATTCTCATATCAAAAAAAACAAGAGAGAGAGAGAGAGAGGAAAGTCTATCATGCAAAAAGGGAATGATCACAAGGTAAACTCAACACTCAACACCACCATCATCACCTCACAAAGTCCAACCATCATGAACCATGATGACTCAAAAAGTCATGCCATCATGAAGAAATCAAGTCAAAGGATGGTGCACATCATGAAAGCCATCATGATGCAACAAGATGCAAAGGACCCCCTCCACTAATGCCTATTTGCAACAATGCAAATAAACCCTCCTCTACCAATCTTCGGCCAATGAACGGAACAATGGAAATTGGCCGAAACGGAAAGCAAACTGGCAACTCCAGAAAACTGGTCCCGTAATAAATTACAGGAAAACCCCGATACTGTGCATACACACCCGCATTTGTATTCCGACCGAAATACAAATGCAATGAGACAAAATCTACACTGTACTATACTAGGATCCGGCTTATACCAAAGCCGGCTAGTAATATCCGTTCGATCCTGATCCGTGCAATACCGCACGTTTCTGATCGAACCCTGCCATATAACCATACGGCCTATAGTACAGACTGTCCGATCCTGATCCGTGCAATACCGCACGTATCTGATCGGACCTTGCCATATCTCCATACGGCCTCTACAACCTTTCGCCCGAAAGCTGAGTAACTGAATGTGGGGGACTCTAAAGACTCATCAACACCTTGGTTGTGGATTTAACCACTAGCACGTTAGAGGTATAAGCCAATACATAACGGGCTACCAGGTATTGACCAAAAGGGACGTCTGTGAGCGAACTCAGCCTGACTCCCTACTGAGCCTGTCAGTGACAATATCCGTACAGTCCGGTCCGTTCGTCTATGAGCATCGCATGGCGGGCCTAGGGGGTTGGTAAAAGTCAGACCCCCAAAAGCGGTACAAGTCGTGTCGGAGTGTAGCCCAGAACACCCTGAGATACTACTGGAATACCTACCAGTAAATCTCCTTGCCTCGGCCGAGGGCTTCGTGTAATGGCTCTCCTAGACACAGCACGACCTCACCCCCAATACCGGGAGAGACGAACCCCTGAAGATACGCTCACTGCCTCCATGTGGCTCGGGACTGTACCCAACTAAAACCTGTTTGCACGACTCCTTTGAGCCGTGGTAGGGTAGTAATCAAAGTACAGTGGGAACTCACACGAGACAAATGACGATCCCCAGGTCGATGAACTAACCTGCACACATGTCACCAGGGAACTGCCATCTGACGTCTGGTATATGACCAACTAGCATGTTCCCGGCGAGTCCTGTCCGGTGTACTCATAACCCAATGAGCACCTGTATACATCTTAGGTGATCCAACTGACACCAGTGGCTTGTGAGACTGGCCACCGCCCCTCGTCGGGGTCTCGACTGTATACACTAGTCTACTATGGAGAATCGATGCCCTGTCTCGAAACTCTCACGACTAGGGACCTTTTAAGGATATGCTTATAGACCCCCAGCTCCCACTTATATGATCGCCCTCATACTGCTGGTGGTCAAGCAAGAATCCTAGGGGCTCTATCAACGTGTAATAGCGACGTGTCAGGTCACTTAAAACAGTACACGATGATAAAGGTAAACCAGATAGCATACTATCATCTCGAGTAAGACTGTCCTACCGGGATAGGTCCTCCATCAATCATTGCAATCACGTACCTGTGACCTAATAATTGACTCTGAGGGCACTATCTCCAACAATATGTACATTTGATATTGCGGGGCGAGCGTCCGACATGTGGACTACCGTCACTGCCTGATTGTATATTATTCTTTTAGGGCACAACCGGGGTGAGGTCGATGTACCCGTTGTATGTATATTTTACTTTCTGTACTAGGATTACCCCAAGGTGGGGTGCACGGATAGCCGGGTTCTAAAGGGCAACGGGCTCGCATCTCATGGCATTGAGACAGAGAGGGCTTCACTCTAGAATTGGAAGGCTATTCGCCGCACCCGTAGGGGGTACAGGTTGACCCAGGAGGGGTGCCCAAGTTACCGGATTTCGTGAACTGCTGGGTGGTCCATTCACGTTGCTGAAGGGGGCTGCCTCGCTTCAGGTTTTGGCGGGTAGCTTGCCGCGCCCGTAGGGGTCTAGGATTTCATTGCACAGGCTATCCACACGATCAGGGAAACGTCTGGTTTCAGTAGCGGCTCTATGAAACCCGGGGATCCCAGATATCTGTATTGTTCTGTGATGCTTATTACATTTCTTTGATGTTGCATTTTATCACACCTTGAGCGAATATTATATATTGATATATATGCTAGTAGATGTTGTATATGTTTTGCATCCGCGCTAGTCCAGTCCCCGCTCTGTCGTTAGTTAAGTAACCTAACGGGTAATGACGGGACCCAGTGGCGAATGCGGATGGCATATACGTACATCATTATTTTCGTTCTTTATTGGTGTGATCAATTGATGGGACTGCATTGATTCGGATCAATGCAAGTTAAAAACGAACATATTCTGGTGTTGTTGGAACAATTTTTCAAAAAGCTGTTATTGCAAGGGCGTTCTCTTTTGTTTTGCACAGTGGTATTTAGTTATGAATATCCAGCACCTCAGTCGACGAGGCAAGGGCCGAGATCCCTTCATCGGGAGTGACCCCTTGGACAGAAGTTTGCGTCAGGGAAATAACTTCACTATAGCTGATTGCCTTTTGCTTTGCATCATGGTATTCAGTTGGAATATCCTGCACCTCATTCTACGGGGAAAGAGCCGAGATCCCTTCACCGGGAGTGACCTCTTTAGCAAAGGTTTTCGCCACTATATTTTTATAAAAGCTATCCAGTTCCTTCAACGATATCAAGTTCATTACGTTAAAGGTTTTTCGCCAGAAACCATTTGTAGCCCTCCGTCATTTCAGACGGGTAGCACGTAGTATTCATGCTATGTTTGTTGGCCTTAGTCAAGGCATAGTGTATGGTAGCTGCTTGTTACTTTTCTGTTGCATTGATAGATGCGTTAGTTTGGGACAGTCGTATAGCCTTGTTGGCCCTAGTCAAGGGCTTGTACGGGTGAGTTCAAATTAACCTGGACAGTGACGGGTAGAACTTGACACGTGACTTATGATTTGTTGGCCTTAGTCATGGTCATAAGAGCATGGGGCAAAAATCACATTGGGAATTTCTAAAGAAACTGAAACTTTCCAGATATGCGCATACCTTCTGGAGTGTGATAACGTGAGTGGATTCCGTCACGTTATCATGCGATGATAGTTGGATCCCGATTCCCACTGATGAGTTGGTTTACTCCTCGGGTGATCCCGATTAATTCTTCTTTTAGGTTTGGAGGAGAATTTGACGGTACAGTGGGAGGTTTCCAGATTAGATAAATTGGTAACCATTCTGATCTAGGTTAAAGTGCACGCTGAGTGTTTGTTTTCTCTCTCTCTTTGGCAGCGACCATTGACCCGACCTTAGACTATGACTCAGTGACCAAAATTAACCGAACCTTCTTAAACACCGGCTTTTGGATTGTCAAAGTTGCAGACCTCATTGCCACTCCTACTTTTACCCTTTTCTCCAGGACACCCCGTATAACTACGAACGTCCACTTCCATTGGATAAAACCATCGTATGGTTATATACGAACTCGAAGGAATTTATTCGAGGATGGTTTCTGGTTCTGGAGAAAACGAATAGGACTATTCAGTTGTCTTTTCCTTTTACCTTCTCTCAGGTTGCGAGTACTCCTTGGTTTAGGAGATAGTACACCCATTACGCAAATTAGATAGTCTTCTTCCAAACCATAGGCTGGTGCCGACCGGTAGGGAATGAAGAAAACCAATTAGCCTAACGATGGTGTACAGAAGGTATTATGTAAAGACAAAGAAATGGATTAGAAGGAGGGCAAAGTAAATTGCGACTGCTATTCACGACCAAACCAAGTATTTCATTACCACTCCCACCTCACCTTTGTATTTCTCCAGGACACTCCGTATCACTACGAAGATCCACAGTTTATTGGATATTCCATCGTATGGTTATATACGAACTCGAAAGGAACTTGTTCCAGTTCGGGGATGGATTCTGGTTCAGGAGAAATAAGAATAAGGTTTATTCGGTTGTCTTTTATCTTCACCTTCTCTCCCATTGCGAGTGCTCCTAGGATTGGGACAGTACACCCATTACAATTATTGGATAGTCTTCTTCAAAACCATAGGCCGGTGCCGAACGGTAGGGAAGGAAGAAAACCATTTGGCCTAAAAGGGTGTGCAGAAGGTAATGACTAAAGACATATGAAGGGATTTGGAGAGATGGCAAAGAAATATACGGTTACAGTTGTGAATCTGATAATGGAAGAGGCATTACTAGGAATACCCGGATACCCCATCGAAACATTTCAATGTTTCAGTTTCACTGAGTACTGTTAAAGGAAAACTGATTTCCCAATTAGACACTTGCTCCAAGGTATGTATTTACCAGGTATGAATCTCACATCTGTATGGTTTTACAGATGATGAGTGGGAGTATGTTATTGGGAATTAGGTGATCGTCTTCATTATATCGGGATTCGTTGTAATCGGTGATATTTGAGGAAGTCACTTGGGTTGTTTGCAGGACGACAAATATTTGGTTTTGAATATCCGCTGTTATGCACTAATTTCAAATTGATATATCTGTACGTCTATTTTTATAGAGTGAGATATACCTTTTTGAAATTATGTCCATGACATTTACCTATATCAGTGGATGATTAGGTGAGGAGCATTAAACAACGGTGTAATTCTTCTTAACCATAAGTACAGTTTTCAACCTACGACACACAGGGAATTTGTTATTAGACTCAAAGGACTTGTACAGAGTTTTGTATGTTGCCCAGTGTCCATTTGGACAGAGGGGTTGGTCCTCGTACTATATTCGTTTTACTTATGACTTCTCTAGTTTTTAGACAGGTGTTTCGTAGAAACGCAAGGTCCGAATTTTGAGAAGTTATAGGTATATGAATAAAGTAGAGAACCAAGTATTGCAAGTATCATGATTTTTCAAGGTGATCGAAGATGTAGATACTTGTGTGTGGTATTCAGTTGATAGTAATGATTAAGAGAACTTGCTTCTCTTTCAGGTTACTCATAATTGGAAGCACTCCTAAGTTGAGTAATGCTGATCGGCCTCTTTCCATTTAGTTAACATGCACTGGAGACTGCTGCATGATTTGAATCTGGTTCAATTAAATCAGTGCCTCTGGTTCTATATTGGATATAGAACAGTTCATATCTTAACGATGTTAAGGTACGGGGAGTTGTCCGGCTTATGCTTAAAACCAGACTCTGGATAACTCAAGGCACGTTTCTGTAATGGCTGTTTGTGGGTTGACCTAGGCTATGACGAGGGTTGACTTTTTACAATCTGGAAGATCAATAGTGATATTGTTCTTGACTCGCCACAGTTTTAACAAAAATGGATTTTTTCAGAAAACAGAAGTGGGAGTATGGTAGAACTGGAAGTGATTCCAGAACCGCAGACGATTACTGAAAATTTGATAAGAACCTAAAGATTCAATCTGGATTGACATTCCATTGGCCACTCCACAGATAAGGTGGGTAACCTCAGGCACCCGAGAGGTACTCCGGTAGCCTCAAGGACGGTGACAGGGAGGTTCTTGTTTACCCAGACATGCCATTGCTGTTGTTCCAGGCTGCGAGACCCAGCAGGAGGATGAGTATAGCGTCGTTCTAAACTAGCTTTAGAAGTGTACGTCTATATGACTCTGCCAGAGGGTTGTCGTAGTCAGTGGGAGCAGCGGAAGCATAGTGGACAAGTGTCTTATGTCTATTTATAGACTAAAGCAAATATAGCGGAGATAGATCATCTATTTCTGACATGACAGTCATGGGTTTGACTTCATCAGAATAGGGGATGGATCTGTTAAGAAGGTAGTAGGGTGTGATGTCCTGGTATTTGGATGACACACACAGAGTAGGAAGTGAAATTCCTATACTACGATCGGTTATACTTTGGTTGTCACGCAGTGGTTTCTCCATAAAGGACATGGATCTCATATTAGACATTCTGGTTACTAGATCTATAGATTTAGATTTGGGTGGTTTCCCAATCAGGATACTTAGACAACATTCTAAGAGTTTTTAGAATGGACGACTCCTGGCACGGTAGTATACCTGCAGGTGATGGAGTCACCCTCTCTAAAGGTGTCTTACAGACTAAAGGGGAGAGGGATGTGCATGATTGACAGATCACTTGCTTAGGCAATTGAGTCAATCATGAGATGTCAAGTACCACACCAGATGTTGTTTTTGCAGTAGATGCAATAAGTTGATATTGATCCAATCCCGGAGAAACGATCGGAAGAAGTTTTAGAACATAAGTGGATGTTCTAGGGATATGATAACGACAACCTCTTTTGGGAGACAGTTATCGTTCCAGGCTTCCAAGGTGACATGGATGACAGAGAGGTTGTCAGAGTTATAGTTTTCCTTCTGACGAGGGGCAGTATTTTGGACAGGTGGTCCAAGGGGATACTGAGGGAGGCATGACGCAGGATACTGATTAAGTTCAGTTGACGATACAGTCTAAGAAGTTTGGATTTGGAGTTCATTTATGAGCTAGGTCCCATAAGACATCCAGACACATTCTAAGACAGGTATTGCTCATTTCGGGAGATGGCTTTCTCCACGAACTTGAGATATAGAGAGACATAGAAAGAAACATCCAGGCGGATTCACTCACTGAGGCTATTCCTCGAACGCAGTAGTTTCTCAAACGGGTTTTGCGAGACTGATTAGTAGAGGAGTTGGGTGTTCGGTATCACACGGGCTGTGAGTATGCGACATCGCAATAATTAGCCTTGAGTGCAAGTGGGAGATTGTTGGAGATAGTGCCCTCAGAGTCAATTATTGGATCACAGGCACGTGATTGCAATGATTGAGGGAGGACCTATTCCGGTCGGACAGTCTTACTCAAGATGATAGTATGCTATCTGGTTTATCTTTATCATCGTGTACTACTTTAGGTGACCTTACAGGTCACTATTGCGCGTTGATAGAGCTCCTAGGATTCTTGCTTGACTGCCAGCAGTATGAGCGCGATCATATACGTGGGAGCTGGTAGTCTATAAGCACATCCTTAAAAGGTCCCTAGTCGAGGGAGTTTCGAGACAGGGCATCGATACTCCAGAGTAGACTAGTGTATACAGTCGAGACCCCGACGAGGCGCGGTGGCCGGTCTCACAAGCCACCGGTGTCAGTTGGTTCACCTAAGATGTATACAGGTGCTCATTGGGTTATGAGTACACCGGACAGGACTCACCGGGAACATGCTAGTTGGTCTTATACCTGACGTCAGATAGCAGTTCCCTGGTGACATGTGTACATGTTAGTTCATCGACCTGTGATCGTCATTTGTCTCGTATGAGTTCCCACTGTACTTTGATTACTACCCTTGTTGGAGATAGTGCCCTCAGAGTCAATTATTGGATCACAGGCACGTGATTGCGATGATTGAGGGAGGACCTATCCCGGTAGGACAGTCTTACTCAAGATGATAGTATGCTATCTGGTTTATCTTTATCATCGTGTACTGCTTTAGGTGACCTGACAGGTCGCTATTACACGTTGATAGAGCCCCTAGGATTCTTGCTTGACGACCAGCAATATGATGGCGATCATATACGTGGGAGCTGGGGTCTATAAGCACATCCTTAAATGGTCCCTAGTCGTTGGAGTTTCGAGACAGGGCATCGATTCTCCAGAGTAGACTAGTGTATACAGTCGAGACCCCGACGAGGGGCGGTGGCCGGTCTCACAAGCCACTGGTGTCAGTTGGTTCACCTAAGATGTATACAGGTGCTCATTGGGTTATGAGTACACTGGACAGGACTCGCCGGGAACCTGCTAGTTGGGATTATACCAGACGTCAGATAGCAGTTCCCAGGTGACATGTGTACAGGTTAGTTCATCGACCTGAGATCGTCATTTGTCTCGTGTGAGTTCCCACTGTGCTTTGATTACTACCCTACCACGGCTCAAAGGAGTCGTGCAAACAGGTTTTAGTTGGGTACAGTCCCGAGCCACATGGAGGCAGTGAGCGGATCTGCAGGCGTTCGTCTCTCCCGGTATTGGGGGTGAGGTCGCGCTGTGTCTAGGAGAGCCATTACACAAAGCCCTCGGCCGAGGCAGGAGATTTACTGGTAGGTATTCCAGTAGTATCTCAGGGTGTTCTGGGCTTCACTCCGACACGACTTGTACCGCCTTTGGGGGTCTGAATTTTACCAACCCCTAGGCCTGCCATGCGATGCTCATAGACGAACGGACCGGACTGTACGGATATTGTCACTGACAGACTCAGTAGGGTGTCAGGATGAGTTCGCTCATCGACGTCCCTTTTGGTCAATAGCTGGTGGCCCGTCACGTATTGGCTTATACCTCTGACGTGCTGGTGGTTAAATCCACAACCATAGTATTGACGAGTCTTTAGAGTCCACCACACTTTCAGTTACTCAAGCTTTCGGGCGAAACGCTGTAGAGGCCGTATGGAGATATGGCAGGGTCCGATCAGATACGTGTGGTATTGCACGGATCAGGATCGGACGGTTTGTACTAGTGGCCGTATGGATATATGGCAAGGTTCGATCAGATACGTGCGGTATTGCACGGATCAGGATCGGACGGATATTACTAGCCGGCTTTGGTTTAAGCCGGATCCTAGTTTAGTACAGTGTAGATTTTGTCTCATTGCATTTGTATCCGGTCGGAATACAGATGCGGGTGTGTATGCACAGTATCGGGGTTTTCCTATAATTTATTACGGGACCAGTTTTCTGGAGTTGCCAGTTTGCATTCCGTTCCGGCCGGTTTTCCTTTGTTCTTTCCCGGCCGGACTTTTCCGATGGAGGGAGTTATTTGCAAGTTTGCAAATAACATTTGTGGAGGGGGTTTCTTGCACTTGTGGCATTATGATAAGTTAAGCATCTTTGCTTTTTCATGATGGCTTGCTTTTTGAGATTAGATTGTGATTAGAGTTGATTTGAATGGATTTGACCTTGTTATCATTCCTTTTGGATGTGGTCACCTTTCTACTTTTACTACTCTTACCTCCCTTCATGAGTTTGTTTTTTCCTCCACCATTTGTTCAAGAGGGGGGGCCGGCCACTACACAAGAGGTAGAGGGGTTTTCATTTTGTGAAGTGGGAAAATTATCATCTCATTTTGATACACCAAAGTTCATCTCCATTTTGTTCATTACTTCCCTCCATCCAATGGCAACTTTACTACCCCAAATGAGACAAGCATTTCTACACTACAATCTACAGCAAACCTTAGGCACGTCGACTAGCCAGCTTCGTGCTCGAGTTGCCTCGGTATTGAGGCGGGAGCCCGTAAAAGATGCAGACGATGTGGTGCCCTTCCGGCAAGGATGCGACGACCGGAGTTTCCGCGGGAGATCGGGACGACGACGAGAAGACCGGAGGACTCGGATCACTCGGTATATCTCTCACCCCTTCTCTTGATTGCTAGTATCGGTTAATGGTTTCGATCCGGGTTTATTGTCCGCGGTAGCGCCAGTTTGAAAGTTAAGAAAATTTTGATTCCGCATTTTGGCCTCGGATAGACGGCCGGGGCGCTGCCGGGGCGCAACATGGTATCAGAGCCACGCCATTAACCTTGTCTAGCTTTGTCTAATGTGTTTTACATTTCCGATCGACCAAAATTCCAAAAATACGCGTTTTCTTTACATCAGTTTTCTGTTGATTTTTTTATTGCTCAAAAAATTTTTCAGTTTGCAGAAAAGTGATGTACTGGAAAATATAAGGCTACTGTAGAAATTCGACAGAGTGATTCCTTACTGGGAGCGCGGAACCGCGGCCAAACCCCCCTTTGGGCCGCGGTTCCGCCGCACTATGGTCAAATCACCGTGTCGTTTTTCTTCAGTTGCTTTCTGGGCTAATTTTAGGGGTTTTGGAACTTTAATTTTGGGCCCAGAATTTCTTGATGTGCTACAGTAGTACTTGGGGGCCCACTTGTTAAAATTTGATCGATCGGATATTTTAAACACATTGGTTCACAGTATTTACATTATATCTGCGACCGTGAATGTCACTTGATCGGTAAATCCTGTCTAACTGCTATAGCCCGGTTAGACGGATTTGCGAACGTGACTTTCACGTTGATGTTCTGTGTTTATGCTGTGATGTTGCGGATCGGTCGTGGGGGATAGCCTGGATGCAATGTTAGTACAGTTTTGTTGTATTATGTACATTTGATATTGCGGGGCGAGCGTCCGACATGTGGACTGCCGTCACTGCCTGTTTGTATTATTCTTTTGGGGCACGACCTGGTTGCGGTCGATGTACCCGTTGTATGTATATTTTACTTTCTGTACTAGGATTACCCCGCGGAGGGGTGCACGGATAGCCGGGTTCTAGAGGGCAACGGGCCCACATCTCATGGCATTGAGACGGAGGGGGCTTCACTCTAGGATTGGCGGGCTATTCGCCGCACTCGTAAGGGGTACAGGTTGACCCAGGAGGGATGCCTAAGTTACCGGATTCCGTGAAGTGCTGGGTGGTCCATTCACGGAGCTGAAGGGGGCTGCCTCGCTTCAGGTTTTGGCAGGTGACTTGCCGCGCCCGTAGGGGTCTAGGATTTCATTGCACAGGCTATCCACACGACCAGGGGAACGTCGGGTTTCAGCAGCGGGTCTGTGAAACCCGGGGCTTCCAGATATCTGTATTGTTCTGTGATGCTGTACATTTCTGTGTTGTTGCATTTTATCACGCCTTGAGCGAAATATAATATATTGGTATATATATTAGTAGATGTTGTATATGTTTTACATCCGCGCTAGTCCAGTTCCCGCTCTGTCGTTAGTTAGCTAACCTAACGGGTAATGACGGGACCCAGTGGCGAATGCGGATGGCATATACGTACATCAGTATATTTTCGTTCTTTGTGGTGTGATCAATTGATGGGACTGCGTTGATTCGGATCAATGCAAGATAAACAAACCTATTCTGATGTTGTTGGAACACTTTTCAAAAAGCTGTTATTGCAAGGACGTTCACTTTTGTTTTGCATCGTGGTATTCATTTGGAATATCCTGCTCCTCAGTCGACGAGGCAAGGGCCGAGATCCCTTCACCGGGAGTGACCCCTTGGACAGAAGTTTGCGTCAGGGCATTAACTTCACTATAGCCGATTACTTTTGCTTTGCATCGTGGTATTCAGTTGGAATATCCTGCACCTCATTCTACGGGGAAAGAGTCGAGATCCCTTCACCGGGAGTGACCTCTTTAGCAAAGGTTTTCGTCACTATATTTTTATAAAAGGCTATGCAGTTCCTTCAACGATATCAAGTTCATTACGTTAAAGGTTTTTCGCCAAAAACCATTCGTAGCCCTCCGTCATTTCTTATGGGTATTATTTAGTATTCGTGCTGCGTTTGTTGACTCCGTCAAGGCGTAGTGTACGGTAGCTAAGTGGTGCTTGTTTGTTGCATAAATGGGATTGATTAGGACAGTCGTGCGGCCTTGTTGACTCCGTCAAGGGCACGTACGGGTGGGTTTAATGCAATCCAGATAATGACGGGTTGAACTTGACTAGGACTCTTTGATTTGTTGACTCCGTCAAGGTCACTTGAGTCCTAGGGGTAAAAACATCATATCGGGAGTTTTCAAAAGAACTGAAACTTGCCAGATATGCGCATACCTTCTGGAGTGTGATGACGAGAGCGGATTCCGTCACGTTATCATGCAATGATAGTTGGATCCCGATTCCCACTGATGAGTTGGTTTACTCCTCGGGTGATCCCGACTAATTCTTCTTTCAGGTTTGGAGGAGAATTTGACGGTACAGTGGGAGGTTTCCAGATTAGATAAAGTGATAACCATTCTGATCTAGGTTAGAGTGCACGCTGAGTGTTTCTTTTCTCTCTCTCTTTGGCAGCGACCATTGACCCGACCCTAGACTATGACTCAGTGACCAAGTTGACCGAACCTTCTTAACACTGGCTTTTGGATTGTCAGAGTTGCAAACCTCATTGCCACTCCTACTTTTACTCTTTTCTCCAGGACACCCCGTATTACTACGAACATACACTTCCATTGGATAAACCATCGTATGGTTAGATACGAACTCGAAGGAATTTATTCGAGGATGGTTTCCGGTTCTGGAGAAAACGAATAGGACTATTCAGTTGTCTTTTCCTTTTACCTTCTCTCAGGTTGCGAGTACTCCTTGGTTTAGGAGATAGTACACCTATTACGCAAATTGGATAGTCTTCTTCCAAACCATAGGCAGGTGCCGAACGGTGGGGAATGAAGAAAACCAATTAGCATAACGATGGTGTACAGAAGGTATTAAGTTAAGACAAAGCAAGGGATTAGTAAGAGGGCAAAGTAAATTGCGACTGCTATTCACGACCGAACCAAGTATTTCTTCGCCAATCCTAAATCACATTTGTATTTCTCCAGGACACTCTGTATCACTACGAAGATCCCAAGTTTATTGGATAATCCATCGTATGGTTATATACGAACTCGAAAGGAACTTGTTCCAGTTCGGGGATGGATTCTGGTTCAGGAGAAATAGGAATATGGTTTATTTGGTTGTCTTTTATCTTCACCTTCTCTCGCATTCCGAGTGCTCCTAGGATTAGGACAGTACACCCATTATGCTTATTGGATAGTCTTCTTCCAAACCATAGGCTGGTGCCGAACAGTAGGGAAGGAAGAAAACCATTTGGCCTAAAGGGGTGTGCAAAAGGTAATGACTAAAGACATATAAAGGGATTTGGAGAGATGGCAAAGAGATATAAGGTTACAAATGTGAATCTGGATAATGGAAGTGGCATTACTAGGAATACCAGGATACCCCATCGAAACATTTCAATGTTTCAAGTTTCACTGTGTACTGTTAAAAGAAAACTGATTTCCCGATTAGACACTTGCTCCAGGGTATGTATTTACCAGGTTGGATTCTCACATCTGTATGGTTTTACAGATGATGAGTGGGAGTAAGTTATTGGGAATAGGGTGATCATCCTCATTATATCGGGATTCGTTGTAATCGGTGATATTTGAGGAGATCATCTGGGCTGTTTGCCGGTCGGCAAATATTTGGTTTTGAATATCCGCTGTTGTGCACCAATTTCAAATTGATATATCTGTACGTCTATTTTCATAGAGTGAGATATACCTTTTGATATTATGTCGATGACATTTACCTGTATCAGTGGATGGTTAGGTAAGGAGCATTAAACAGCGGTGTAATTCTTCTTAACCATAAGTACAGTTTTCAACCTACGACACACAGTGAAAGAGTTGTTACACTCAGCGGACTTATACAGAGTATTGTATGTTGTCCAGTGTCCATTAGGACAGAGGGGTTGGTCCTCATACTATATTCTTTTTACTTTTAACTTCTCTAGTTCTTAGACATGTGTTTCGTAGAAACACAGGGTCTAAGTTTTGAGGAGTTATAGGTATTTGAATAGAGTAGAGAACCAGGTGTAGCAAGTATCGGGATTCTTCAAAGTGATCGAAGATGTAGATACTTGTGTATGGTATTCAGTTGATAGTAATGATAAAGAGAAATTGCTTCTCTTTCAGGTTACTCATAATTGGAAGCATTCCTAAGTTGAGTAACGCTGATCGGCCTCCTTCCATTTAGTTGACATGCACTGGAGATAGCTGCATGATTTGAATCTGGTTCATTTAAATCAGTGCCTCTGGTTCTATATTGGATAGAGAACAGTTCATATCTTAACGATGTTAAGGTACGGGGAGTTGTCCGGCTTATGATTAAAACCAGACACTGGACAACTCAAGGCACGTTTCTGTAATGGCTGTTTGTGGGTTGACCCAGGCTATGACGAGGGTTGACTTTCTACCATCTGGAAGATCAATAGTGATATTGTTCTTAACTCGCCACATTTTAAAAAGAAATGGTTATTTTTTTCTTCAGAAAACAGTAGTGGGAGTATGGCAGAACTGGAAGCGATTCCAGAACCGCAAACGATTACTGAAGATTTGATAAGGAACCTAAAGATTCAATCTGATTTGACATTCCATTGGCCACTCCGCAGATAAGGTGGGTAACTTCAGGCACCCGAGAGGTACTCCGGTAGCCTCAAGGACGGTGACAGGGAAGTTCTTGTTTACCCACACTTTCCATTGTTGTTGTTCCAGGCTGCGAGACCCGGCAGGAGGATGAGTATAGCGTCGTTCTAAACTAGCTTTAGAAGTGCACGTCTATATGACTCTGCCAAAGGGTTGTCGTAGTCAGTGGGAGCAGCGGAAGCATTGGTGGACATCAGGCTTATGTCTATTTATAGACTAAAGCAGATATAGCGGAGATAGATCATCTATTTCTGATGTGAAGTCATAGGTATGACTTCATCAGAATAGGGGATGGATCTGTTAAGAAGGTAGTAGGGTGTGATGTCCTGGTATTTGATGACATACACAGAGTAGGAAGTGATATTCCTATACTACGATCGGTTATATTTTGGTTGTCACACAGTGTTTTCTCCACACAGGACTTGGATATTATATCAGACATTCTGGTTACTAGATCTATAGTTTTAGATCTAGATTTGGGTGGTTTCCTAATCTGGGTACCTTGACAGCATTCTATGAGTATTTAGAATGGACGACTCCTGGCACGGTAGTACACCTGCAGGTAATGGAGTCACCCTCTCTAAAGGTGTCTTACAGACTAAAGGGGAGAGGGATACGCATGATTGACAGATCACTTGCTTAGGCAATTGAGTCAGTCATAAGATGTCAAGTACCACACCAGATGTTGTTCTTGCAGTAGATGCAATAAGTTGATATTAATCCAATCCTGGAGAAACAATCGGAAGCAGTTTTAGGACATAAGTGCGTGTTCTAGGGATGTGATAACGACAGCCTCTTTTAGGAGACGGTTATCATTCCAGGCTTCCAAGGTGACATGGATGGCAGAGTGGCTGTCAGAGTTATAGTTTCTCCTTCTGACGAGGGGCAGTATTTTGGACAGGTGGTCCAAGGCAATACTGAGGGAGGCATGGCGCTGGGTACTGATTAAGTTCAGTTATCGATACAGTCTAAGAAGTTTGGATTTGGAGTTCATTTATGAGCTAGGTCCTATCAGATATCCAAACATACTCTAAGACAGGTATTGCTCATTTCGGAAGATGGCTTTCTCCGCGAACTTGAGATATAGAGAGACATAGAAAGAAACATCACAGCGGATCCACTCACTGAGGCTATTCCTCGAACGCAATAGTTTCGCAAACGAGCTTTGTGAGACTGACTAGTAGAGGAGTTGGGTGTTCGGTATCACACGGGCTGTGAGTATGCGACATCGCAATAATTAGCCTTGAGTGCAAGTGGGAGATTGTTGGAGATAGTGCCCTCAGAGTCAATTATTGGATCACAGGCACGTGATTGCGATGATTGAGGGAGGACCTATCCCGGTAGGACAGTCTTACTCAAGATGATAGTATGCTATTTGGTTTATCTTTATCATCGTGTACTGCTTTAGGTGACCTGACAGGTCGCTATTACACGTTGATAGAGCCCCTAGGATTCTTGCTTGACGACCAGCAATATGATGGCGATCATATACGTGGGATCTGGGGTCTATAAGCACATCCTTAAATGGTCCCTAGTCGTTGGAGTTTCGAGACAGGGCATCGATTCTCCAGAGTAGACTAGTGTATACAGTCGAGACCCCGACGAGGGGCGGTGGCCGGTCTCACAAGCCACTGGTGTCAGTTGGTTCACCTAAGATGTATACAGGTGCTCATTGGGTTATGAGTACACTGGACAGGACTCGCCGGGAACCTGCTAGTTGGGATTATACCAGACGTCAGATAGCAGATCCCAGGTGACATGTGTACAGGTTAGTTCGTCGACCTGAGATCGTCATTTGTCTCGTGTGAGTTCCCACTGTGCTTTGATTACTACCCTACCACGGCTCAAAGGAGTCGTGCAAACAGGTTTTAGTTGGGTACAGTCCCGAGCCACATGGAGGCAGTGAGCGGATCTGCAGGCGTTCGTCTCTCCCGGTATTGGGGGTGAGGTCGCGCTGTGTCTAGGAGAGCCATTACACAAAGCCCTCGGCCGAGGCAGGAGATTTACTGGTAGGTATTCCAGTAGTATCTCAGGGTGTTCTGGGCTTCACTCCGACACGACTTGTACCGCCTTTGGGGGTCTGACTTTTACCAACCCCCTAGGCCCGCCATGCGATGCTCATTGACGAACGGACCGGACTGTACGGATATTGTCACTGACAGGCTCAGTAGGGTGTCAGGATGAGTTCGCTCATCGACGTCCTTTTTGGTCAATAGCTGGTGGCCCGTCACGTATTGGCTTATACCTCTGACGTGCTGGTGGTTAAATCCACAACCATAGTATTGACGAGTCTTTAGAGTCCACCACACTTTCAGTTACTCAAGCTTTCGGGCGAAACGCTGTAGAGGCCGTATGGAGATATGGCAGGGTCCGATCAGATACGTGTGGTATTGCACGGATCAGGATCGGACGGTTTGTACTAGTGGCCGTATCGATATATGGCAAGGTTCGATCAGATACGTGCGGTATTGCATGGATCAGGATCGGACGGATATTACTAGCCGGCTTTGGTTTAAGCCGGATCCTAGTTTAGTACAGTGTAGATTTTGTCTCATTGCATTTGTATCCGGTCGGAATACAGATGCGGGTGTGTATGCACAGTATCGGGGTTTTCCTGTAATTTATTACGGGACCAGTTTTCTGGAGTTGCCAGTTTGCATTCCGTTCCGGCCGGTTTTCCTTTGTTCTTTCCCGGCCGGACTTTTCCGATGGAGGGAGTTATTTGCAAGTTTGCAAATAACATTTGTGGAGGGGGTTTCTTGCACTTGTGGCATTATGATAAGTTAAGCATCTTTGCTTTTTCATGATGGCTTGCTTTTTGAGATTAGATTGTGATTAGAGTTGATTTGAATGGATTTGACCTTGTTATCATTCCTTTTGGATGTGGTCACCTTTCTACTTTTACTACTCTTACCTCCCTTCATGAGTTTGTTTTTTCCTCCACCATTTGTTCAAGAGGGGGGGCCGGCCACTACACAAGAGGTAGAGGGGTTTTCATTTTGTGAAGTGGGAAAATTATCATCTCATTTTGATACACCAAAGTTCATCTCCATTTTGTTCATTACTTCCCTCCATCCAATGGCAACTTCACTACCCCAAATGAGACAAGCATTTCTACACTACAATCTACAGCAAACCTTAGGCACGTCGACTAGCCAGCTTCGTGCTCGAGTTGCCTCGGTATTGAGGCGGGAGCCCGTAAAAGATGCAGACGATGTGGTGCCCTTCCGGCAAGGATGCGACGATCGGAGTTTCCGCGGGAGATCGGGACGACGACGAGAAGACCGGAGGACTCGGATCACTCGGTATATCTCTCACCCCTTCTCTTGATTGCTAGTATCGGTTAATGGTTTCGATCCGGGTTTATTGTCCGCGGTAGCGCCAGTTTGAAAGTTAAGAAAATTTTTGATTCCGCATTTTGGCCTCGGATAGACGGCCGGGGCGCTGCCGTGGCGCAACAACCCTACCACGCTCAATGGAGACGTGCAAACAGGTTTTAGTTGGGTACAGTCCCGAGCCACATGGAGGCAGTGAGCGGATCTGCAGGGGTTCGTTTCTCCCGGTATTGGGGGTGAGGTCGCGCTGTGTCTAGGGGAGCCCTTACACGAAGTCCTTGGCCAAGGCAGGAGATTTACTGGTAGGTATTCCAGTAGTATCTCAGGGTATTCTGGGCTACACTCCGACACGACTTGTACCGCTTTTGGGGGTCTGACTTTTACCAACCCCCTAGACCCGCCATGCGATGCTCATAGACGAACGGACCGGACTGTACGGATATTTTCACTGACATGCTCAGTAGGGTGTCAGGATGAGTTCACTCACAGACGTCCCTTTTGGTCAATACCTTGTAGCCCGTTACGTATAGGCTAATACCTCTGACGTGCTAGTGGTTAAATCCACAATCAAAGTATTGACGAGTCTTTAGAGTCCCCCACAGACCAGTTTCTCAAGTTTCGGGCGAAACGCTGTAGAGGCCGTATGGAGATATGGCAGGGTTCGATCTTATACGTGCGGTATTGCACGAATCATGATCGGACGGATAATACTAGCGGGCTTTGGTTTAAGCCGGATTCTAGTATTGTAAATTGTAGATTTTGTCTCATTGTATTTGTATTCGGTCGGAATACAAATGCGGGTATGTATATACAGTAGCGGGGTTTCCTGTAATTTATTACGGGATTAGTTTTATGAAGTTGCCAGTTTGTTTTCCGTTTCGGCCAATTTCCTTTGTTTCTTTCCTTGGCTGAAAATTGGTGGAGGAGGGCTTATTTGCAATTGTGCAAATTAGCATTGTGGAGGGTGGTCTTTGCATATTGTTGCTTCATGATGGTTGCACCATCATTTGACTTCTTGACTTCATCATGGCTTGACTTTTATGGTGACATGGTTTTCATGATAGGTTTATGAGTGTAGGACTTGGTTTGTGATCATGATTCATCATGATAACCTTTTCTCTCTCTTGCATTATTTGGCTCACTCTCATTTTTGATCCATACATTCTCTCCTCTCTCATTCTCTTTTTTAGGTCATGGCCGGTCGAATGACGAGGGGGGCTGTCCAAAATTCTTGTGTGGGATTTTTCATCTCTTTTGGTTTGTAAAAATCCCAAAGCTCCTTCTCCAAAAGTTTAGTTCATTTCCTCCACCAAAAAGGCAACTTCTTAAAACCCCAATGAGAAATAGCACTACACTATTCTACAGCAATTCTTGGACACGTCGGCTCGCCAACTTCGTGCCCGAGTTGCCTCGGTCCAGAGGTGGGAGCCCTAAAAGAACCCGGCGATGTGGTGCCCTTCCGACGAGGAGATGAAGACCGGAGATTCCGCGGGGAGATCGGGATGACGACGAGAAGACTGATGGACACGGATCACTTAGTATATCTCTCTACCCCTTCTCTAGTTAGCTATGATTAGATTAATGGCTCGATCCGGGATTTTTGTGCGCGGTGGTGCCGGTTCAAAAGTTAAAGTAAATTATCGTTTCCACATTTTGGTCTCGGATTGACGGCCGGGGCGCCGCCGTGCACTTACACATACATATAACTAATAATCTCCCACTTGCATTAAGGCCATTTGTTGTAGTATCTCATACTCAACGTCCTATAGAAGTCTCTCTAGGGAAAGGCTTTTGTGAGTGGATCCACTGTGTTATCCTTCGCGTCAACTCTTCTAAGCTCGATCCCTTGGAGATTAACCATCTCCCTGATCAGGTGATACTTGCCTCAGATTATGTCTGGATCACTGATGGGACCGGCGTTCCTAGGCCAAAACCACAACTCTATTGTTGTCACAATAACAATTATTGGACGCTCAATGGTAGGAACCATGTTCATCTCATGAACAAGAATTATCCAGACATCTACTTTGGTAGCATCGTTGGCCGCGAAGTATTCAACCTTTATCGTCTAGATTGCCACGGCTTTTAGCTTGGAACTCTTCCAACATACCGTTCTTCCACTGAGGGTATAGACAAAACCTGTGACTGACTTTCAGTCGACCTTATCACTCTGGAAGCTCGAATTGGTAAGGACTCCCACTGGAGTTCACCGTTACCAAAACCCTAAGAACATTTCTTCTGTGCTTCTCAAGTACTTAAGAATGTCCTTTACAACTGTCCATTGATTCTCCCAAGATCCGATTGATTCCCAATCACTACACCTAGTGAGTCAGCTACATCTGGTCTGGTACATAACATCACATACACGATAAAACCTACTGCCGAAACATAGGGTATCCCTTGTACGTGAGCTCTTTCTAAATCAGTCTCGGGAGACCTCTTTTTGGAGAGAGTGAACCTGAGTAAGTGGGCGAACCACCACGCTTAGAATCTTCCATACTAAACCCCTTTAGTATGGTATTAATGTACCTGGATTTGGGACACTCCCAACATCCACTTAGATCTATCATCATAGATCATTATCTACAAGATGTAGTAGGTATCATCCAGATCTTCCATGGAGAATCCTCGTGATAAGAGGAGATTGACCGAGTGTAGCATAGGAAACCATTTCCTATCAAGAGTATGTCATCTATGTACAATACATGGAAGACAACCATACTCTCTACAACCTTCTTGTATATACAAGGTTCATCTATCTTTTTGATGAAGTCAAACTCTTTGATTGCCACATCAAAACAGATGTTCCAACTCCGCGATGCCTTCTTTAATCCTGATGGACTTAAGCATAGCTTTGAAAGTCTCAACTTTTCCATTTACACCAAGAATCTTCTCAAGATCCATTTGCTCCTAATGGGTTTTACCCCTTCAGGTGCAACATTCAAAGTCATACTTTGTTGGTGTACATGGATTCCATCTTTGATTGCATAGCATCCAGCCATTTCACAGAGTCCCCACTCGTAATGGTCTGTCTGAACCTGGTTGGGTCATCATCTACCATGATGCAATCCTCGCTCCCACCGTCACCGAGGAAACCGTAGTATCTCTCAGGTGGATGAGAAACCCTACCAGATTCACGGAGAGGCTGAGGTTCGTTGGATACTATTGAATCCTTTGGTTTCAAAAAATCATCAGCTGTTAGTTTGTCCAGCTGGAACTCCTTCCAGTTCTACCTCATGACCATAAATTTCTTCACAAGAAATTCCTTTTCTAAAAAGGCGGCATACCGAGAAACAAAACATCTTTTGCTCGTCAGTTAGGTAGAAGATATACCCTCGCAAATGTTTGGGATATCCAACAAACTTATACAGAACTGACCTTGCCTAGAGTTTGTCCGGATTTTGCTTTTCAACATAGGCCGGACAACTCCATATCTTAACTCGTTTAAGACGTGGTCTGTTCCCATTCCATATCTCATATGGAGTGGTAGGCACTGATTTGGATGGAACCCCATTCAATAGGTATGCAGCTTCTCAAGTGCATAACACCAAAAAGGAAAGCAGGTAACTCAGCAATACTCATCATAGAGCGCGCCATATCTCATAGGGTGCGATGCCTCCGCCCCAATACACCGTTGTGATGTGGTGTATACGAAGGAGTAAGCTAAGAGAGAATCTCATTCTCCTTTAAATAATCCTGGAATTCCATGCCTAAGTATTTTCCTCCTTGATCACATCGAAGGACTTTCATACTTCTACCCGTCTGGTTCTTAATCTTCGGCTTATATTCCTTGAATTTCTCAAATGTTTCAGACTCGTGTTTCAATAAGAACACATGTCAGAATCTTAAGAGATCATCGATGAATGTAATGAAGTACAAAGAACCAATCCTGGCATGTGTAGACATAGGATCGTATACATCATCATGTATTTGTCCCAAGAGTTTAACAACTCTTTCTCCATTTCCAATAAACGGAGTATTGGACATTTTACCTTTGAGTCAAGACTGGAAAATATCATAAGATGAAAATTCGAACAGATTCAAACATTCATCCTTATGTAACTTAGCTAGTCGTGTCGAATTGATATGACCTAGTCTACAATGCCACAAGAAGGATTCGTTCATTTCTGAACTACTCCTCTTGTGTGTGTTCTACATACTTTGAACTGTGGTTTGATTTAGAACGTATATGCCATTTCATAACGTGCCTGATCCAATCAACTCTTGATTCAGGAAAATGTTCACAACATTATCCTCCAATACAAAATTATATCCTTTTTTAACCGAATAAAGAAACCGATGTAATGTTGTATATCAGATTCGGCATGTAATAACATTTGTTCAGAATCAATGTATTTACTATTTGGTAATACAAGGTAATATCTGCTAACGGATTTGGATGCAACAATTGCACCATTCTTTAACACTTAGAGACATATCACCCTATCCCAGTTCTCTACCTTTTTGTAGCCCATGTAACATATTACATATGTGGGATCCTGATCCAGTATCTCATACCTAGGGCGTAGAGAATACTGAGAAACAGTTCTTGGTAATAAACACACCCGAAGAATATACATCAACATGCTTATTCCTCAATTGGGTTGCATGGAAATCCGGATAATCCCCTATTTCCTGCTCGGACTTATAACAATTATAAGATAGAGCGGAACCAACGTTCCCCAGCTCAGTATAATAAGCAGGTTCGGTCAATGCATCCATATTATTATCTTGATTAAGGCATGTTACGGTCGCTACCAGGAGAGAGAGAAGAAAACACTCTACGTATACTCTTGCAAGATCAGATTGGTTATTATTTTATCTAATCAGGATGGCTCCCACTGTTTTTATCAAATCTTCCTTCAAACCCTAAAAGGTAAGACTAGCCGGGATTAATTACACCCTACAAGTTCACCAATCTTTCGGCCAGGCCAGTGTCGGTACTTTAAGGGAGGTTCCCCATGCTTTCGCACGGACCTAATTAAAATAAACCTCTTTTTCTCGGGAGCGTAACCCCATTAACACTTTTTTAGACACTTACTTTGATCGGCTAATTGTAATGTGCAAAACTCTTCCAGGAGTAACTCTTACTCCCAGTGGGTATCGGGATCCAACTATCTCATAGAAGGTATGCAATCTCATTGTAAATTTCAACACTTGAAATTCCCGATAATTTTTCCCTAGTGTCATGACCCGAAATGGCATGTGACTGGCACTTGAATTATATGAAGTCTATAGGACCCCATCTAATTCAAGTAAGCCAAAAACCCAGAAATCTAAACCATTTAAAAGAAGAAGGTGAAGGAAAACTTGTTTAAAAGTTTGCATATAATTCACTATGAAAGTCGTAGTAAGCATTTTTAAAACGTCAAATCCTTTCCGAAAATTTCGGCAGAGTTTCCTTTGTAAATACTGGCCCCAAACGGGTACAAACATGAATAATATACAAAATGAATAAAGGCATCCCCAAGCGGGAGCTATCTCTTCGTCAATTGGCGGTCACAACCATGCAAGCAATATAATATACAACGCCGAGAGGCGAGGATCAAAACTCAGAATAAAACCAAAGGAAAACCATAATAATACAACGCGCGACTCTAAGATCGAAAGAATATACAACTGGTCTTCTAAGGTTATTAAATAATATAGTCTGGTTGATGGAGTTACTAGATACAACTGAAATAAATAAATGTACAATGGTGGTCACGATACGAGTGAACCCACCTACCAAAGCAATCACCCGGAAAGAAGCAGTGTGCCAATAAAGCCGCCAAGAAAACCTGTGCGGCAAAATCTGCAAGAAACTGTGGCACAACGGGGGTGAGTTGCCAACTCATGAGTAGAAAACATCGCCGAGCAGAAATCGCATGTATGACTCAATCCTAGGTCATACGATAGTAATATCCTCAAATAATATAGCCTGAAGCATAAACTAATGGCAAGGGTAAATATCTATACATAAGTGTAATACCAAGTGCTCGTGTCAGTGCCTCAGGTAGCAACATATCATATATATGATGTATGAATGCATGAAAACAGAATACATCTAATGAGAAAACTGTTTTTCTTATCTCAGTAAGATATCTGTAATCAAAATCGAAGTATCATCAATGAAATCAATAGGGAATCAGTGTCTAGCATCGACACAAAATATATATCTCGCTATCTCAATATCTCTGCCTCCGGCAATCCAGACTGTCCCGTATCATCAAATCTCAATACCTCAGGCTCCGGTAATCCGGACTGGCCTATACTCCGATCGGTATCCTCCGGATATCTGTCGAGTCACAATAAAATCACCGGTCGACAGTGCTCCCCTTCCAGGCTCAACGCCATCATCTGTGACCATCTTGCCCCGGGGTACCGCCCCGGGGTACCGCACCGGGTCCACCATGCACCCACAGAATCGGGTGTATGATATCGCTCAAGAGCCGAGAAAACTCATGGTGGACACCTCTCAAATCATATCATGAGAAAACTGCAATTTTCTATCTTTAAATGATAAAAAGTTTATAAAATCCTTGCGGTTTCTCTAAATCCAGAAATCTCATGGAAATCCGAAATCTAAAAATCACGATGTCAATAGACAGTGAATACTGGCATAAAGCTCCATAATATTTCATGACAAACGAATGTATAATGTTAGTGTATATGCCCTAGAGGCCATTACTGTATCATACTAGTTTGTATATTACTTAATGGAAGCTTGGGATATTCACCTTGTATAAACAATCTTGCTCAATATAGTAGTATGCTACTTGGTTTGTTTCTACTTCAATGTGTACATGTGTTTATTTTGCGATATCACCTATACGCATTAGTAGAGCCCTTAGGATCTTTGCTTGATTACCAGCGTTGTGATGGCAGTCACACTAGTGGGGGCTGGGTAATCTATAAGCACATCCTTATACAGGTCCCTAGTCGCAGGACTATCGAGACAGGGCATCGATACTCCGGAGTAGACTAGCGTATGCGCTTCTCATCCCAGTGTGGGAGATGGTCTGTCCCACAGCCATCAGTACGTCGTACTGGAGATAGTATACGGGTGCTCGTTAGGTTACGAGTACACTGGACAGGACTCGTCGGGAACTGACAGGTTGGTATTATACCTATCGTCAGTTATCAGTTCCCAGGTGACATGAGTACAGCTTAGTCCGCTGACTTGACACTGGCACTTCGCCTCAAGTGTGTTCCCACTGCACTTTGATCACTACCCTACCACGGCTCAAAGGAGTCGTGCAAACAGGTAGTGGTTGGGTGCAGTCCCGAAGCACTTGGAGGCAGTGACGGTTAGACAGGATTCGTCTCTCCCGGTATTGGGGGTTGACATCGCGCTGTGTCTAGGAGAGCCATTACACAAGTAGTCCCTGGCCAGGGCAAGCGAGATATACTGGTAGGCTTCCAGTGTTATCTCAGGGTGTTTTGGGCTTCACTCCGACACGACTTGTACCGCTATTGGGGGACTGACGTTTTACCGCCCCCTAGGCCCGACATGCGATGCATCAGACGAACAGACCGGACTGTACGGAGAATGTCACATTCAGACTCAGTAGGAGTTCAGATGGGTTTCACCTCGTCAGCCTTCTTGTCGGCATCTACCTGGGGACCGTTACGCACAGCTAGTGCCGCTTGCGGTCTGTGGTTAAACCCACTGCCAGCGTAGTGTCGAGTCTTTAGAGTCCCACACAGAGGGTATTCGCCTCTGGGCAAAACAGAGTAGAGGTCGCATGGTTTTGCGGCAGGGTTCATTCTCATCCGCGCACTTGTGCACGTTTTGGAGTCCGGACGGATTATACTGGCGGGTTCTGGTTTGAGCCAGATACTGGTATATGTTTTGGGGTTGCTTTTATTTCTCGGTATTCTTGTTCCTCGGAACGAGAATACAGGTGTGTATGCACAGTTGTTTGAGGCGGAGGATGAGGTTTTTCATTAGGGTTTCGGAACGGGTGCGTATGCACAGTTGACAGTCGTCATTTTCCAAACCCTAATAGATTTATGAAATATCAATTAATAATAGTAATTAAATGAAATATTGTTATGGTTGATTTTGTTGACTTGTTGACCATGGTTGACTTGTTGACCATGGTTGAATGTTGACCACCATCATGCTTTGAAAGGATACTCCTTGATTCATGCTTACACTCATTTATTGAAAGTATGATAGTGGTCATTCCAAAATAACTATCAACTATTCTCATTTCAATTATTATTATTAATTAGATAATTCCTTTTCTTTTAGTTATGGTTGCAAAAGAAAAGAGCTCATTCTTTTATAACCATTCTCTCTCCTCACTTCATCTTCTTCTTCCTCAAGCTCAAGGTGATTCCTTCTCATGTGTTGAGAATCCCTCACCTTGAAAAGGAAAGCACCCAATAGATACTCTCTACTCTCTCTAAGGTTCAAGGTTTAGCAAGCCGGAGATCCTAGTTCACTCAAAGTTCGAGAAAGAGCCCGAAGGTTGAACCCTCAGGTGGATCCATCTTCGACGGAAGAAGGCGACGAGAAGAGAACCATCAACCTCTACAAAGTTTGAAGAAGAAGGTGTTCAAGTTTAGGTATAACCATCTTTCCGAGTAGCTAACTCTCTTTAGCAAGTTTGCTAGTTTTAGTTTAGGAAAAGATCCCGACTTTGTTAGTCCATGTTGCCCCTTGCGCTAAAAATTTGATTTTTATACCGTTTCCGCCTCCCCGTAAGAACCGGGGGTCGCAACGTGGACTTACAGTGGTATCAGAGCCTAACTAAACTTAAACTGGCTTGGTAGTGAAGTGTAACGAAGTTCGGAACCGGAAAAATCCAAAAACCAAACTTTTACAAAACCCTAGTTTCTGTTAAATTTTTTTCTGGTTAAAACAAGATTTGTTATACACCTAAATTCGGCTCAGGGTTTTGTGTGAACACCCAAGAAAAACGATCCCCTAATTCGTTCAAACCGCCGCGGATCCGCGGCCTCACCTATTCTTCGAGCCGCGGATCCGCCGCCGTTTAGTGTCTTCTGGTGATCGGGTTTCGTGCAGTGTGTCTCTGTGTTGGTTTTGGGATTTTTAAAATATGTTATATGTGCCCAGATTTTCCAGAGCAGAAATTTACTTTTGGGGTCCTATAATTCCGTATTTTTTTTCCGAACTTCACTGCACTTTGACTATGATGGTTATATCTGTGATGTTTGCATGTATTGAACGTCGGCTAATCGCTATAAGTCGATTAGTCGGGGTTATACATCTCTGTGATCTGTGTTTGATGTTGGAATGTGTATATGAATGTGTTGGACTGTCGCGGGTGAATAGCCGGGGTGGATGTGAGATGAGCTTTTGTTTTTCTTTCATTCATTTGTAAATGTAAATTGATGTAATAATATTATTTGTATGGCCGCACAACCGGGTCGGGGTTGTAGCCGTCATTGTATAATTCTTTTTACTGTTTTTGCTCCTAGGATAGACCCATGGAGGGGTGCACAAACTACCGGGTACTTGGCGGGTAGTTTGCCGCACCCGTAGGGGTCTTGGGTGGGGTTTTTGCTATTCACCGCGACCGTGTAATCCGCTTTTCGTTGCAGGCTCGAACGGATTGCGGATTGCTAGTATATCCAATGTATTCATCTGTGATCTGTAATGTCTATCATTGCTTTATATTTAGGCGTTGCTTATGTTTTACAGCCGCGCTAGCCCAGCCCCCGCTCTGTCGTTAGTTAAGTAACCTAACGAGTGATGACGGGACCCCGTGGCGAATGCGAATGGCATAAGCGTACGTCATATTTTGGTTGTTTTCTGCAATGGTAGGATTAAATGATGGGACGCATTAAAAGAACTAATGCAAGAATATCACGCATTAAAAGAACTAATGCAAGATAATAAACCAAGTTAAAGTCGTTGGAACACTTTCGAAAAACCACTCGGTTCTTTTCAAAACTAACTTTTAAATGCGGAGCTTGAGCCACTCCTTCTAAAAGCTATCTCGTTCCATCGATTATATCAAGTTCACTACGTTCACGGTTTCGCCAAAACCATTCGTAGCCCTCCATCATTTCAGTTAAATATACGGTAGTATTCAAGCTATGTATTTTGACCTCACGCCAAGGCATAGTGATTGGTAGCTGCCGGATATTTATCTGTTGCATAGATAGAATGCGTTGGTTTGAGACAGTCGTACTGCCATTTTGGCCTACGTCAAGGGTAGGTACGGGTGGGTTCAAATTAACCAGGATAATGATGGGAAGAACTTAACATGTGACTTATGACATTTTGACCTCACGCCAAGGTCATAAGAGCATGGGGCAAAAATCCACATCGGGAGTTTCATAAGTACTGAAACTTGCTAGATTTGCATACCATTTGGAGTGTGATGATTCTGGTAGGATTCCTTCAGTTTCGTCACGCGATGATATTTGGATCCCGATCCTACTGTGAGTATATGCTACTCCTCGGGAAATTTCTCACTAAACGATCAATGCTATAAACCTAGTAGGTGCCTAGAAAGGTGTTAGCGGGGCAACGCCCCCAAGGAAAAGAGGTTCTTAAATTAAGGAACTTCGCGAAAGCGTTGGAAAACCTCCCTCGAAGTACCGACACTGGCCTGGCTGAACGGTTAAGCAAGTATTGTGCGGTGGGATTGATCCCGGCTAATTCTTCCTTTGTGGTTTGAGGAGGGATTCGAGAGACAGTGGGAGCCATCCTGTTTAGACAAATTAAAAACCATTCTAAACTTGCAAGAGCATCGTGCTAAAGTGTTTCTTCTCTCCCCCCTGCAGCGACCAAATTCGAAATGACTGGACTTAAGTTACTTCTAGATAAAAACATACTGACAGGGCCAAACTACAAAGATTGGCTCAGGAATGTCAAATTGGCAATCGCTTACGACAAGCTGGGGTATCTTCTTACCACCAAAGCTCCCCCCGTCCCAGGTCCCACCTCCAGCGTCGCGGATAAGGAAATCCGTAAGACTTGGGAGATTGATTACGCGAAGGCCAGGTGCCTCGTGCTTGCCTCTATGGACAACGAACATCAGAGGAGGCATGAGAATATGGACCTCGAGTCCATATTTCTCCATACAAAAGAACTGTATGGAGAGCAGTCTCGTATCGCAAGATACGAAGTGTCGAAGAAGTTATTTTCGACAAAGTTGGCCGTCGGATCATCGGTAGCGGACCACGTGCTTAAGATGATTGGCTACACTGAGGAGCTCGCGGAACTTGGGACCACATTGGACAGTGAACTCTATACGGATTTAATTCTCCAGTCCCTTCCATCCACTTACGCCCAGTTTATACTGAACTTCAACTTACAAGAAAAGGAAGTTGAACTTTCAGAACTCCTCAACCTGCTGAGGAGCGCAGAGGGCACCCTACAGAAGGGTAGGGAAACACCCGCTTTGTTTGTAGGAGGATCTTCTTCCTCTAGGTCCAAGGCGAAAGCCAAGGGAAAGAGGAAGAAAGCCCCCGCCAAACCAAGAGGCGGTGTTAGTAAAGTGGGTACGAAGGGAAAGGAAAAGGCAACAAAGATAGCGGGGAAGCTTGTGGGTAAAGAGGAATGCTTCTATTGTCACAAGAGTGGACACTGGAAGAAAGATTGCAGGGCTTGGAAAGCCAGGACACAGGAACTGAAGCAGGTTGCGGCTTCAGCTTCAGGTGTGTATGTTATTGAAAACTGTCTTTCTATAAACTCTACTTCCTGGGTATTGGATACCGGATCAGAATCTCATATCTGTAATTCTTTGCAGGCGTTGAGAAACCGTAGGGTTTTGAAGGCAGGTGACATGACCCTCAGAGTTGCGAACGGAGCTAGCATGGATGCTAAAGCCGTGGGGGACTATCACCTGGGAATGTCAGATGGGCATGTTTTGGTTTTGCGTAATTGCTTTTTTGTACCCAACGCAACTTGTAATATCATTTCTGTATCTTTGGTTTCTAAAGAAGGTTATGAATTTGCGTTTGTAAGTAATGTTGTAAACATTCACCTTAATCAAGTTCTGATTGGGTCAGGTACATTGAGCAATGGTATATACGTATTAAACCAACCACAGATTTTCAATGTCCAGAATACACACAAAAGAAAGTCTCCAGATATCAACCAGACTTTCTTATGGCATTGTAGACTGGGTCACATCAATGAGAGAAGGTTGACTAAGTTACATACAGAAGGATATTTGGATCCGTTCGAATATCAATCATATGCCACTTGTCAATCCTGTCTCAAAGGAAAGATGACAAAGACTCCGTTCACTGGACACGGAGTAAGAGCGAGCGAGCTCTTGGGACTCGTACACAGCGACGTGTGCGGTCCAATGTCTACACATGCACGAAGCGGTTATTCTTACTTCATTACTTTTACGGATGATTTTTCAAGATACGGTTATGTCTTCTTAATGAAACATAAGTCCGAAGTTTTTGAAAAATTCCAGGAATATAAGAATGAAGTAGAAAAACAAACCGGCAAAAGTATCAAGATTCTAAGATCGGATCGAGGTGGAGAATACTTAAGTGCCGAGTTCCTGAATTACTTAAAAGAGAATGGGATTCTCTCTCAGCTTACTCCTCCATACACTCCGCAACATAACGGTGTATCGGAGAGACGGAACCGGACCCTATTGGATATGGTACGGTCCATGATGAGTAACGCTGAGTTACCGCGATCATTCTGGGGGTATGCGCTAGAAACAGCTGCATACCTTTTGTACCGAGTTCCTACTAAGACTGTGCCTACCACACCATATGAGTTATGGAGTGGGAAGAAACCCTATCTTCAGTACCTGAAGATTTGGGGATGTCCAGCTTATGTCAAAAAGCAGCATACGGACAAGCTCGAGGCACGCTCAGTACTGTGCAAGTTTGTGGGATACCCAAAGAACTCTAGGGGGTATCTTTTCTATTACGCAGAGGAACAAAAAGTCCTTGTTTCTCGTAATGCCCATTTTCTGGAACATCAGTTCTTAGAAAAAGAAGTAAGTGGGAGCGCAATAGAACTGGAAGAAATTCCAGAACCTCAGACTATTACTGAAAGCTTAGTGGAACCAGAGGGTTCGAAAGAACAGGACATTCCTACGCCGCTCCGCAGAAGTAGTAGGCAGTCTCATCCGCCCGACAGATACTACGGTTTTCTCATAGACGGGGATAGAGAGGATTGCATCATAGATTATGATGAGCCTACTAGCTTCCAACAGGCCGTTCAGAGCGCTGACTCGGTAAAATGGCTGGATGCAATGCGGACCGAAATGGAGTCCATGTACACCAACAAAGTATGGACGTTGGACATTGCTCCAGACGGGGTAAAACCCGTAGGATGCAAGTGGATCTTCAAAAGGAAGATTGGTGTAGATGGACAGGTTGAGACCTATAAAGCTAGACTTGTAGCAAAGGGTTTCCGTCAAAGACCTGGTTTGGACTATGACGAAACCTTTTCTCCAGTGGCTATGCTGAAATCCATTCGGATCCTTCTTGCCATTGCTGCCTTCCACGATTATGAGATTTGGCAGATGGACGTAAAAACCGCTTTTCTAAATGGAAATTTAGAGGAGTGTGTCTATATGGATCAGCCAGAGGGTTTCATTCAAAGTGGGAGCAGCGGAAAGGTGTGCAAGTTGCTTAAGTCCATCTATGGACTAAAGCAGGCATCGCGGAGTTGGAACATCTGTTTTGATGAGACGGTCAAGGAATTTGGCTTTATCAAAAATCCAGATGAACCATGCATCTATAGTAGATTTGTAGCGAGAACTGTAGTATTCCTCGTTTTATACGTGGATGACATTCTCTTAATAGGAAATGACATTCCTATGCTACAATCTGTCAAGGGTTTCTTGTCACAAAGCTTCTCCATGAAAGACCTGGGTGATGCCTCATACATCCTGGGGATCCGGATCCATCGTGATAGATCCAAGAGGATATTAGGACTTTCACAGTCCAGGTACATCGACACCGTACTGAAAAGATTCAGTATGGAAGATTCCAAGCGCGGTAACCTACCGGCTTGTCACGGGATCACCCTCTCTAAAGAGATGTCTCCCAAGACTGATTTGGAGAGGGATCGCATGTCTGTTATACCCTACGCTTCTGCGGTAGGCTCTATAATATATGCGATGTTGTGTACCAGACCGGATGTAGCTTATGCACTGAGTGTAGTAAGCCGGTATTAGTCAAACCCTGGGGAGAAACACTGGATAGCAGTAAAGAACATTCTCAAGTACCTGAGGAGGACTAAGGAGATGTTCTTGGTGTATGGCGGAAAAGTCCTCCAGATCGAGGCCTTTGCTGACTCCAGCTTCCAGAGTGACAAGGATGATTCCAAGTCCATGTCGGGTTTTGTCTTTACCCTCAATGGAGGGGCGGTGTGTTGGAAGAGTTCCAAACAGGAAACCGTTGCAGACTCGACTATGGAAGCGGAATACATCGCTGCATCTGATGCCGCAAAAGAAGCTGTCTGGATGAGGAAGTTCTTGAAAGAACTTCAGGTGGTTCCGTCCATTGTTGACCCAATACCTCTGTATAGCGACAACAACGGGGCTATAGCTTTAGCGAAGGAACCCAGGTCCCATCAGAGATCCAGGCACATCTTGAGGCGGTATCACCTGATCAGGGAGATCGTGGATCGCAAGGAGATCGAGGTTCGGAGGGTTGCTTCAGAAGAAAACACTGCAGATCCATTCACCAAGGCCCTACCCCAGACTCAGTTCGAGCGGCTGATCGAGATGATAGGTCTTCGATACGCCAGTACATGGCCTTAGTGCAAGTGGGAGATTGTTAGTGTATATGCCCTAGAGGCCATTACTGTATCATACTAGTTTGTATATTACTTAATGGAAGCTTAGGATATTCACCTTGTATAAACAATCTTGCTCAATATAGTAGTATGCTACTTGGTTTGTTTCTACTTCAATGTGTACATGTGTTTATTTTGCGATATCACCTATACGCATTAGTAGAGCCCTTAGGATCTTTGCTTGATTACCAGCGTTGTGATGGCAGTCACACTAGTGGGGGCTGGGTAATCTATAAGCACATCCTTATACAGGTCCCTAGTCGCAGGACTATCGAGACAGGGCATCGATACTCCGGAGTAGACTAGCGTATGCGCTTCTCATCCCAGTGTGGGAGATGGTCTGTCCCACAGCCATCAGTACGTCGTACTGGAGATAGTATACGGGTGCTCGTTAGGTTACGAGTACACTGGACAGGACTCGTCGGGAACTGACAGGTTGGTATTATACCTATCGTCAGTTATCAGTTCCCAGGTGACATGAGTACAGCTTAGTCCGCTGACTTGACACTGGCACTTCGCCTCAAGTGTGTTCCCACTGCACTTTGATCACTACCCTACCACGGCTCAAAGGAGTCGTGCAAACAGGTAGTGGTTGGGTGCAGTCCCGAAGCACTTGGAGGCAGTGACGGTTAGACAGGATTCGTCTCTCCCGGTATTGGGGGTTGACATCGCGCTGTGTCTAGGAGAGACATTACACAAGTAGTCCCTGGCCAGGGCAAGCGAGATATACTGGTAGGCTTCCAGTGTTATCTCAGGGTGTTTTGGGCTTCACTCCGACACGACTTGTACCACTATTGGGGGACTGACGTTTTACCGCCCCCTAGGCCCGACATGCGATGCATCAGACGAACAGACCGGACTGTACGGAGAATGTCACATTCAGACTCAGTAGGAGTTCAGATGGGTTTCACCTCGTCAGCCTTCTTGTCGGCATCTACCTGGGGACCGTTACGCACAGCTAGTGCCGCTTGCGGTCTGTGGTTAAACCCACTGCCAGCGTAGTGTCGAGTCTTTAGAGTCCCACACAGAGGGTATTCGCCTCTGGGCAAAACAGAGTAGAGGTCGCATGGTTTTGCGGCAGGGTTCGTTCTCATCCGCGCACTTGTGCACGTTTTGGAGTCCGGACGGATTATACTGGCGGGTTCTGGTTTGAGCCAGATACTGGTATATGTTTTGGGGTTGCTTTTATTTCTCGGTATTCTTGTTCCTCGGAACGAGAATACAGGTGTGTATGCACAGTTGTTTGAGGCGGAGGATGAGGTTTTTCATTAGGGTTTCGGAACGGGTGCGTATGCACAGTTGACAGTCGTCATTTTCCAAACCCTAATAGATTTATGAAATATCAATTAATAATAGTAATTAAATGAAATATTGTTATGGTTGATTTTGTTGACTTGTTGACCATGGTTAACTTGTTGACCATGGTTGAATGTTGACCACCATCATGCTTTGAAAGGATACTCCTTGATTCATGCTTACACTCATTTATTGAAAGTATGATAGTGGTCATTCCAAAATAACCATCAACTATTCTCATTTCAATTATTATTATTAATTAGATAATTCCTTTTCTTTTAGTTATGGTTGCAAAAGAAAAGAGCTCATTCTTTCATAACCATTCTCTCTCCTCACTTCATCTTCTTCTTCCTCAAGCTCAAGGTGATTCCTTCTCATGTGTTGAGAATCCCTCACCTTGAAAAAGAAAGCACCCAATAGATACTCTCTACTCTCTCTAGGGTTCAAGGTTTAGCAAGCCGGAGATCCTAGTTCACTCAAAGTTCGAGAAAGAGCCCGAAGGTTGAACCTTCAGGTGGATCCATCTTCGACGGAAGAAGGCGACGAGAAGAGAACCATCAACCTCTACAAAGTTTGAAGAAGAAGGAGTTCAAGTTTAGGTATAACCATCTTTCCGAGTAGCTAACTCTCTTTAGCAAGTTTGCTAGTTTTAGTTTAGGAAAAGATCCCGACTTTGTTAGTCCATGTTGCCCCTTGCGCTAAAAATTTGATTTTTATACCGTTTCCGCCTCCCCGTAAGAACCGGGGGTCGCAACGTGGACTTACATATAAATACATGAAGTATCTCAGTAATAAATGCAATATCTAATCTAGCACAGTAATGATATATCGAAACTATCAGCTAGAAAGCAATATCAATGAATTAATATTCTCTAAGTGTACATGGCATGGCAATTACCGATGATGATGTGTGTGAGCCGGCAAGCAAGTGTTCGTAGATGTACGCATCATCGGTAATGGTGCTGGTGTCCTGATAACATGGGTTTAATATAACAATAAAAACACATTAAAACATGCAATGCGATGCGAATAGCAAGAAAATACGGAAAATGAACAATAAATGCACCAATAAAGAATCTACATTAGTATACACGAGTCATACAGTTTGGCATTGAAATAGCACGAATCGTATTGTTTAGAATATAGAGGCTACGGTGTTTTTAAGAAAATGTACGTCCTTTGAAATATCCGTAGTATCCCTTGGCCTGTCTTTAAAATACTCACGATTCGTTAGTTTTGGAAATAAGTATGACTCGAGCCCAGTCTAACATCTACTAAGTAAACTACAGGACTAAACTAACAGACTAGTCGAAGGGTAAGGAAAACCACCTGAGTCTGAGTCGATATATATATATATATATATATATATATATATATATATCTAGTAGTCGGTGATCCCGCCTCAATAGTATCACGTATGATATAATATATAATATGACATTCTCGAGTCAAGAGTGCGGGTCTATCATCATAATTATATCTCGTACGGTAAATCCATCGTACGACATCCCAAATCTGGGTACGGATCGAATATCACATTTATCTCATTATTCCTCATCTTTATCATCATATCCTGAATTAGGGGTACTGATCTAAAGTCTAGTACATTCCAATACCATCAATATATATATATGCGTGTGTATGAAAACACATCGCCTAAAGATCCGCTATAACATCATGTCGCATCTCATAATACGAACCAAGTTACATCACCGATCTCGTGGAATCATGCCCAATCACATCGACTCATCTCCAAGTACCTTATACTATCCTCATCATCCATGTATATGTACACACACACACACACACACACACACATATACGCACAAGTAAATCAAATGTATGCGTGTGTGTGTGCGTGTGTTCAAATCTTTACTCTAGGGTTTCGCGACTAAGAAGCTAAACTAAGTTACTTCTAATACACTAAAACTAACTCATGAACACCTAAAACCTATCTTGATAATCATTTAGTCTCACAAACACATATTTATATAAATATAACATATTCGTATTTTACGCTACGAAACTGCGGGGGTGCTATACGCCATCCACCCGACTTCCCCCATAGATATATATCTACTCACCTTGATCTTTGCTTGCTGAAGTCGATGTCGCCATGCCCTTGCTTGTCATCCCGAAGTTCACGCGGAGGTACTTACATGTCATAACATATCGTGTCGCATTAAAATCCAATTCAAAACCAAAACGACACGCTAAAAGCCTATAGCCTACGGACTATGCATGCAAGAAAGGCCAAACAAATCCTCGATGTAGATGTACAAACGTCAAACCATCGAGTTAAAATCCCAATACTAAAACTCACGTTAAAACGAAGTCACAAAACAATGTAGCAACTCAAGAAAACACCTCCAGATTTTACCCCAGGTGAAATTAGCCAAATTTGCATATGTGGAGGGTCTAATTAACTGATATAGGAACCACAGACCAAGCACGAGGCCTGGGGGTCAAGTCCTGGCCGCAATTTGCGGCTAGAAGGAATTTATTTGCGGCCAAGTGGAAGGGGTTGGGACTTGGGTCTTCAGGGTATACTCCATATCACCTGCACACTTCACTGTAATCGCTAAATATTTTTCAGGGTTCCCGGGTAATAGTAGGTCTCAAAACAACATCACAATTTAACACAAATCCGATATCGGGGATTTCTAAGTTTGGGGTTTGGGGTTTTAGTCTCTATTTTAGTTCACAATATTAACGCTATAGGGGTTTAAGGTCATTGTTAACCCTCAATTGCACCTTTTCAATTCAATCAAACACAAAGGGTTCACTTGGAATTTTCAAAGACCACTAAACCTCAATATATCGATTCTAAACTAAACATAGAAGCTAATGGAATGAATTACTACACTATTAATGAAATAATTACCTCATTTGGCAACTCAAGAATTTTCTTGAGTTACCCCAAGTCTCCAAAACCCAATTTTTCTTGGTCCATCATGCTTGTGATGAGCTTGTGCACAACTTTAGTGAAGAGGGTGCATGGTTTTGATATATTTTTGAGGATGTTGTGAGGGAATTGAGGTGGTGGGAAGAGGAGGGCATCCAAGTGAGGAGAGGGAAGGGAAAATGATGAAGGAAAAATGGAGGGAAACAAATGGGAGGAATGGTCAATGACCCCTTACCTCTCTCTCTATTCTCTCTCTTGCCCATACTTCTTTGTTTAATCCCATTTCTTTTCTTTTCTTTTCTTTTCTTTTCTCTTCTTTTCTTTTCTTTTCCTCTCCTTTAAAACAAAGCCATGCATGAATAGAAAAGGAAAAGCCATGGTAGAAAATGTAAAAATGTGAAATATGACATGGTGCATGTCATGTGCACAAACTAAGCTTAATGCACGATTAGTGATATCTAATCGCGATTAGCATAAAAATGGAATATAATTAATTTAAAGAATTTATAATTTGCTTAAATCACATAAATTCTTCCAAAAATCGCCATCCAATTTAACTTCCCAATATTTCCCAAATTATCGGTATTTAATTATACCGCACCATTATAATATTCCTAATATTTATTATTTAATTATTTAAACTCCCAAAAATAATATTTTATTTTTCTGAAATGTTACACCTAGCTTCCTATGACCTTGACGAAGGTCAACAAACCATATGCCGCTAGTCAAGTTCAACCCGCAGTTCATGATTGAATTAAACCCATCCGCACGACCCTTGACGAAGGCCAACAAAGTCGCACGACTACCCTAATCCAATCGCATCACATGCTTTAGCAGATAAGCACTAGTTAGCTACCGCACACTACGCCCCGACGAAGGCCAACAAACGTAGCACGAATACTAAGTAGCACTTATCTGAAATGACGGAGGGCTACGACATGTTTTTTTAAGAAAACCTTTTGTGTAATGAACTTGATCTCGTTGTAGAATCGAGTGATTTTTAAAAAAAAGGAGTGTTTTTTAGGCTTTTATTAGTTTTGCTAAAGAGGTAACTCTCGGTGAAGGGCTCTCGGCACTTTCCTCATCAAATGATGTGCTAGATATTTCACAAATACCACTATGCAAAGCATGAACTAAAAGCAATCAAAAAACAAAACCGAGTGAGTTGTTGTATCTGCTAGTTTCGCTAAAGATGTCACTCCCGGTGAAGGGATCTCGGCTCTTTCCTTATCGAATAAGGTGCTGGATATTCTACAAGGAATACCGCTATGTAAAGCAAGAACTAGAGCTACCAGTTTTAAAATAAGTTTCTACAACATCTTTAGGTTACTTCTCTTTCATTAATCTCATTAATGAAGTCCCATCAATTATACTTCCTAAGATCACAGAAGAAACGAAAGCAACAATATTTATTATATATCATATATCTAATATAAGCATTCGTCTCATCATATAAAGTGATCACATCACAGAATATTAGCAGCAGAAGAACACACATGAAATATTGGATATAATAGGAATTCCGTGTTTTAAATTAAGTCAGTAAAAAACGTGGATTTTGTTAGTTATGTATATGCCCTAGAGGCCATTGTTGTACATTTTGTTGGAGATAGTGCCCTCAAAGTCAATTACTGGATCGCAGGTACGTGATTGCAATGATTGAGACAGGACCTATACCGATATGACAGTCTTACTCGAGATGATAGTATGCTATCTGGTTTGTCTTTATCATCGTATACATGCTTTAGTTCACTAATACTTGATGATAGAGCCCATAGGATTCTTGCTTGACTACCAGCAGTATGATGGCGATCATATACGTGGGAGCTGGGGTCTGTAAGCACATCCTTAAAGTGTCCGTAGTCGTGGGATTTTCGAGACAGGGCATCGATACTCCAGAGTAGACTAGTGTATACATTCGAGACCCCGACGAGGGGCGATGGCCGGTCTCACAAGCCACTGGTGTCATTTGGTTCACCTAAGATGTATATAGGTGCTCATTGGGTTATGAGTACACCGGACATGACTCGCCGGGAACACGCTAGTTGGTATTATACATATCGTCAGATAGCAGTTCCCTGGTGACATGTGTACAGGTTAGTTCATCGACCTGAGATCGTCATTTGTCTCGTGTGAGTTCCCACTGTGCTTAGATTACTACCCTACCACGCTCAAAGGAGTTGTGCAAACAGGTTTTTGTTGGGTACAGTCCCGAGCCACATGGAGGCAAGTGAGCGGATCGGCAGGGGATTTGTCTCTCCCGGTATTGGGGGTGAGATCGCGCTGTGTCTAGGAAAGCCATTACACAAAGCCCTCGGCCGAGACAGGAGATTTACTGGTATGTACTCCAGTAGTATCTCAGGGTGTTCTAGGCCACTCTCTGACACGACTTATACTGCTATTGGGGGTCTGACGTTACCAGCCTCTAGGCAGATATGCGATACTCATAGACGAACTGATCGGACTGTATGTATATTGTCATTGTTAGGCTCAGTAGGGCTTATGAGATGAGTTCGCTCGTCAGCTTCCCTTCCAATCAATACATAGGCAAACGTTACGTACAGCTTGTACCTCTGACGTGCTAGTGGTTATACCCAGTGCCAGTGTGTTGATGAGTCATTAGAGTCCCCCACAGACACTTTCCCAAGTTCGGGCGAAACGTTGTAGAGGCCGTATGGTTTTATGGCAAGGTTCGGAAAATGCACGTGCGTTTTCGCACGTGTCATTTTTCGGGCAGATTATACTGGTCGATTTTGGTTTAAGCCGGATCCGAGTATTATACTTTGTAGATATAATATCTTTGTCTCAGATGCATTTGTATTCGGTCGTAATACAAATGCGGGTATGTTTATACCATTACGGGGTTATCCTGAAATTTGTTTCAGGATCACTTTTGGAAGTTGCCAGTTTCCAGTTTTCTATCAGCCGTATTTAACATTCGGTTAAATGCGGATTTATCTTTTCTTGAGAAGAGTGTGGAAGCTTCTAGATGGTGACTAGGATGATGATGTGGCATGTGACTCATTTGTTCATTAATGGTGCATTTAATGAAAGGGTGACTAAGGTTAATGAGTCATTCTTTAAATTAATGTGTTCACGCTAGGTGTTTAAGTGAGTCATTGTTATGATAAGTATTGTGCTTGTTATGATCACCTCCCCCTCTCCTACACTCAACTCCCTCCCTTCTATATAGTGGCCGGCCTCCCCCCTCTTGATCATGGTTGTGTTTTGGAAAAATATTATGATAGCTTCACTTCATTTCATATAGCTCATTTTTCCATCACCCGATTCCAAAAGGCAACTTCATTAACCGTTCGTCCATAGCCTTGGACGTAACGAGACAAAGTGTTCTACTCATTCTCTACAACATCTTGGTCGTCTCTTTTAGCAAACTTGACGACTGAGTTGCCTCGGTTCAGAGGCGGGAGCCCGTTTAAAGATTCGTCGACGTGGTGCCACCTGGAGTACGAGACTGGAGATTCAGGAGATCGGAGCAGCCGCAACAAGCGTGGGATGATGGTTGAAGACCGAAGGACTCGGATCGTTCGGTATAACTCTTCTACCCACTTTGTAGTTTGTTAGTTTAGCTTTAATGGCAGATCCGGGTTATAGTACGCGATAGCGCCAGTTGTAAAAAGTTTTTGTTTCGCATTTGGCGTCTGTTGGACGGCCGGGGCGCTACCGTGGACTTACAGTGGTATCAGAGCCTCACCATTAAGCTATACCAACTTGTGCTAACGCGTTTAAAAGATCGATCGAATGGAATTTCCGAAATCACAATTTTCAAGTGCTTAAGTTTCTGTCGATTTTAAACAGGGTCTAAAAATAATTTTACATATCACAGAAAATTAAGCAGGGTTTTTAAGCATACAGATGAAAATTGGGCACGTGATCCCACAAGAGCACCGCGGATCCGCGGTCAACCCTAGGGTTTGACCGCGGAACAGCGGCGCTTTAGTGGGAACAGTGCATCAATTTTTCCAAATAGCTTCATTTTTGGAAATTGTGGTTTTTTGTATAGTTCTTTTGGGCCCAGATTTTGTTGCTGTACAGCAGATGTACGTGGGGCCCACTTCGGGAAATTTGGTCGATCGAAATTTTAAATTTGTTAGTATGCAGTATTTACATTATATCTCCGACAGGGAATGTCATTTGATCGGTAAACCGCGTCTGATTGCTATAGTTCTTTTAGACGGGTTTGCGAACATGACATTTGCGTTGATGTTATGTGTTGTGCTGTGATGTTGCGGATATGTCGTGGTGGATAGCAGTGTGCAATGGTAGTGCAGTTTGGATTTATTTGTACATTTGATATTGCGGGGTGACGTCCAACATGTGGATTGCCGTTACTGCCTGTTTGTATAATATTCTTTTGGGGCACGACCGGGTTGAGGTCGATGTACCCGTTGTACATATTTTTATTTCTGTACTAGGTTTACCCCATGACGGAGTGCACGGATAGCCGGGTTCTGGAGGGCAACATGTCCGTATCTCATGGCTTTGAGAGGCAATGGGACCTCACTCTAGAATTGGCAGACTATTCGCCGCACTCGTACGGAGTACAGGTTGACCCAAGAAGGGGTGCTCAATTTACCGGATTCTGTGAAGTACCGGGTGTTCCATTCACTATGTTGTGGGGACTACCTCGCTTCAGGTTTTGGCGGATAACTTGCCGCACCCGTAGGGGTCTAGGTTTCATTGCACAGGCTATCCACACGACCAGGGGAACGTCGGGTTTCAGTAGCGGCTCTGTGAAACCCGGGGATCCCAGATTATCTGTATTGTTCTGTGATGCTTATTACTTTTCTGTAATGTTGCATATTATCACGCCTGGAGCGATTATTGTATATTGGTATATATACTATTAGATGTTGTATATGTTTTACACGCGCGCTAGTCCAGCCCCCGCTCTGTCGTTAGTTAAGTAACCTAACGGGTGATGACGGGGCCCAGTGGCGAATGCGGATGGCATATACGTACATTTAATTTTCGTTCTTTTCTGGTATGATTGATTGATGGGACTGTATTGATTCTGATCAATGCAAGGATAAAACAAACCTATATTTGATGTTGTTGGAACAAATTTTTAAAAAGTGTTATTACAAAGATGTTTCCTTTTGTTTTGCATAGTGATATTCAGTTAGAATATCCCGCACCTCATTCGACGAGGCAAGGGCCGAGATCCCTTCACCGGGAGTGACTCCTTGGGCATAAGTTTACGTCAGGGTAATAACTTCACTATAGTCGATTACAAGTTGCTTTGCATCGTGGTATTCAGTTGGAATATCCTGCACCTCATTCCACGAGGAAAGAGCCGAGATCCCTTCACCGGGAGTGACCTCTTTAGCAAAGGTTTTTCGTCACTATATTTTTATAAAAAGCTATTAGGTTCCTTCAACGAGATCAAGTTCATTACGTTGAAGGTTTTTTCGCCAAAAACCAGCCGTAGCCCTCCGTCATTTCTTATGGCTGGTCAGTAGTATTCAAGCTATGTTTGTTGACTAAAGTCAAGGCATAGTGTTTGGTAGTTGCTGGGCATTCATATGTTGCATAGATAGATGTGTTGGTTTGGGACAGTCGTATTACCTTGTTGACTAAAGTCAAGGGTATGTACAGGTGGGTTCAAATCAACCTGGACAATGACAGGTAGAACTTGACATGTGACTTATGATTTGTTGACTAATGTCAAGGTCATAAGAGCATGGGGCAAAAATTACATCGGGAGTTTCAAAACATACAGGAAACTTGCCAGGCATGCGCATACCTTTTGGAGTATGAAAACTTGAGTGGCTTCCATCAAGTTATCATGTGATGATAGTTGGATCCCGATTCTCACTGATGAGTTGGTTTACTCTTCGGGTGATCCTGACTAATTCTTCTTTCAGGTTTGGAGGAGAATTTGAGATAACAGTGGGAGGTTTCCTGATTAGATAAATTGATAACCATTCTGATCTAGGTTAGAGTGCACGCAGAGTGTTTCTTTTCTCTCTCTCTCCTTGACAGCGACCTTTGACCGACCCTAGACTATGACTCAGTGACCATGTTGACCGAACCTTCTTAAAATACTGGCTTTTGGATTGTCCGAGTTGCATAAATCATTGCCGCTCCTTCTTTTACCCTTTGCATTTCTCAGAACACCTCGTATTACTACGGATATCCACTTCCATTGGATAGATCCATCGTATGGTTATATACGAACTCGAAGGGACTTCTTCGAGGATGGATCCAGGTTCAGGAGAAATAGAATTGGTTTATTCAGTTGTCTTATAATATCACCTTCTCTCAGGTTGCAAGGGCTCCTTAGTTTAGGAGAGTACACCTATTACGCTTATTGGATGTCTTATTCCAAACCATAGGTTGGTGCTGAAAGGTAGGGAATGAAGAAAACCAATTAGCCTAAGTAGGGTGTGCAGAAGGTAATATGTAAAGACAAAATAAAGGGATTAGAAAGAGGGCAAAGTAAATTGCGACTGTTATCATTCACGACCAAACCGCGTACTTCATCGCCACTCCTATTTCACCTTTGCTTTTTCCCCAGTTCGGGAGAAATAGAATAAGGTTTTATTCAGTAGTCTTTTATCATCACCTTCTCTCAAGATTGCGAGTACTCCTAGGATTAGGAGAGTACACCTATTATGCTTACTGGATAGTCTTCTTCCAAACCATAGGCTGGTGCCGAACGGTAGGAAAGGAAGAAAACCATTTAGCCTAACGAAGGTGTACAGAAGGTAACGACTAAAGACAAATAAAGGGATTTGGAGATATGGCAAAGATATATACGGTTAAAGTCATGAATTGGATTATGGAAGAGGCATTACTAGGAACACCAGGATACCCCTACGAGACATTTTAATGTTTCAATTTCACTGCGCATTGTTAAAAGAAAACTGTTTTCCCGATTAGATACTTACTCCAGGGTATGTATTTACCAGGTTAAATTCTCATATCTGTATGGATTTTACAGATGATGAGTGGGAGTAAGTTATTGGGAATTTGGTGATTATCCTCATTATATCGGAATTCGTTATAATTGGTGATATTTGAGGAAATCGCCTGGGTACAGTTTTCAACCTACGATGCACAAGTTTTGAGTTATTCAAACTCAGGGGACTTATACAGAGTATTGTACGTTGTCTAGTGTCCGTCAGGACAAAGGGGTAGGTCCTCGTACTATGTTCTGTTTACTTGTGACTTCTCTAGTTTTTAGACAAGTGTTTCGTAGAAATACAATGTCTAAGTTATGAGAAGTTGTGAGTATAAGAATAAAGTAGAGAACCAGATATTGCAAGTATCGGGATTCTTCAAAGAGATCGAAAATGCAGATTCTTGTGATTGGTATTCTGTTGATAGTAATGGTTTTGAGAAACTTGTTTCTCTTTCAGGTTACTCATAATTGGATGGATTCTTAAGTTGAGTAATGTTGATTAGCCTCTCTCCATTCAGTTGAAATGCACTAGAAACAGCTGCCTGGTTTGAATCTGGTTCCAATTAAATCTGTGCCTCTATTTCTATATTGTATATAAAATGGTTCATATCTTAACGATGTTAAGGTACGGGGAGTTGTCTAGCTTATGCTTAAAACCAGACACTGGATAACTCGAGACACGTTTCTGTAATGGCAGTTTGTGGGTTGACCCTGGCTTTGACAAGGGTTGACATTTCTACCATCTAGAAGATCAATAGTGATATTGTTCTTGACTCGCCACAGTTTTATTAAAATGGATTTTTTCAGAAAACAGTAGTGGGAGTATGGTAGAACTAGAAGTGATTCCAGAACCGCAAACGATTACGGAAAATTTAATAGGACCTATATATTCAATCAGGTTTGACATTCCATTAGCCGCTCCGCAGACATGGTGGGTAACCTTAGACACCCGAGAGGTACTCAGGTAGCCTCAAGGACGGTGACATGGAGGTTCTTGTTTACCCAGACTTGACACTACGGTTGTTCCAGGCTATGAGACCCGGCAGGAGGTTATGTATAGCGTCGTTCTAAACTAGCTTTAGAAGTGTACGTATATATTATTCTGCCAGAGGGTTGTCGTAGTCAGTGGGAGCAGCGGAAGCATAATGGGCAAGTAGCTTATGTCTATTTATAGGCTTGAGCAGATATAGCGGAGATAAGATCATCTATTTTTGATGTGACAGTCATGGTTTTGACTTCATCAGAATTGGGGATGGATCTGTTGAGAAGGTAGTAGGGTGTGATGTCCTGATATTTGGATGGCATACACAAAGTAGGAAGTAAAATTCCTATACTACGATCGGTTGTACTTTGGTCGTCACACAGTTGTTTCTCCAGAAAGGATATGGATATAATATCAGACATTCTGGTTACTAGATCTATGGTTTTAGATCTAGATTTGGGTAGTTTCCCAATCTGGGTACTTTGACAGTATTCAGAATAGATGACTCCTGACATGGTGGTGTACCTGCAGGTGATGGAGTCACCCACTCTAAAGGTGTCTTAGAGACTAAAGTAGAGAGGGATGTGCATGATTGGCAGATCACTTGCTTAGGCAATTGAGTCAATCATGAGATGTCAAGTACCACACCAGATGTAGTTTTTGCACTTAATGCGATAAGTTTATATTAATCCAATCTTGAAGAAACGTAAGGAAGCAGTTTTAGAACATAAGGTGCATGTTCTATGGATTTGATGACGGCAGCCTCCTTCGGGAGACGGTTATCATTCCAGGCTTCAAAGGTGACATGGATGACAGAGTGATTGTCAGAGTTATAGTTTTCCCTCTGACGAGGGACAGTATTATGGACAGGTGGTCCAAGAGGATACTGTGGGAGGCATGGTACTGGATACTGATTAGGTTCAGTTATCGATACAGTCTAAGAAGTTTGGATTTGAAGTTCATTTATGAACTAGGTCCCATCAAAGATCCATACATATTCTAAGACAGGTATTACTCGATTCAGGAGATGGCTTTCTCCGCGAACTTGAGATTAAGAGAGATATAGAAAGAAACATCAGGGCGGATCCACTCACTGAGGCTATTTCTCTAACACAAGAGTTTTACAAACTAGCTTTGTGAAACTGATTAGTAGAGAAGTTGGATGTTCGGTATCACACGGGCTGTGAGTATACGACATCGCAATAATTAGCCTTAAGAGCATGTGGGAGATTGTTGGAGATAGTGCCCTCAAAGTCAATTATTGGATCGCAGGTACGTGATTGCAATGATTGAGACAGGACCTATACCGATTTAACAGTCTTACTCGAGATGATAGTATGCTATCTGGTTTGTCTTTATCATCGTATACATGCTTTAGTTCACTATTGCATGATGATAGAGCCCATAGGATTCTTTCTTGACTACCAGCAGTATGATGGCGATCATATACGTGGGAGCTGGGGTCTGTAAGCACATCCTTAAAGTGTCCCTAGTCATGGGAGTTTCGAGACAGGACATCGATACTCCAGAGTAGATTAGTGTATACAGTCGAGACCCCGACGCGGGGCGGTGGCCGGTCTCACAAGCCACCGGTGTCAGTTGGTTCACCTAATATGTATACAGGTGCTCATTGGGTTATGAGTACACCGGACAGGACTCGCCGGGAACACGCTAGTTGGTATTATACATATCATCAGATAGCAGTTCCCTGGTGACATGTGTACAGGTTAGTTCATCGACCTGAGATCGTCATTTGTCTCGTGTGAGTTCCCACTATGCTTAGATTACTACCCTACCACGCTCAAAGGAGTTGTGCAAACAGGTTTTAGTTGGGTACAGTCCCGAGCCACATGGAGGCAAGTGAGCGGATCGCAGGGGATTCGTCTCTCCCGGTATTGGGGGTGAGATCGCGCTGTGTCAAGGAAAGCCATTACACAAAGCCCTCGGCCGAGGCATGATATTTACTGGTAGGTACTCCAGTAGTATCTCAGGGTGTTCTGGGCCACTCTCTGACACGACTTATACTGCTATTGGGGGTCTGACGTTACCAGCCTCTAGGCAGATATGTGATACTCATAGAAGAACGTACCGGACTGTATGTATATTGTCACTGTTAGGCTCAGTAGGGCTTATGAGATGAGTTTGCTCGTCAGCTTCCCTTCCAATCAATACATAGGCAAACGTTACGTTCAGCTTGTACCTCTGACGTGCTAGTGGTTATACCCAGTGCCAGTGTGTTGATGAGTCAATATAGTCCCCCACAGACACTTTCCCAAGTTCGGGCGAAACGTTGTAGAGGCCGTATGGTTTTATGGCAATGCTCGGAAAATGCACGTGCGTTTTCGCACGTGTCATTTTTCGGGCAGATAATACTGGTCGGTTTTGGTTTAAGCCGGATCCGAGTATTATACTGTGTAGATATAATATCTTTGTCTTAGATGCATTTGTATTCGGTCGTAATACAAATGCGGGTATGTTTATATCATTACGGGGTTATCCTGAAATTCATTTCAGGATCACTTTTGGAAGTTGCCAGTTTCCAGTTTTCTATCAGCCATATTTAACATTCGGTTAAATGCGGATTTATCTTTTCTTGAGAAGAGTGTGGAAGCTTCTAGATGGTGACTAGGATGATGAGGTGGCATGTGACTCATTTGTTCATTAATGGTGCATTTAATGAAAGGGTGACTTAGGTTAATGAGTCATTCTTTACATTAATGTGTTCACACCAGGTGTTTAAGTGAGTCATTGTTATGATAAGTATTGTGCTTGTTTTGATCACCTCGCCCTCTCCTACACTCACCTCCCTCCCCTCTATATAGTGGCCGGCCTCCCCCCTCTCTTGATCATGGTTGTGTTTTGGAACAATATTATGATAGCTTCACTTCATTTCATATAGCTCATTTTTCCATCACCCGATTCCAAAAGGCAACTTCATTAACCGTTCGTCCATAGCCTTGGACGTAACGAGACAAAGTGTTCTACTCATTCTCTACAACATCTTGGTCGTCTCTTTTAGCAAACTTGACGACCGAGTTTGTAACATTTTAAAAATAATTAAATAAATAATTAAATGAATAAAAGTGTTTAAGTGAATTTTTGGATTTTCGGTAAAGTAAAATGTATTTTTCGTAAAACCAAACCGTGATTGTTTTTCACTATAAATTTAAAAATATCTATTTTAATTATGGAATTACTAGTAAATAGTGTTTATTTAGCCACTTATAAATTTTTTGTTTAATAAAATATTTTTCCTAAATTAATTATTTTAAATATTAACATAAGCTTTATTTTTACACTAAATTAGTGTAAATTACAAATTTAAATGGTTTTAACTTGTAAAAATGAACCATGGCATATTAGAATTTAGTGTGTATCATGCAAAATTTATTTGCAAATTTTTCCTTGTTTCTAGATCTTTCTTGAGTTATTTTAGAAAAGAATTAAAAGAAAATGAATAAAGCATGAAAAGACATTAAGATGATGACATTTTGGAGAAGTTTCTACACCATTTCTCATGTGTTTCTCCCTCTTCCCCTTATTGTGGCCGGCCTCCCCATCACCATGGCTGCCCCCCCCATTTTCCACCTCATTTTTATTCAAAAATCATCAAAAATACTACAAAAATCCAATTTAAATTCCACAAAAACCTAATTATTTCATACCCTTTATTCTCTACTCTTCTCTACATGGATTTTGGAGTGGGAAAGCATGTATTTTTGAGGCTCATTTTCAAGTTTGTACATGAGGTTGTGGAGGTATAAATCATTCTCTTTTGTTTTATTTCTATTAGATATTTCTTTTAAAGCATAATTAGATTAATTAGATTAATTCTTGTTGCAAATTCTAAAATTCAAGTTAGGGTTTGAAAATTCAAGAGGTGGTTTTTGTTAATTAATTAGGGTTATAATAGCTAGTTTAACATCTTTTAGAGTGGAAAATTCTTGCATGGTAGTGGTATAATAAATTGTTGATCGAAATTGTTTAATTTAAACTATTTAGCTAACTAGATTTTTTCTAAAATGTGTTGTGGGTAAAATAAAATTCTTATTAAGGGTGTTATCATTAGATAGTAATTTTAGTGAGAATATTAGCATATTAATTGAATGAAAAACTTAGTTTGATCACTAGATTATTTTGATAATTGGAAAAATAGTAATAAAATGCTATTATTTTGTAAACTAGATTTTAGGAATTTCTAAATAAATGTGATTAAAAATATAATTATAGTTTCATTACATCATTATCATCATAAATTGTGGTTTAAGTGATTAATTTATGCAAAATCATGTTTTGAGGTGGAATTGTGGTATTTTTCTTGGAAAATGTTAAAATTGTTAAAAGTTGCAAACTAGAAATTTCAAATAAATACAAAATTGTGTAATAAAAATATAGTAATGGTTTGTATAGTCTAGTAATGCTATTTAATGAGTTTTATGACCATTGGTTTCATTTAAATGTCAAGTTTCGATGAAAAACGGTAAATTGGCACTTAGATTACGAAGCGTCTAGAGGCGCCACGTGACCTAAGTAAGCCGAAGCCCAGAAATCTAAACCATAAAAGAAGAAAAAGAAGAAAGGAAAAGAAAACAAGTATAAAAACATCAGCAAATTTTACCAAAAATTTCGGCAGAGTCTCCTCTGTAAAAACTGGCCCCCAAACGGGTACAACAAGTATAATATGAATAAACAATAAAAAGCATCCCCAAACGGGTGCTAGCATCAACGCCAACAGGTGGAAACAACCACAACAAGCACAATAATATACAACGCCAGAGGGCGAGGCTCAAAACTCAAAAGAAAGCAAAACCACCAGATCAGAATAATACAGGCGCGACTCTAAGGTCGAAGTAAAAGACTGGTCCAATAACTTATCAAGTAATACAAATATGGTTGATGGAGCTTACTAGATACAAATGAATGAATAAAAGTACAATGGTGGTTCGGATACTTTGTCACGACCCGAAAGTACGGAACGTGACCGAGTTGTAGGGTTCCTGGGCACACACTAGAGGTCTCACAAGGTATCAACCATGCCAAATTCAAATTTTACAAGTGCCGAGAAACCCTAATACGGATCGTTGACTAGAGTTTAGGCGAAACTAGAAGCTAGTTAACAACTTAACTAAAGGGTAAACGGAAATACAACCTTTGTAGATCCGGTCCTCCACCTCCATAGCTCCATGACGGTGTACCCTCGCTGCGATCATCGGATCCCGGACTCTAGCGTCGGCTTCATCGGAGAAATGGGCGGGCTAGGTCGTCGACTTCGATGCCGAAGATGATCTACGTCGAGGCAACATAAGATCAAGCTCCAATTTCACCAAGCCATGAAACTTGTGAAGAAAACACCCTATACTACTTGGCAAGTGATAGAGGATGAAGAAATAGGAAGTGGGTTCACTTTAGAATTGGATTTCTCACTCTTTTTCTCAAGTTGCCATTGTTGGTAGCAAGGTTTTCTTCATCTTCAAGAAGAAGAAGAAGAAAAGAAGAATATGATAAGTATTTAAAATAGGAAATAATATGATACTTATCATAAAGGCAACCATAGTTAGGTGTAGAGAATAAACTAAGGTTAGGTGAATGGTTAGGTTAGGCATGAAACAAAAATGGTAGACCTTTTCAAAGCTTCATGAAGCTTCAATGTAAAACAAAAGTAGCAACCATTTCATTTCTTGCCAAAATGAAATAAATAAATAAATAAGTAAATAAAATAAAAACCCTAACCATTACATAACCATGGTTTAATCTAAACATACACCCAAACATTCATGTATCATCAAACATGATACAATCAAGTGCACAAAAATATATCACATATACAATGTGCAAATCAAGTGAGAAAATCCATCTTAAGTGAACCAATACTAGTTAATGCAAAGTAATATATCAAATATATAATTATACATTAAATAATTAAATCAACACTTGATTTAACGATCCGGTCATATCGCATATAACCGACTAATTTCCAACGTATCGGCTCATCGAATCAATCTTTGATTCGATAACTAGGTTATATCGCATACAACCAATCGATACATTCATCGCGAGAATAGAATACGGTATCACATACACGCATTATTCTCGGTCCCGCACATATCTCATATGCGCTCCTATTTCGTTTCGCTTGAGCCAGGAAACCTCTGTGTAGGACTCTAAAGACTCGTCAATACGCCGGCAGCAGATGATGATCATATCAAACACCCACAAGCCGCAAGCGGTCTGCTAAACGTAACGGCCACCCGGGTATTGAGGGATCAGAAGATTGACGAGCAAGCCCGCTCACACTCCTGTGAATCCAACCAGTAACACTTACCGTACAGTCTGGTCTCGTCGTCTGATATGTCGCATATCTCGCCTAGGGGTGGTAAACGTCAGACCCCAATAGCTCGATAAGTCTTGTCGATATGAGGTCTATAACAGTTCGAGAAACTACTGGTAACACTTACCAGTAAATCACAGCAACCCTGGCCAGGGATTTCCGGTTATAGCCAATCGAACACAGCGCAACATCAACTCCCTATACCGGGAGAGACGAATCCCCTCCTATCGCTCATTGCCTCCATGTGATTCGGGACTGTACCCAAAAACCACCGTTTTGCACGCCCTCTTGGACGTGGTAAGGTGGAAATCAAAGCACAGTGGGAACCACACAAGACTCTATGACGATCTCGGGTCAACAGACTAACCTGTACCAGTGTCACCAGAGAACTGCCATCTGACGTAAGGTATAATACCATCTGGGAGTTCTCGGCGAGTCCGTCCAGTGTACCCAGTCTCTACTGAGCACCCGTATATCATCTCTGATGTCAAACACCAATGGATATGGGATCATCCATCGCCCATCTGTATGGGTCGAGAAGGTATACGCTAGTCTACTCTGGTATATCGATGCCCCGTCTCGATACACCCATGACTAGGGACCTTGAAGGATGTACTTATGGACTACCATGTCCCCACTAGTATGATCCGCATCATAGTCCAGGTAGTCAAGTACACATCCTAAGGGCTTTACCAACATGTAACAGAGAGACAATCAGTGTACACGTTAAGGTAAAGAGCAACCAGATAGCATACTATAATGTCGAGCAAGAAAGTCCTCCCTATATATGTCCCAGCATCCACTACAATATACATCCTATGTACAGTAATGGCCTCTAGGGCATACATATAACTAACAATCTCCCACTTGCACTAGGGCCATCTGTAGCAGTGGTTGTTGTATCTCATACTCAACCATCCCTTAACAGTCTCTCTCTGGGAATATGCCTTCGTGAGTGGATCCGCCGTGTTATCCTCTGAGTCTGCTCTCCTAACCTAGATCACCCTGGAGATCAACTATCTCCATGATCAGGTGATACTGCCTTAGAATATGTCTGGATCACTGATGGGACAGACGTTCCTTGGCAAAGGCCACAACTCCATTGTCACACAATGGGTGGAACTATGTTCATCTCATGAACAAATATACATCCAGACTGCCTCTTTGGTAGCATCTTAAGTAGCTATGTATCCAGCCTTTATCGTCTAGTGTGCTACGGTATCTAGCTTGGAACTCTTCCAACATACCGTCCCTTTACTAAGGGTAAAGACAATGCCTGCGACTGACATTCAGTCGTCCTTATCACCCTGGAACCTTTCCAGTGATTCTCCCCAGGATCGATTGATACCATCTCACTACAACTAGTGAGTCTCCTAACATCCAATTAGATCTATCTCATAGATCCAAAATCCAGGATTTAGGAGGTATCACTTTGATCCTATATGGAGAATCATTGTGATAAGCGGAGATTGATCGAGCGTAGCATAGGAAACTCCTTCCCTATCAAGAGTATGTCATCTACGTACTCTACGAGAATCGTCACCATACTCCCTACTACCTTTTTGTTTATACAAGGTTCATCTACCATTTTGATAATGTCAAACTCTTTGACTACTTCATCAAAACAGACGTTCCAACTCCGCGATGCCTGCTTTATCACATAAAACATCTTGCACACGTTTCCGCTGCTCCCACTGTCTACGAGGCCCTCTGGCTGTGTACTTATAGACGCACTCTTCTAAAACATCATTTAGAAAAGCAGTCATGACACCCAACCGCCAGATATCGTAGTCATGGTATGTAGCCGTGGCAAGTAGGATCCGGATGGACTTAAGCATAGGCACTGGAAAATATTTCATCATTATCCACGCCTGGTTGATGACGAAAAACCTTTAACAAGTCTAGCATTGAAAGTCTCAACTTTTCCATCTACACCAAGTAATTTTCTCAAGATATACTTGCTCCTGATGGGGATTTAACCCTTCAGATATAGCAACCAAAGTCCATACTTTTTTGGTGTACATGGATTCCATCTCAGATCGCTAAGCATCCAGCCATTCTTACAGAGTCCCTACTCTCGATGGCCTGCTCGAAAATAGTTGGGTCATCATCTCATGATGCAATCCTCGCTCCCACTGTCATAGAGAAACCGAAGTATCTCTCAGGTGGGTGAGGAACCTTATTAGATCGGCGGAGAGGCTGAGGTTCGTTAGAATCTACTGAATCCTTTGGTTCTATCAAATCATCAGCTGCAGTTTGTATGGCTGGAACATTTCCAGTTCTACATAACGGACCTTGCCTGGAGCCTGTCCGGATTTTGTTTTTAGACATAGGCCGGACAACCCCAAATCTTAACTAACTTAAGAGATGGGCTCTTCCCTTATCATATCAAATATGAAGTGGTGGGCAGCTGATTTGATTTGAACCCTATTCAATAGGTATGCAGCTTCTCAAGTGCATAACTCACAGAAAGGAAATAGGTAACTCAGTAGTACTCATCATAGAGCATACCTTATCATATAGGGTGTGATTGCTCCGCCCCGATATACCATCGTGCTATGGTGTATACGGAGGAGTAATCCTGAGAGAGAATCTCATTCTCCTTTAGAAAAGTCCAGGAATTCCGTGCTCAAGTATTCTCCTCCCTGATCGCATCAAAGGACATAATACTTATACCCTCTTTCGTTCTCTACTTCTAACTTATATTCTGTGAATATCTTAAAAGGTTCGGACTTGTGTTTCAACAGGAACATATGTCTGAATCTTGAGAGATCATCAGAGAACGTAATGAAGTATAAAGAACCAGTCCTGGCATGTGTTGACATGGGACCTTTATACATCAACATGTATCATCCCAAGAGTTCACTAACTCTTTCTCTGTTTCCAATAAACAGAGCTGGTGTCATTATATCTTTGTGACATGACTGGCAAGTTTCACAAGATGTAAATTCAAACTGATTTAAATATGCATCTACATGTAACTTAAGCTAGTCGGGTCGCATTGATATGACCTAGTCTACAATGCCTCAAGAAGGATTCGTTCATTTCTGAACTCTTCCTCTCGTGTGTGTTCTGTATACTAAAAACTGTAGTTTGATTTAGAACATCAATGCTTTTAGATAACGTGCCTGAACCGATGAACTTTTGATATAGGAAATGTTCAAAACATTATCCAACAATACAAAATTTTATCATTTCTTTACTAATAAAGATCGTGATATGATTTTGTATATCAGGTTCGGTATCTAATAACATTCGTTCAGAATCAATATATTGGTAATACAGGGTGACAGTGACCAACAGACTTGGCTGCAACACTTGCCCCATTTTCTGTCTCATGAAACTTATCACCCGTTCTCAGTTCTCTACCTTTCTGTAGCCCTATGAAACAAATTACATATCTGGGATCCTGATCCGGTATCAAATACCCAGGACGTAGAGGATACAGAGAAACAGTTCTTTGTAATGAACACACCCGAAGGAGATGCATCATATGCACTTTCTTCGTTTGGGTGGCACGGGAATTCTGGTAATCCCCTAATTCCTGCTCGGTCTTATAACAATTATAAGTTGGAACGGGACCAACGTTCCCCAGCTCAGTATAACAAGCGGGTTCGGTCAATAATCCGTATTATTATCTTGATTAAGGCATGATATTGTTGGAGATAGTGCCCTCAGAGTCAATTATTGGATCACAGGCACGTGATTGCAATGATTGAGGGGAGGACCTGTCCCAGTAGGACAGTCTTACTCGAGATGATAGTATGCTATCTGGTTTATCTTTATCATCGTGTACTGCTTTAGGTGACCTTTCGAGTCACTATTACACGTTGATAAAGCCCCTAGGATTCTTGCTTGACATCCAGCAGTATGAGGGCGATCATATAAGTGGGAGCTGGGGTCTATAAGCACATCCTTAAATGGTCCCTAGTCGTGGGAGATTCGAGACAGGGCATCGTTTCTCCAGAGTAGACTAGTGTATACAGTCGAGACCCCGACGAGGGGCGGTGGCCGGTCTCACAAGCCACTGGTGTCAGTTGGTTCACCTAAGATGTATACAGGTGCTCATTGGGTTATGAGTACACCGGACAGGACTCGCCGGGAACCTGCTAGTTGGGATATACCAGACGTCAGATAGCAGTTCCCAGGTGACATGTGTACAGGTTAGTTCATCGACCTGGGATCGTCATTTGTCTCGTGTGAGTTCCCACTGTACTTTGATTACTACCCTACCACGGCTCAAAGGAGTCGTGCAAACAGGTTTTAGTTGGGTACAGTCCCGAGCCACATGGAGGCAGTGAGCGGATCTTCAGGGGTTCGTCTCTCCCGGTTTTGGGGGTGAGGTCGTGCTGTGTCTAGGAGAGCCAGAACATGAAAAGTCCTTGGCCAAGGCAGGAGATTTGCTGGTAGGTATTCCAGTAGTATCTCAGGGTGTTCTGGGCTACACTCCGACACGACTTGTACCGCTTTTGGGGGTCTGACTTTTACCAACCCCCTAGGCCCGCCATGCGATGCTCATAGACGAACGGACCGGACTGTACGGATATTGTCACTGACAGGCTCAGTAGGGTGTCGGGGTGAGCTTCCTCATCGACGTCCCTTTTGGTCAATAGCTGGTGGCCCGTCACGTATTGGCTTATACCTCTGACGTGCCAGTGGTTAAATCCACAGCCAAGGTATTGACGAGTCTTTAGAGTCCACCACACAGACAGTTACTCAAGTTTCGGGCGAAACGCTGTAGAGGCCGTATGGAGATATGGCAGGGTTCGATCAGATACGTGCGGTATTGCACGGATCGTGATCGGACTGTTTTTACTAGCCGGCTTTGGCTTAAGCCGGATCCTAGTATTTGATAGTGTAGTTTTGTCTCTTTGCATTTGTGTTCAGTGGGAATACAAATGCGGGCATGTATTTGCAGTAGTGGGGTTTTCCTGTAATTTATTACGGGATCGGTTTTCTGAAGTTGCCAGTTTGCATTCCGTTCCGACCGGTTTTCCTTCATTCCTTCTCGGTCGGACTTTCTTGATGGAGGGTGTTAATTGCAAGTTTGCAATTAACACTTAGTGGAGGGGCTTTCTTGCTTATTTGTGGCATGATGAGACTTGCTTCATGATGAGATTCTTTTTTAATCTCATCACTTGCTTTTCTTGTGATAGGTTGTGAAGGGATTGAAATGAGAAATGAGTTTGACCATTTTCCATATTGTTGATATATTCTTTCTTTCTTGCATTTTTTTTTCTCTCTCCAATCTCATTCTTTCTTTGGGTGGGCCGGCCACTTTGGCAAGAGGGAGAGGATCATTTCTTTTTGAGTGAGAAAAATGCTTCATATCTTTTTCCATGCTACCAAGTTCATAAGCACATTTTTTCTTGAGTTGTTTTTCTTCTCCTCCTCACATCCTTCCATCAAGGCAACTTCAAGAACCCCAAAGAGATAACCTTCTACACTATTTCTATAGCAAGTCTTGGACGCGTCGGCTAGCCAACTTCGCGCCCGAGTTGCCTCGGTCAAGAGGCGGGAGCCCGTAAAAGATTCCGGCTACGTGGTGCCCTTTCCGACGAGCGAGGAGGTGACGGAGATTCCGCGGGAGATCGGAGCGGAGACGAAGACCGAAGGACACGGATCGTTTGGTATAGCATCTCTACTCTTTTCTTATTTGCTAGTTAGCTAGGTTAATGGCCCGATCCGGGTGAAAAGTCCGCGGCGGTGCCGTTTTGCAAAGTTCGCAAAGTTTTTGTTTTCCGCATCTCCGGCGTCGGATCGACGGCCGGGGCGCCCCCGCGGGCTTACAATGGTATCAGAGACACGCCATTAACCTTGCCTAGCTTGCTCTAGCACGTTTAGAACCCGATCGAACAAAATCCCCAAAAACCGTATTTTTGTGCACATGTGTTCTCTGTTGAAATTTTTTGAGCTCCTAAAATTTTTCAGGTTGTTGCAGAGGCATGTACAAGCAATTATAAGAAATCTGGGAAAATACGATCCACCAATTCCTCAGTTCCACCGCGGAAGCGCGGCCAAAACCCTGGTTTGGCCGCGCTTGCGCGGCGGATAAGAGGAATTGTGGCACCAAATTTTCCCAGTAAGCTTGTGGCATAGAAATAGGGCTTTTGGGATATTTTATTTGGGCCCAGGTTTTCTGTAAGTGCTACAGTTCTTTTTGGGGGCCCACTTTGATAAATTTGTTCGATCGGATATTTTAAACATGCTAGTTCACAGTTTTTACATTATATCTGCGACCGTGAATGTCACTTGATCGGTAAATCCCGTCTAACTGCTATAGCCCGGTTAGACGGATTTGCGAACGTGACTTTCACGTTGATGTTCTGTGGTTGTACTGTGTTGTTGCGGATCGGTCGTGGGGGATAGCCTGGTTGCAGTGGTAGTACAGTTTTGTTGTATTATGTACTTTTGATATTGCGGGGCGAGCGTCCGATATGTGGACTGCCGTCACTGCCAGTTTGTATTATTATTTTGGGGCACGACCTGGTTGCGGTCGATGTACCCGTTGTATGTATATTTTACTTTCTGTACTAGGATTACCCCGCGGAGGGGTGCACGGGTAGCCGGGTTCTAGAGGGCAACAAGCCCGCATCTCATGGCATTGAGACGGAGGGGGCTTCACTCTAGAATTGGCGGGCTATTCGCCGCACTCGTAGGGGGTATAGGGTTGACCCAGGAGGGGTGCCCAAGTTACCGGATTCCGTGAAGTGCTGGGTGGTCCATTCACGTTGCTGAAGGGGGCTGCCTCGCTTCAGGTTTTGGCGGGTAACTTGCCGCGCCCGTAGGGGTCTAGGATTTCATTGCACAGGCTATCCACACGACCAGGGGAACGTCGGGTTTCAGTAGCGGCTCTGTGAAACCCGGGGATCCCAGATATCTGTATTGATCTGTGTTGCTATACTTTTCTGTGCTGCATTGTTTATCACGCCTTGAGCGAATTATATATTATATATATATTAGTAGATGTTGTATATGTTTTTCATCCGCGCTAGTCCAGTCCCCGCTCTGTCGTTAGTTAGCTAACCTAACGGGTGATGACGGGACCCAGTGGCGAATGCGGATGGCATATACGTACGTCAGTATATTTTCGTTCTTTATGGTGTGATCAATTGATGGGACTGCGTTGATTCGGATCAATGCAAGTTAAACAAACCTAATCTGATGTTGTTGGAACGCTTTTTCAAAAAGCTGTTATTGCAAGGGCGTTCTCTTTTGTTTTGCATCGTGGTATTCAGTTGGAATATCCTGCTCCTCAGTCGACGAGGCAAGGGCCGAGATCCCTTCACCGGGAGTGACCCCTTGGACAAAAGTTTGCGTCAGGGCATTAACTTCACTATAGCCGATTGCTTTTGCTTTGCACCGTGGTATTCAGTTGGAATATCCTGCACCTCATTCTACGGGGAAAGAGCCGAGATCCCTTCACCGGGAGTGACCTCTTTAGCAAAGGTTGTCGTCACTATATTTTTATAAAGCTATCCGTTCCTTCAACGATATCAAGTTCATTACGTTAAAGGTTTTCGCCAGAAACCATTCGTAGCCCTCCGTCGTTTCATATGGATGGTCAATAGTATTCAAGCTGTGTATGTTGGCCAAAGTCAAGGCACAGTGTTTGGTAGCTGTTGGGTATTCATATGCAGCATAGATAGATGCGTTGGTTTGGGACAGTCGTACTGCCATTTTGGCCAAAGTCAAGGGTATGTACGGGTGGGTTCAAATTAACCAGGAAAATGACGGGTAGAACTTGACATGTGACTTATGATATGTTGGCCAAAGTCAAGGTCATAAGAGCATGGGGCAGAAATCCTCATCGGGAGTTTCAAAAGTACTGAAACTTGCCAGATATGCGCATACCTTCTGGAGTGTGATAACGTGAGCGGATTCCGTCACGTTATCATGCGATGAGAGTTGGATCCCGATTCCCACTGATGAGTTGGTTTACTCCTCGGGTTATCCCGGCTAATTCTTCTTTCAGGTTTGGGGAAGAATTTGACGTTACAGTGGGAGGTTTCCAGATTAGATAAATTGGTAACCATTCTGATTTAGGTTAGAGTGCACGCTGAGTGTTTCTTTTCTCTCTCTCTCTGGCAGCGACCATTAACCCGACCCTAGACTATGACTCAGTGACCAAGTTGACCGAACTTTCTTAACACTGGCTTTTGGATTGTCAGAGTTGCAGACCTCTTTGCCACTCCTACTTTTACCCTTTTCTCCGGGACACCCCGTATTACTACGAACGTCCACTTCCATTGGACAAAACCATCGTATGGTTAGATACGAACTCGAAGGAATTCGAGGATGGTTTCCGGTTCTGGAGAAAACGGATAGGACTATTCAGTTGTCTTTTCCTTTTACCTTCTCTCAGGTTGCGAGTACTCCTTGGTTTAGGAGTAGTACACCTATTACGCAAATTGGATAGTCTTCTTCCAAACCTTAGGCTGGTGCCGAACGGTGGGGAATGAAGAAAGCCAATTAGCCTAAACGGTGTACAGAAGGTATTAAGTTCAGACAAAGTAAGGGATTAGTAAGAGGACAAAGTAAATTGCGACTGCTATTCACGACCAAACCATGTACTTCTTTGTCAATCCTAAATCACCTATGAATTAAGTACATTCGGTTGTCTTTTATCCTCACCTTCTCTCGCATTGCGAGTGCTCCTCGGATTAGGACAGTACACCCATTATGCTTATTGGATAGTCTTCTTCCAAACCATAGGCTGGTGCCGAACGGTAGGGAAGGAAGAAAACCATTTGGCCTAAAGGGGTGTACAGAAGGTAATGACTAAAGACATGTAAAGGGATTTAGAGAGGTGGCAAAGAACCATACAGTTATAGTTGTGAATCTGGATAATGGAAGAGGTATTACTAAGAATACCAGGATACCCCATCGAAACATTTCAATGTTTCAGTTTCACTGTGTACTGTTAAAAGAAAACTGATTTCCCGATTAGACACTTACTCCAGGGTATGTATTTGCCAGGTATGATTCTCACATCTGTATGGTTTTACAGATGATGAGTGGGAGTAAGTTATTGGGAATTAGGTGACCATCCTCGTTATATCGGGATTCATGATATTTGAGGAAGCCACCTGGGTTGTTTGCCGGTCGGCAAATATTTGGTTTTGAATATCCGTTGTTGTGCACCAATTTCAAATTGATATATCTGTACGTCTATTTTTATAGAGTGAGACATATCTTTTTGAAATTATGTCTATGACATTTACCTATACCAGTGGATGGTTAGGTAAGGAGCATTGAACAACGGTGTACTTCTTAACCAAAAGTACAGTTTTCAACCTACGACACACAGTGAATGAGTCACTAGACTCAGGGGACTTATACAGAGTATTGTATATTGTCCAGTGTCCATTAGGACAGAGGGGCTGGTCCTCATACTATATTCTGTTTACTTTTAACTTCTCTAGTTCTTAGACATGTGTTTCGTTGAAACACAGGGTCTAAGTTTTGAGGAGTTATAGGTATTTGAATAGAGTAGAGAACCAGGTATAGCAAGTATCGGGATTCTTCAAAGAGATCGAAGATGTAGATACTTGTGTATGGTATTGAATTGATAGTAATGATAAAGAGATCTTGTTTCTCTTTCAGGTTACTCATAATTGGAAGTGTTCCTAAGTTGAGTAACGCTGATCGGCCTCTCTTCCATTTAGTTGACATGCACTGGAGACAGCTGCATGATTTGGATCTGGTTCAATTAAATCAGTGCCTCTGTTTCTTGGATATAGAACAATTCATATCTTGATATTGTTAAGATACGGGGAGTTGTCCGGCTTATGCTTAAAACCAGACTCTGGACAACTCAAGGCACGTTTCAGTAGTGGCTGTTTGTGGGTTGACCCGGGCTATGACGAGGGTTGATTTTCTACCATCTGGAAGATCAATAGTGATATTGTTCTTGACTCGCCACAGTTTTATCAAAAATGGATTTTTTCAGAAAACAGTAGTGGGAGTATGGTAGAACTGGAAGTGATTCCAGAACCACAAACGATTACTGAAGATTTGATGAGAACCTAAAGATTCAATCTGGATTGACATTCCATTGGCCACTCCGCAGATATGGTGGGTAACCTCAGGCACTCGAGAGGTACTTCGGTATGCTCAAGGACGGTGGCAGGGAGGTTCTTGTTTACCCACACTTGCCATTGCTATTGGTCCACGCTGCGAGACCCGGCGGAAGGATGAGTATAGCGTCGTTCTAAACTTGCTTTAGAAGCGTACGTGTATATGACTCTGCCAGAGGGTTGTCGTAGTCAGTGGGAGCAGCGGAAGCATTGGTGGATATCAGGCTTATGTCTATTTATAGACTAAAGCAGATATAGCGGAGATAGATCATCTATTTCTGATGTGAAGTCATAGGTTTGACTTCATCAGAATAGGGGATGGATCTGTTGAGAAGGTAGTAGGGTGTGATGTCCTGGTATTTGATGACATACACAGAGTAGGAAGTGATATTCCTATACTACGATCGGTTATACTTTGGTCGTCACACAGTAGTTTCTCCACATAGGACTTGGATATTATATCAGACATTCTGGTTACTAGATCTATAGATTTAGATCTAGATTTGGGTGGTTTCCCAATCTGGGTACTTTGACAGCATTCTATGAGTATTTAGAATGGACGACTCCTGGCACGGTAGTATACCTGCAGGTAATGGAGTCACCCTCTCTAATGGTGTCTTACAGACTAAAGAGGAGAAGGATACGCATGATTGACAGATCACTTGCTTAGGCAATTGAGTCAATCATGAGATGTCAAGTACCACACCAGATGTTGTTCTTGCAGTAGGTGCAATAAGTTGATATTGATCCAATCCTGGAGAAACAGTCGGAAGCAGTTTTAGAACATAAGTTGATGTTCTAGGGATATGATAACGGCAGCCTCCTTTAGGAGACGGTTATCATTCCAGGCTTCCAAGGTGACATGGATGGCAGAGTGGCTGTCAGAGTTATAGTTTTTCCCTCTGACGAGGGGCAGTATTTTGGACAGTTGGTCCAGGTGGATACTGAGGGAAGGCATGGCGCAGGACACTGATTAAGTTCAGTTGTCGATACAGTCTAAGAAGTTTGGATTTGGAGTTCACTTATGAGCTAGGTCCCATCAGACATCCAGACATTCTAAGACAGGTATTGCTCATTTCGGGAGATGGCTTTCTCCGCGAACTTGAGATTTAGAGAGACATAGAAAGAAACATCAAGGCGGATCCACTCACTGAGGCTATTCCTCGAACGCAATAGTTTCGCAAACGAGCTTTGTGAGACTGACTAGTAGAGGAGTTGGGTGTTCGGTATCACACGGGCTGTGAGTATGCGACATCGCAATAATTAGCCTCGAGTGCAAGTGGGAGATTGTTGGAGATAGTGCCCTCAGAGTCAATTATTGGATCACAGGCACGTGATTGCAATGATTGAGGGGAGGACCTGTCCCAGTAGGACAGTCTTACTCGAGATGATAGTATGCTATCTGGTTTATCTTTATCATCGTGTACTGCTTTAGGTGACCTTTCGAGTCACTATTACACGTTGATAAAGCCCCTAGGATTCTTGCTTGACATCCAGCAGTATGAGGGCGATCATATAAGTGGGAGCTGGGGTCTATAAGCACATCCTTAAATGGTCCCTAGTCGTGGGAGATTCGAGACAGGGCATCGTTTCTCCAGAGTAGACTAGTGTATACAGTCGAGACCCCGACGAGGGGCGGTGGCCGGTCTCACAAGCCACTGGTGTCAGTTGGTTCACCTAAGATGTATACAGGTGCTCATTGGGTTATGAGTACACCGGACAGGACTCGCCGGGAACCTGCTAGTTGGGATATACCAGACGTCAGATAGCAGTTCCCAGGTGACATGTGTACAGGTTAGTTCATCGACCTGGGATCGTCATTTGTCTCGTGTGAGTTCCCACTGTACTTTGATTACTACCCTACCACGGCTCAAAGGAGTCGTGCAAACAGGTTTTAGTTGGGTACAGTCCCGAGCCACATGGAGGCAGTGAGCGGATCTTCAAGGGTTCGTCTCTCCCGGTTTTGGGGGTGAGGTCGTGCTGTGTCTAGGAGAGCCAGAACATGAAAAGTCCTTGGCCAAGGCAGGAGATTTGCTGGTAGGTATTCCAGTAGTATCTCAGGGTGTTCTGGGCTACACTCCGACACGACTTGTACCGCTTTTGGGGGTCTGACTTTTACCAACCCCCTAGGCCCGCCATGCGATGCTCATAGACGAACGGACCGGACTGTACGGATATTGTCACTGACAGGCTCAGTAGGGTGTCGGGGTGAGCTTCCTCATCGACGTCCCTTTTGGTCAATAGCTGGTGGCCCGTCACGTATTGGCTTATACCTCTGACGTGCCAGTGGTTAAATCCACAGCCAAGGTATTGACGAGTCTTTAGAGTCCACCACACAGACAGTTACTCAAGTTTCGGGCGAAACGCTGTAGAGGCCGTATGGAGATATGGCAGGGTTCGATCAGATACGTGCGGTATTGCACGGATCGTGATCGGACTGTTTTTACTAGCCGGCTTTGGCTTAAGCCGGATCCTAGTATTTGATAGTGTAGTTTTGTCTCTTTGCATTTGTGTTCAGTGGGAATACAAATGCGGGCATGTATTTGCAGTAGTGGGGTTTTCCTGTAATTTATTACGGGATCGGTTTTCTGAAGTTGCCAGTTTGCATTCCGTTCCGACCGGTTTTCCTTCATTCCTTCTCGGTCGGACTTTCTTGATGGAGGGTGTTAATTGCAAGTTTGCAATTAACACTTAGTGGAGGGGCTTTCTTGCTTATTTGTGGCATGATGAGACTTGCTTCATGATGAGATTCTTTTTTAATCTCATCACTTGCTTTTCTTGTGATAGGTTGTGAAGGGATTGAAATGAGAAATGAGTTTGACCATTTTCCATATTGTTGATATATTCTTTCTTTCTTGCATTTTTTTTTCTCTCTCCAATCTCATTCTTTCTTTGGGTGGGCCGGCCACTTTGGCAAGAGGGAGAGGATCATTTCTTTTTGAGTGAGAAAAATGCTTCATATCTTTTTCCATGCTACCAAGTTCATAAGCACATTTTTTCTTGAGTTGTTTTTCTTCTCCTCCTCACATCCTTCCATCAAGGCAACTTCAAGAACCCCAAAGAGATAACCTTCTACACTATTTCTATAGCAAGTCTTGGACGCGTCGGCTAGCCAACTTCGCGCCCGAGTTGCCTCGGTCAAGAGGCGGGAGCCCGTAAAAGATTCCGGCTACGTGGTGCCCTTTCCGACGAGCGAGGAGGTGACGGAGATTCTGCGGGAGATCGGAGCGGAGACGAAGACCGAAGGACACGGATCGTTTGGTATAGCATCTCTACTCTTTTCTTATTTGCTAGTTAGCTAGGTTAATGGCCCGATCCGGGTGAAAAGTCCGCGGCGGTGCCGTTTTGCAAAGTTCGCAAAGTTTTTGTTTTCCGCATCTCCGGCGTCGGATCGACGGCCGGGGCGCCCCCGCGGGCTTACAGATATGGTCGCTACCTGGAGAGAAAGAGAGAAGAAAACACTCAGCGTGCGCTCTTGCAAGAATAGATTGGTTATTATTTTATCTAATCAGGATGGCTCCCACTGTTTTTATCAAATCTTCCTTCAAACCCTAAAAGGAAAGACTAGCCGGGATTAATTACATGCTACAAGTTCGCCAATCTTTCAGCCAGGCCAGTGTCGGTACTTTGAGGGAGGTCCCCCGTGCTTTCGCACGAACCTAATTAATGTAAACCTCGTTTTCCCAGAGGCGTAACCTCATTAACACCTTTCTAGACACCTACTTGATCGGCTAATTGTAATGTGTAAATATCTCCCAGGAGTAACTCTTACTCGCAGCGGGTATCGGGATCCAACTATCTCATAGAAGGTATGCAATCTCATTGCAAATTTCAACACTTGAAATTCCCGATAATTTTGCCCCTAACCTCCTATGACCTTGACAAAGGCCAACAAACCATAGGATGCTAGTCAAGTTCAACCCGTCATTTCCTGATTGAATTAAACCCACCCGCACGACCCTTGACAAAGGCCAACAAGGTCGCACGACTACCCTAACCGAATCTGCATCATATGCATAAGCAGATAAGCACCAGTCAGCTACCGCACACTACGCCTTGACAAAGGCCAACAAACGTAGCACGAATACTAACTACTACTTATCTGAAATAACGGAGGGCTACGACAGGTTTTTCTGAAAACCTATTGCGTAATGAACTTGATATCGTTGTAGAATCAAATGATTTTAAAATGGAGTGTTTTTGAGGCTTTTCTAGTTTTGCTAAAGGGGTCACTCCCGGTGAAGGGATCGTCGGCCCTTTCCTCGTCGAATGAGGTGCGGGATATATCATATATATCGCTTTGCAAAGCAGAAACTATAGAAGCAATCAAAATACAAACCGAGGGGTATAGCATCTGCCAGTTATTGCTAAAGGGATCACTCCCGGTGAAGGGATCGTCGGCCCTTTCCTTATCGAATAAGGTGCGGGATATATCATATATACCGCTGTGCAAAACAAGAACTGTAGCTACCTGTTTTATTTTTGAAATTCGATTCTACAACATCTTTAGGTTTCTTTTCTTTCATTAATCATATTAATGAAGTCCCAACATCTAAGTACCTAAACATCACAGATAAATACAACGTATACTTATGCCGTCCGCATTCGCCTCGATGTCCCCTCGTGCACCGTTAGGTTAGGTAACTAACGACAGAGCGGGGCAGGGCTAGCGCGGGTTTAAAACATAAGTAACGTCTATATAATATATCATATATACTATATACAGTATCCATCACAGAACATATCACATGATCACATCACAGATATCGCAGCAGAAGAATCATATGAAACATTGGATATACTAGGACGTCCGTGTTTTCAATATGAGCCAGTATAAAACACGGATTCCACGGTCGTGATGAATAGCCAAACCCATACCCCTAGACCCCTACGAGAGCGGCAAGCAACCCTACTAATTCTAGAGTTAGGAGACCCGGACTCGACTCCTCGAGTTGGTCTCCCACTAGACCCTAGAACCAGGTTACTTGTGCCCTCCTCCTTGGGTCTATCCTAGTGCGGAAAAGAAAATAATATACAAAAGGTGACATCTTCCGCAACCTGGAAGTGCCCCAATAAAAGAATATTACATACAAGTTTTTTACATGAATGAAAATGAAAAACATTCATCTCACATAAAACCCCCCCGGCTATTCAAACACGATGATCCAATATAACATATCCAGTAACACATAACATCACATGTCATCAACATAATTAAACATGCGTATCCCAATTGTCGTTGACATATAGCAACGAAACCGGCGAGATCACATATTACACTTACGGTCACAGAAAAGAAAGTGTAAAACTACAACAGTTGGAATCCGCAACCTGCATAGACATCGCATGCCTAATCAAATGAATTCCTTAGACATCGCATGCCTAACAATTATAAACTCCGCATTTTAGTCTCATTATCGAAAACACTTTTCAATATCAAGTCGGGCAATTCAACAAGATTCCCGACATCCTGATCGAATGCTCGTCGTAAACTTCAGTAGACGGCCGCATCCCCGATACCGTCGACGAAGTGCACCAAGGCGGAACACCGCTGCCGCGAGCACCCGAACGGATGCTATCGGCGACGGGGTTCTCCTACAGTCACTTTGTCGGGGCTTTGGGGTGTGGATGTCTATTAAGTTTACCCGGCGAGTATCCGCGTACGCTACGTGATTGCGACGGACTTTTGATCACATCAAAATTCCGTGGCAACCAATCAAGTGAGACTAAACTGCTATGTTTATAACATTCATTCAGTTATCTCATAACTGCTTGTGGATTCCAAATATTGTATCATATTCCGGATAAATAGAAAATGTTAAACTTTCCGATCGAACAACCAAACACCCAAGTTTTCCCGATACAGCTCAACACATGAAACAAGTTTAAAAACATTCACTTCATGCCTTAGTACCAACGGTCCAGCCGTAGAAGGGTCAAGCCAACGCCTCACATATGGCACGCCGTACTGCCCCAAACCCTAAGGTTCAAGGGGCAGTTCAAGACGGTCACATAATCAAGTTAAGGTTTGTTGTCTTCTAGAGGGTCCATCGAGTTACTTGCACTACTTAGAACGTCTTTAAACCACGGAAAAATCCAACACTTGGAAATTTCCCAACAGGGGAAAAATTGGGTATTTATATCCGGTCGAACTTTTTAACATATTCTAAAATTTATCCGGAAAAACACAGACGAAGTTAAACTTCCCGATCGAAACACCGAATCCCCAATACAACCCAGAATATTCAACTCTTGAATAAATTTTAAAAATTCCCAGAAAATACAGCAAACAAAATAAGACATTACTGTGCAAACAGTGTTTCAAGAAGAGATATTTTGGCCGTGGAACCGCCGCAGAAGCCATGCTTCTGCAGCGGTTCCGCCGCGCTTTAATCATATCTTTTGGTCGATTTTGCACCGTAATTCATAGAATTTCCTGCTGAATTTTTAAAGAATTTTTAATCTGGAAAAAACCCAGTTTTAAAAAAATGTCCAGAGAGGTTGAAAAATTGGGGTTTCGGGTTCGATCGGGTTTCTAACATCGTCTACGCATCGCCTAAGACTCTTGCTAGGCTCTGATACCACTGTAGGGTTCCTAGGCACACTAATGAGGTCTCAGAAGGCATCAACCATGACAATTTCAAAATTTACAAGTGCCGAGAAACCCTAATACGGATCGTTAACTAGATTTTAGGCGAAAACGATAACTAGTTAACAACTTAACTAATAATAAACGCAAATACAACCTTTGTAGATCCGGTCTTCCACCTCCATAGCTCCGTTACGGTGTACCCTCACTGCGATCATCGGATCCCGGACTCTAGCGTCGGCTTCATCAGAGAAATGGGCGGGCTAGGTCGTCGACTTCGATGCCGAAGATGATCTACGTCGAGGCAACACAAGATCAAGCTCCAACTTCACCAAGCCATGAAACTTGTGAAGAAAACACCCTATACTACTTGGCAAGTGATAGAGGATGAAGAAATAGGAAGTGGGTTCACTTTAGAATTGGATTTCTCACTCTTTTTCTCAAGTTGCCATTGTTGGTAGCAAGGTTTTCTTCATCTTCAAGAAGAAGAAGAAGAAGAGAAGAATATGATAAGTATTTAAAATAGGAAATAATATGATACTTATCATAAAGGCAACCATAGTTAGTTGTAGAGAATAAACTAAGGTTAGGTGAATGGTTAGGTAAGGCATGAAACAAAAATGGTAGACCTTTTCAAAGCTTCATGAAGCTTCAATGTAAAACAAAAGTAGCAACCATTTCATTTCTTGCCGAAATAAATAAATAAATAAATAAGTAAATAAAATCAAAACCCTAACCATTACATAACCATGGTTTAATCTAAACATACACCCAAATATTCATGTATCATCAAACATGATACAATCAAGTGCACAAAAATATATCACATATACAATGTGCACATCAAGTGAGAAAATCCATCTTAAGTGAACCAATACTAGTTAATGCAAAGTAATATATCAAATATCTAATTATACATTAAATCATTAAATCAACACTTGATTTAACGATCCGGTCATATCGCATATAACCGACTAATATCCAACGTATCGGCTCATCGAATCAATCTTTGATTCGATAACTAGGTTATATCGCATACAACCAATCGATACATTCATCGCGAGAATAGAATACAGTATCACATACACGCATTATTCTCGGTCCCGCACATATCTCATATGCGCTCCTATTTCGTTTCGCTTGAGCCAGGAAACCTCTGTGTAGGACTCTAAAGACTTGTCAATACGCCGGCAGCAGATGATGATCATATCAAACACCCACAAGCCGCAAGCGGTCTGCTAAACGTAACGGCCACTCGGGTATTGAGCGATCAGAAGATTGACGAGCAAGCCCGCTCACACTCGTGTGAATCCAACCAGTAACACTTACCGTACAGTCTGGTCTCGTCGTCTGATATGTCGCATATCTCACCTAGGGGTGGTAAACGTCAGACCCCAATAGCTCGATAAGTCGTGTCGATATGAGGTCTATAACAGTTCGAGAAACTACTGGTAACACTTACCAGTAAATCTCAGCAACCCTAGCCAGGGATTTCCGGTTATAGCTAATCGAACACAGCGCAACATCAACTCCCTATACCGGGATAGACGAATCCCCTCCAATCGCTCATTGCCTCCATGTGATACGGGACTGTACCCAAAAACCACCGTTTTGCACGCCCTCTTGGACGTGGTAAGGTGGAAATCAAAGCGCAGTGGGAACCACACAAGACTCTATGGCGATCTCGGGTCAACAGACTAACCTGTACCAGTGTCACCAGAGAACTGCCATCTGACGTAAGGTATAATACCATCTGGGAGTTCTCGGCGAGTCCGTCCAGTGTACCCAGTCTCTACTGCGCACCCGTATATCATCTCTGATGTCAAACACCAATGGATATGGGATCATCCATCGCCCATCTGTATGGGTCGAGAAGGTATACGCTAGTCTACTCTGGTATATCGATGCCCCGTCTCGATACACCCATGACTAGGGACCTTGAAGGATGTACTTATGGACTACCATGTCCCCACTAGTATGATCCGCATCATAGTCCAGGTAGTCAAGTACACATCCTAAGGGCTTTACCAACATGTAACAGAGAGACAATCAGTGTACACGTTAAGGTAAAGAGCAACCAGATAGCATACTATCATGTCGAGCAAGAAAGTCCTCCCTATATATGTCCCAGCATCCACTACAATATACATCCTATGTACAGTAATGGCCTCTAGGGCATACATATAACTAACAAGAGTTGCCTCGGTTCAGAGGCGGGAGCCCGTTTAAAGATCCTTTGACGTGGTGCCACCTGGACGACGAGACTGGAGATTCAGGAGATTGGAGCAGCCGCAACAAGCGTGGGATGATGGTTGAAGACCGAAGGACTCGGAACATTCGGTATAACTCTTCTACCCACTTTGTAGTTTATTAGTTTAGCTTTAATGGTAGATCTGAGTTATAGTACGTGATAGCGCCAGTTGTAAAAAGTTTTTGTTCCGCATTTGGCGTCTGTTAGACGGCCGGGGCGCTACCGTGGACTTACACATATGATGTATATTATGATGGATGCTTGGATATATACAGAGAGGACTTTCTTGCTCGTCATGATAGTATGCTATTTGGTTTCACTTTATCTTAACATGTTGACTTGTATTGGTTTACTGTCTTACTCCCACATGTTGATAAAGCCCTTAGGATCTGTACTCGACTACTGGGACTATGATGAGATCATACTAGTGGGGCCTTGGTAGTCGATGAGTACATCCTATAACTGTTCCTAGTCGAGGGTATATCGAGACAGGGCATCGATACACCAGAGTAGACTAGCGTATACGCATCTTGAACCATATGATGGGCGATGGATGATCCCATATCCATCAGTGTTAGACATCAAGGATGGTGTACTGGTGCTCAGTGGAGACTGGGTACACTGGACGGACTCGCCGAGAACTCCCAGATGGTGATATACCACACGTCAGATGGCGGTTCTCCGGTGACACTGGTACAGCGTAGTCTGTAGACCCGAGATCGTCATAGAGTCTTGTGTGATTCCCACTGTGCTTTGATTTTCACCTTACCACGTCCAAGAGGGCATGCAAAACGGTGGCTTTTGGGTATAGTCCCGAATCGCATGGAGGCAATGAGCGATTGGAGGGGATTCGTCTCTCCCGGTATAGGGAGTTGATGTTGTGCTGTATTCAATTGGCTATAACTGGAAGTCCTTGGCCAGGGCTGATATAGAGATTTACTGGTAAGTGTCATCAGTAGTTTCTTGACCCGTTATGAGCCTCACATCGACACCACTTATCGGTTATTGGGGTCTGACGTATACTACCCATAGACTTGATATGCGACATATCAGATGAACAGACCGGACTGTACGGGAGCGTTACTGATTGGATTCACAGGAGAACGCACAGGCTAGCTTGTTGATCTTCTGATCGCTCAATACCTGGGTGGCTGTTACGTTTAGCTGATCGCTTGCAGCTTGTGGGTGTTTGATATGATCATCACCTGCTACCGGCGTATTGACGATTCTTTAGAGTCCTACACAGAGGTTTCTTGGCTCAGGCAAAACGGAGTAGAGGCACATATGTGATATGTGCAGGACCGAGGATAATGCGATATGAGATACCGTATTATATTCTCGCGATATTTAGATATGAACCGGGTCATTGGATCAAGTGTTGATTCGATGAATCGGTACATTATATATTAGTCGGTTATATTCGATATAACCGGATTGTCGGATCAAGTGTTGATTCGATGATTTAATGTATAATAATATATATGATATATTGTATTACATTATCTAATATTAGGCTTGCTTTATTATTTCATTTTCTCACCGGATAATATATTGATTTATATGCGACATATATTAATTGTATTATTTTCTTTTGTTACAAATGTATAATATATATGTGATATATATTATAGTAACATGTTATGATTAATAATGAAACAAGTTTAGTGATGATTAAATGAGATTAGGGTTTGATTAGGGTTAGCTTCTTCTTGCAACATCTAGAAGTTTTCCTTTTGTCATGAAGAAGATATTATGATAGATATTTTCTTATGACTCATTTTTAACCTAACCAAACCTTAGCTCTAGTTTATTCTCTACAATGGTTATCCTTGTCATACTAAACTATGGTTACATTATTAATTCATATATACTTTTCATTATTCATAAAAAAAAACTCTTTTATCATCACCTTCTTCTCTCTTGAGCTTTGAAAAAGCTTGCTTGTTTTTCATTTTGTGAAGAATTCATGTGAGAATTTGATATAAAATGAAAGCATAAATACTACTCCATCATCCTCATCTAATCTAGTCCATTAGATTAGGGTGTTCACCTCATTAGAGTGAGAGAGCTTGAGCTATTGCAACTTCGACGTAGATCATCGGAGAAACGGAATACTACAAGCTAGCATGGATAGTTCGAGTCGTGGAGCCTCTCTTGAGTCCGGGAGATCGTGGATCGCGGCGAAGGGACTTCTACTCGGAGCTTATGAAGTGAAGGAGCGGACTACAAAGGTTGTAATCCTTCACACTTAGTGGTAAAGATGTTTACTTGCATGTTAAACCCTAATAATCTAGCAAAGATCCCGGCTTTGGGTTGTTCGGCACGTCTAAAATTTTATTCAGGCATGGTTGATACCTTATGAACCCTCACAAGAGTGCCTAGGAACCCTACAGATTCCACGGTCGCGATGAATAGCCAAACCCACATTTCTAGACCCCTACGAGAGCGGCAAGCAACCCTACCAATTCTAGAGTTAGGAGACCCGGTCTTGACTCCTCGAGATGGTCTTCCACTGGACCCTAGAACCCGGTTACTTGTGCTCCCCACCTTGGGTCTATCCTAATGCGGAAATGTAAATAATATATATCAATGGTGACATCATCCTCAACCTGGAAGTGCCCCAATAAAAGAATATTACATACAAGTTTTTACATGAATGAAAATGAAAACACTCATCTCACATGAAAAAACCCGGTTATTCAAACACGACGATCCAATATAACATATCACAGCAACACATAACATCACATGTCATCAACGTAAGTAAATATGCGTATCCCAATTGTCATTGACATATAGCAATGAAACCGGCAATACACCATATATTTCACTTACGGTCCCAGAAAAGAAAGTGAAAAACAACAACAATTGGAATTCGCAACCATCTTAGACATCATAAACCTAATGTATCACATACATTGGATTTCATGCCTAACCAAATGAATTCCTTAGACATCACATGCCTAACAATTATAAACCCCGCATTTTAGTCTCAATATTGAAAACACTTTTCAATAATCAGTCGGGTAATTCCATAGTCACATAATTCGCGAATTATTCGGCGAATTCGCGAATAATTCGCGAATTATGTGACTGCCGATTAAATCTGCGAATTATTCGCCATCACCGAATACGCCGAATTATTTCTGAATTATCGCGAATAATTCCTGAATTATTCGCAAATTATTCAAAAAATAGCAAATAATTCACGAAATCAAAATCTAGCCTCTCATATATTAATTTTATATTAATTTTTGCTCGAAATCCTTCCCAAACATTTCCTGAACACTTACCGAATCTTTCCCGAATACCTGCCGATTTTTTCCGAATAGTTCTTTGAATCAGAATTTTCGACCTCGCCGAATTATTTCCGAATCATGAATTTGTGACTATGGGTAATTCAACAAGATTCTCGACAACCTGATCGAATGCTCGTCGGAAACTTTAGTAGACAGCCGCACCCCCGATGCCATCGACGAAGTGCACTTAGGCGGAACACCGCAGTCGCGAGCAGCCGAACGGATGCTTTTGGCAACGGGGATCTCCTACAGTCACTTGGTCAGGACTATGGGGTGTGGCTATCTGGTAAGGTTACCCGACGAGTATCCGCGTACACTACGTAATTGTGACGTATTTTTGATCAATATCAAAATCCCGTGGCAACCGATCAAATGAGACTAAATTGCTAGATTTATAAAATTCAAATTAGTTTTCATAAAACTAAATTTTGTGGATTTCAAATATTGTATCACAATCACAGATAGCTAGACGATGTTAAACTTTTTGATCGAATCAACAAACACCCAAAGTTTCCCAAAGAGATCAACACTTGAGCGGAGTTTAAAAAGTACCCAGAGCATGCCACAGTACCTATAGACTATGTTGGGTTTCTATAGCACCTTGCCTAGGGTTTGGAAGTATCACACATGCCACATAAAATTTTTAAGGAGGTGCTAAGCAAACTAACTATGAATCGAAACTAGAATTTTAGGGTAACAACAAATAGTATCTCATACTACAAGAAAACTATCACTAAGTCAAGAGAATACAACCTTTGTAGAGCTCTTCTCTTGACTCCTTGGATTCTTTAGAGTTTGAACCGGCTCGCTAGAGACCTTCCAAGTCCACGATGATCCACCCGAAGTCTCTTTCCTCAAAGCTCCTACCTTCACTTGATCAATGAGGAAGTGGAGCTAACACTCTAAACTAATGGGCTAAACTAGTATAGAATGATGATGTGGTTTGTTTTCTCACTTCAAAACCCTTTCTTTTTATCTATCTTACTCACTAGAAAACTCAAGAGAGCTTGAGAGAGGAAGATGATGAAGATGGCAAGCTTGAGCTCTTTTTAAAGATAATTCTCAATTGTCAATTAGCCTAGAAATAAATATCAAAGATATATATTTATGTGATGCCAAACTATGGTTATATAATATCTAGATATTTTGATGTTTGGTTAAAGTCCAAATGAAAACCAAACCATGGTTTAAACCTAGGTTAAAAGAGAGAAGAGTGTAGAAACCTAATTATGATTTAATTTCCATTTCCTTTTATCCAATATCAAAATATACATATATATATGAACCATGTGAGTCTTGCATTGCCATCTCCCATAACGGATACTGTCATAGCTAATTGAAGTGCTAGTCCATGTATCAATAACCATGACACTATGTATGTATGTATGTATGTGTGCATTCACATCAGCATGTGCACATACACCCATTCATGCATACATCCAAAAGAAAAGGTTTATTAAAATGAGCTAAAAGTCAATATTAAACCAACACTTGATTTAATAACCCGGTCATATCACATACGACCCGACCAATAGAAAAACGCCCGATTAAAATACGGTATCACATACACGCATTTAATCAAACTCCCGCGCATATCTCATATGCACACCACATCGTTTCGCCTGAGCTAGAAAACTCTTGTGTGGGACTCTAAGACTCGTCAATACGCTGGCAGTAGGCGATGATCATATCAAACACCCATAAGCCACAAGCGGTCAGCTAAACGTAACGGCCACCCGGGTATTGAGCGATCAGAAGAAAAACAAGCAAACCTGTCAAAACTCCCGTCGAGCCAACAGGCAACACTTACCGTACAGTCTGGTCTCTTCGTCAGATATGCTGCATATCGAGTCTAGGGATGGTATCGTCGACCCCAATAACTCAATAAGTCATGCCGTTGTATAGCTCATAACAGATCGAGAAACTACTGATAGAACTTATCAGTAAATCTCAGCAGCCCTGGCCAGGGACTTCTTGTTATAGCCAATCGAGCACAGCGCAACATCAACCCCCAATACCGGGAGAGACGAAACCCCTCCTATCGCCCATTGCCTCCATGTGCCTCGGGACTGTACCCAAAATCCAGCTGTTTGCACGACTCAGTAGACCGTGATAGGGTGGAGATCAAAGTACAGCGGGAGGACACACAAGACTCTATGACGATCTCGGGTCTACAGACTAACTTGTACCAGTGTTACCTGAGAACTGCTATCCGACGATAGATATAATACCACATAGGAGTTCTCGGCAAGTCCGTTCAGTGTACCCAGTCTCTACTGAGCACCCGTATACAATCTTTGGTGTCACCATACCAGATGGATATGGGATCATCCATTGCCCATCATATGGGACAAGAATGGTATACGCTAGTCTACTCTGGAATATCGATTCCCCGTCTCCATATACCCACGACTAGGAACAATTCAAGGATATGCTCATAAACTACATGTGTCCCACTAGTATGATTCGCATCATAGTCCCAGTAGTCAAGCAAATATCCTAAGGGCTTTATCAACATGTACCTAATGAGTAAGATGCATGATCAAATGAACATGTCAAGATAAAGTACAACCAGATAGTATACTATGTCACGACCCGAAATAGCACATGACTGGCCCTTGAATCATATGAAGTCTATAGGACCTCATCTAATTCAAGTAAGCCAAAAGCCCAGAAATCTAAAACCATTTTAAATAATAAATGAAGGAAAACTAGTTTTAAAGAAGTGAAGAAAACATGTTTTAAAAACAAGGTTTTTAAATAAGTAAGCCGAATATGCATTTTTAAAACCTCAAGTCTTTTCTGAAAATTTCGGCAGAGTTTCCTTTGTAAATACTGGCCTCGAACGGGATACAACAAGAATAATATATACATCAATGATAAAAGGCATCCCCAAGCGGGAGCTAGCTCTTCGTCAATCGACGGTCACAACCACGCAAGCAATATAGTATACAATGCCGAAAGGCGAGGATCAAAACTCAAAAGGAAACTTAAAATCATCAAGAAAAACCATAATACTACAATACGCGACTCTAAGGTCGAAATAATACACAACTGGTTTTCTAAGTCTGAATAAATATACAAGTCTGGTTGATGGAATTTCTAGATACAATAATGAAAATAAATAAATACAATGGTAGTTACGATGCGAGTGAACCCACCTACCAAAGTGTAACATTTCTAAAATCGTTATGCGAATTTTTCCGTTTTAGGGTAAAATAGTCGGTATTTTCCGTTTAAACCCGATTGTGATCAAACTTCCGTATAAACTTGCCGGCACCTAGTTTAGCTAAAATAAAGCTAGTGCGCGAGCTTTGGGGGTATATGGGAAGTTTTGGTTCACATAGAATTTTTCCCTAATAAAATATTATTTTAAGTGGTAAATTATGCACGTAAATTGGGAAATTTCTTCTATGAGAATTATTGCTAATCAAATCACTAAAATGAGTTTAGAACCTTAATTTTAAATATCTAGATTTTTCTTTTGGGCAAAAGGATTTAATTTATAAAAGAAAAGAAAAGAAGGAAAATGTGGCATATAACATTTAATGAAGCATTAATTGTATTTTTGCTAGAAACTTCTCCATTTTATTCACAAAACTACCCCACTCACCTCCATGGCCGAGCCCTCTCCCCTATTTCTGCCCTCATATTTTTCTTGATCATTTCTTCTTCATTTGCTCTAAAAAATTCATCAAAAATCACAAAATAATCCCACAAATTCATAAATAAATCATTGCCCATTATTCTTCATCTCTAAACTAGCATGGATCTTCAAGAAAAGCATCATTTTGGAGGGTTAAATTCTAAGGTTTTTGTTAATTTGTGATCTTGTTTGTGAGATATAAATCATAACCCTAACCTTTTAAATTGTTGCTTAATTCTTAAGCTTGCTTATTTAAGTGTTTAAAATAGCTTTAAAGTTCGTGTGTAATTAATTCATGATAATTAATTATGAAATCAAGTTAGGATTTTGATGTGCTTATGTTGTTAAGCAAGAGTGTAGATTTGGAAAAGTTAAGTATTTTGTGAAAATGATAATTGTTAATTTTCCTAATCGCCTATTAAGCTTAATCGCAAACTAGGTTTTTCTAACTCATTTTTGGGAAACATTAAAAATATGAAAGTGATTTGGATAGCTTAGTTAAACTTTTGTATGATGTTTAAAATCGCTAGAATTGTTAAATTTCTAGACTTGTGCGAAATTGAGATAAAATGATATAACTGCTTACTAGCTTTTCGGTAAAATTTGGCTTGGGTTTTAAATGAAAATGGAGATGACGTAAATATTAATATCTATGATATTTATTGTGTTTGTAAATGCGTATTGGTATTATTGGGTTTTTAATGTGGCAGTTTTCATGTATAGCGACCCTATTTAGGGTTTCGGCAATGTTTCCGGTATTTGGATTCTTGGTTTGAGTTTTGGATGTGGTATTTGGTCGTTGGATGTTTGTACGTCAACGACAAGTGTAGTTGATTGTTTTGCATGTGTAGGCTATAGGTTCTAACCTATGAGCGAACCTCGTGCCGTATTTTAGATTTCGAAATTTGATGTTAATAGCTTTGCGAATTCGTATTGATTGTAGGTATCTTCGCATGGATTCCGAGACGACGAAGCGTATCGACTATGGCTAAGCGAGGAGTTTAGCAGGTGAGTAGATTTATATCTACTGGGAAAGTCGGATGGATGGGGTATAGCACCCCCGCAAGTATTGGATTGAAAGATCGTTTGATTATTATATCCTGATAATGAGATGTGACTGATGTGATTGTAAGTTTTGCTAGATAATATGATAGAAGTGAATACTAGTGAACATATTGGTTTAGGTGAACAAGAAATGATAAGTGAATCATGATAAGTACGATTTCGGAAGAGGACAAGTGTGATGTTCTTTAATTGTGATCTGAGATATTAATGTGATGAACGAGTATACAATGTGATATGATGACTTAGTGTGATATGTCATTGTAAGACTACGGTAGAGCCCCGGCCGTCTTTCCGAGGCCAAAATGCGGAAACGAAAATTTTTCTTGACTTGAAACCCGGCGCTATCGTATGACTAAAACCCGGATCGAACCATTAACCGACAACTAGCTATCTAGAGAAGGGATAGAATGCTATACCGATCGATCCGTGTCCTTCGGTCTTTGGCCACCATCCCAAGCTCCTCACGGTATCTCCGGTCTTGATCTCCTCGTCGGAAAGGGCACCAAATCTACGAGTCTTTTTAAGGGCTCCCGCTTCATTCGAAGCAACTCGGGCACGAAGTGTGCTAGCCGACGTGTCCAAGGTGTTGTAGAGAATGTTTGTGATCACTTTGTCTCTTGCATCCATTGCTTGGATGGAGGTTGAAGGTGTTGCCATTAATGGAAGTCATGAGCTAGAGGAAGAAGAAGAAGAAGATGCTCTCTCTTTTCTTTTGTTGTTCTTGTGATAGAATGAGAGTAAGAGAGAGTGAAGAATAATATGAGAGCTAACCCATTCATGGCAACCCCTCTCTCTCTCCTTCTCATTTCATGACTCAAATCAATCCACTAATGTGACATTTTTGCTAAAAAAGAGACCATGAGTCATGATATATGTCTATGTCACATTAATGCATCTCATGATGAAATTCTAGCTTATTATTTCCATTAACCAAACATTAATCCAAATGTTTGGTCCAACAAAAAGATACGGCAACATCTAAAGTAAACTCGTGACGGATCACAAGGATACCCCTCATCAGTATATACATACCTGCATCCGCATTCCAACTGAATGCGAATGCGATGAGACTAAAGTAATCCAACAAATCTAATACTAGGATCCGGCTTAAACCAAAGCCCACTAGTATGATCCGTCCGATCATGATCCGTGCAATACCGCACATATATAATCGGACCCTGCCATATATCATACGGCCTCTACAACGTTTCGCCTGAAACTTGAGAAACTGTCTGTGGGGAACTCTAAAGACTCGTCAATACTTTGGCTATGGATTTAACCACTAGCACGTCAGAGGTATTAGCCGTACGTAACGGGCTACCAAGTATTGACCAAAAGGGAGGTCGATGAGCGAACTCATCCTGACACCCTACCGAGCCTGTCAGTGACAATATCCGTACAGTCCGTTCCATTCGTCTATGAGCATCGCATGGCGGGCCTAGGGGGTTGGTAAAAGTCAGACCCCCAAAAGCGGTACAAGTCGTGTTGGAGTGTAGCCCAAAACACCCTGAGATACTGCTGGAATACCTACCAGTAAATCTCCTGCCTCGGCCGAGGGCTTTGTGTAATGGCTCTCCTAAACACAGCGTGGCCTCACCCCCAATACCGGGAGAGACGAATCCCCTGCCGATCTGCTCATTTGCCTCCATGTGGCTCGGGACTGTACCCAACTAAAACCTGTTTGCACGACTCCTTTGAGCCGTGGTAGGGTAGTAATCAAAGCACAGTGGGAACTCATACGAGACAAATGACGATCTCAGATCGATGAACTAACCTGTACACATGTCACCAGGGAACTGCTATCTGACGTCAGGTATAATACCAACTAGCATGTTCCCGGCGAGTCCTGTCCGGTGTACTCATAACCCAATGAGCACCTGTATACATCTTAGGTGAACCAACTGACACCAATGGCTTGTGAGACCGGCCACCGCCCCTCGTCGGGGTCTCGACTGTATACACTAGTCTACTAATGGAGTATCGATTCTCGGTCTCGAAACACCCATGACTAGGGACCTTTTAAGGATGTGCTTATAGACCCCAGCTCCTACGTATATGATTGCTATCATACTGCTGGTCGTCAAGAAAGAATCCTAAGGGCTCTATCAGCGTGCAATAGCGACCTGTAAGGTCATCTAAAGCAGTACACGATGATAAAGACAAACCATGGTAGCATACTATTCTCCATCAACATGTAATAGTGAACCACAATGTCACCTAAAGCATGTACACGATGATAAAGACAAACCAGATAGTATACAAACCTCTCGAGTAAGACTGTCCTACCGGTATAGGTCCTCCCTCAATCATTGCAATCATGTGCCTGCGATCCAATAATTGACTCTGAGGGCACTATATCCAACAATCTCCCACTTGCACTCAAGGCTAATTATTGCGATGTCGCATACTCACAGCCCGTGTGATACCGAACACCCAACTCCTCTACTAATCAGTCTCACAAAGCTTGTTTGCGAAACTATTACGTTCGAGGAATAGCCTCAGTTAGTGGATCCGCTCTGATGTTTCTTTCTATGTCTCTCTTTATCATAAGTTCGCGGAGAAAGCCATCTCCCGAAATGAGCAATACCTGTCTTAGAATATGTCTGGATATCTGATGGGACCTAGCTCATAAATGAACTTCAAATCCAAACTTCTTAGACTGTATCAACAACTGAACTTAATCAGTATCCTGCGCCATGCCTCCCTCAGTATCCCCTTGGACCACCTGTCCAAAATACCGCCCCTCGTCAGAGGGAAAACTATAACTCTGAAAGTCACTCTGTCATCAAGGGCACCTTGGAAGCCTGGAATGATAACTGTCTCCCGAAAGAGGATGCTGTTATCATATCCCTAGAACATCCACTTATGTTCTAAAACTGCTTCCGATTATTTCTCCAGGACTGGATCAATATCCACTTATTGCATCTACTGCAAAAACAACATCTGGTGTGGTACTTGACATCTTATGATTGACTCAATTACCTAAGCAAGTGATCTGCCAATCATGCACATCCCTCTCCCCTTTAGTCTGTAAGACACCTTTAGAGAGGTTGACTCCATCACCTGCAGGTACACTACCGTGCCAGGAGTCGTCCATTCTAAAACACCTGTAGAATGCTGTCTAAGTACCCAGATTGGGATACTACCCAAATCCAGATCTAAAACCATAGATCTAGTAACCAGAATGTCTGATATTATTTCTATATCCTATGTGGAGAAACCACTGTGTGACAACCAAAGCATAACCGATCGTAGTATAAGAATTTCACTTCCTACTCTGTGTATGTCATCCAAATATCAGGACATCACACCCTACTACCTTCTTAACAGATCCATCCCCTATTCTGATAAAGTCAAACCTATGACTGTCACATCAGAAATAGATGATCTATCTCCGCTAAATCTGCTTTAGTCCATAAATAGACACAAGCTACTTGTCCACTATTCTTCCGCTGCTCCCATTGACCACGACAACCCTCTGGCAGAGTCATATACACGTGCACTTCTAAAGCTAGTTAGAACGACGCTATACTCATCCTCCTGCCGTGTTTCACAGTCTGGAACAACAGCAATGGCAAGTCTGGGTAAACAAGAACCTCCCTGTGACCGTCCTTGAGGCTACCAGAGTACCTCTCGGGTGCCTGAGGTAACCCACCATATCTGCGGAGTGGCCAATGGAATATCAAACCAGATTGAATCTTTAGGTTCTTATCAAATTTTCAGTAATCGTTTGCGGTTCTGGAATCACTTCCAGTTCTACCATACTCCCACTACTGTTTTCTGAAAAAATTCATTTTTATCAAAACTGTGGCGAGTCAAGAACAATATCACTATTGATCTTCCAGATGGTAGAAAGTAAACCCTTGTCATAGCCCGGGTCAACCCACAAACAGCCATTACAGAAACGTGCCTTGAGTTATCCAGAGTCTGGTTTTAAGCATAAGCCGAACAACTCCCCGTACCTTAACATCGTTAAGATACGAACCGTTCTATATCCAATATAGAAACAGAGGCACAGATTTAATTGGAACCAGATTCAAATCATGCAGCTGTCTCCAGTGCATGTCAACTAAATGGAAGGAGGCCGATCAACGTTACTCAACTTAGGAGTGCTTCCAATTATGAGTAACCTGAAAGAGAAGCAAGTTCTCTTAATCATTACTATTAACTGAATACCATACACAAGTATCTACATCTTCGATCACCTTGAAGAATACTGATATTTGCAATACCTGGTTTTCTACTTTATCCATATACCTATAACTTCTCAAAACTTAGACCTTGCATTTCTACGAAACACATGTCTAAGAACTAGAGAAGTCATAAGTAAATAGAATATAGTACGAGTACCAACCCCTCTGTCCTCATGGACACTGGACAACATACAATACTCTGTATAAGTCCCTTGAGTCTAATAACCCATTCCCTGTGTGTCGTAGGTTGAAAACTGTACTTATGGTTAAGAAGAATTACACCGTTGTTTAATGCTCCTTACCTAACCATCCACTGATATAGGTAAATGTCATAGACATAATTTCAAAAAATTATATCTAACTTTATAAAAATAAACGTATGGATATATCAATTTGAAATTGGTGCATAACAACGGATATTCAAAACCAAATATTTGCTGTCCGGCAAACAACCCGGGTGATTTTCTCAAATATCACCAATTACAACGAATCTCGATATAATGAGGATGATCACCCAATTCCCAATAACTTACTCCCACTCATCATCTATAAAACCATATAGATGTGAGAATCAAACCTGGTAAATACATACCCTGGAGCAAGGGCTAATTGGGAAATCAGTTTTCTTTTAACAATACACAGTGAAGCTGAAACATGTAAATGTTTCGAAGGGGTATCTGGGTATTCCTAGTAATACCTCTTCCATTATCAGATTCACAACTATAACCGTATATTTCTTCGCCATCTCTCCAAATCCCTTTATATGTCTTTAGTCATTACCTTCTGTACACCCTCTTAGGCTAAATGGTTTTCTTCCTTCCCTACCGTTCGGCACCAGCCTATGGTTTGGAAGAAGACTATCCATTAAGTATAATGGGTGTACTGTCCTAATCCTAGGAGCACTCACAACCTGAGAGAAGGTAAAGATAAAAGAAAACTGAATAAACCTTATTCCTATTTCTCCTGAACCAGAATCCATCCCCGAACTGGAACAAGTTCCTTCGAGTTCGTATATAACCATACGATGGAGTATCCAGATAACTGTGGATCTTCGTAATGATACGGAATGTCCTGGAGAAATACAAAGGTGAAGTAGGAGTGGCGATGAAATACTTGGTTTGGTCGTGAATAGCAGTCGCAGTTTACTTTGCCCTCTTACTAATCCATTTATTTGTCTTAACTTATTACCTTCTGTACACCATCGTTAGGCTAAATGGTTTTCTTCCTTCCCTACCTTTCGGCACCTGCCTATGGTTTGGAAGAAGACTATCCAATTAGCATAATAGGTGTACCGTCCTAATCCAAGGAGCACTCGCAACCTGAAAGAAGGTAAAAGGAAAAGACAACTGAATAGTCCTATTCATTTTCTCCAGAACCGGAAACCATCCTCGAATCTGGAACAAGTTCCTTCGAGTTCGTATATAACCATACGATGGTTTTATCCAATGGAAGTGGATGTTCGTAGTAATACGGGGTGTTCTGATACTCTTATTCATAGTAATACGGGGTATCTCACATCAAATATTGGATTGAAAGATCGTTTGATTATTATATCCTGATAATGAGATGTGACTGATGTGATTGTATGTTTTGCTAGATAATATGATAGAAGTGAATACTAGTGAACATATTGGTTTAGGAGAACAAGAAATGATAAGTGAATCATGATAAGTACGATTTAGGAATAGGACAAGTGTGATGTTCTTTAATTGTGATATGAGATATTAATATGATGAACGAGTATACAATGTGATATGATGACTTAGTGTGATATGTCATTGTAAGACTACGGTAGCGCCCCGGCCGTCTTTCCGAGGCCAAAATGCGGAAACGAAAATTTTTCTTCCATTATGACTAAAGACACGTAAATGTTTCGAAGGAGTATCTGGGTATTCCTAGTAATGCCTCTTCCATTATCAGATTCACAACTATAACCGTATATTTCTTCGCCATCTCTCCAAATCCCTTTATATGTCTTTAGTCATTACCTTCTGTACACCCTCTTAGGCTAAATGGTTTTCTTCCTTCCCTACCGTTCGGCACCAGCCTATGGTTTGGAAGAAGACTATCCATTAAGCATAATGGGTGTACTGTCCTAATCCTAGGAGCACTCACAACCCGAGAGAAGGTAAAGATAAAAGAAAACTGAATAAACCTTATTCCTATTTCTCCTGAGCCAGAATCCAGCCCCGAACTGGAACAAGTTCCTTCGAGTTAGTATATAACCATACGATGGAGTATCCAGATAACTGTGGATCTTCGTAGTGATGCGGAGTGTCCCGGAGAAATACAAAGGTGAAGTAGGAGTGGCGATGAAATACTTGGTTTGGTCGTGAATAGCAGTCGCAGTTTACTTTGCCCTCTTACTAATCCCTTTATTTGTCTTAACTTATTACCTTCTGTACACCATCGTTAGGCTAAATGGTTTTCTTCCTTCCCTACCTTTCGGCACCTGCCTATGGTTTGGAAGAAAACTATCTAATTAGCATAATAGGTGTACCGTCCTAATCCAAGGAGCACTCGCAACCTGAGAGAAGGTAAAAGGAAAAGACTACTGAATAGTCCTATTCGTTTTCTCCAGAACCGGAAACCATCCTCGAATCTGGAACAAGTTCCTTCGAGTTCGTATATAACCATACGATGATTTTATCCAATGGAAGTGGATGTTCGTAGTAATACGGGGTGTTCTGGAGAAAAGGGTAAAAGTAGGAGTGGCAATGAGGTTTGCAACTCTGACAATCTAAAAGCCAGTGTTTTAAGAAGGTTCGGTTAACTTGGTCACTAAGTTATAGTCAAGGGTCGGGTCATGGTCGCTGCCAAAGAGAGGGAGAAAAGAAACACTCAGCGTGCACTCTAACCTAGATCAGAATGGTTATCACTTTATCTAATCAGGAAACCTCCCACTGTCACCACAAATTCTCCTCCAAACCTGAAAGAAGAATTAGTCGGGATCACCCGAGGAGTAGACCAACTCATCATTGGGAATCGGGATCCAACTATCATCGCATGATAACGTGATGGAATCCACTCACGTTATCACACTCCAGAAGGTATGCGCATGTCTGGCAAGTTTCAGTTTCTTTAGAAACTCCCAATGTGATTTTTACCCCTAGAACCCAAGTGACCTTGACACAGTCAACAAATCAAAGAGTCCTAGTCAAGTTCAACCCGTCATTATCCTGGATTGAATTAAACCCACCCGTACGAGCCCTTGACACAGTCAACAAGGCCGTACGACTGTCCTAACCAATCCATATATCCATGCGACAGAATAGCATTACAGAGCTACCGAACACTACGCCTCGGCAATGCCCGATAAACGTAGCACGAATACTAAGCAATACTAATATGAAATGACGGAGGGCTACGACAGGTTTTTGGCGAAAAACCTTTTAACGTAATGAACTTGATATCATTGAAGGAACTGCATAACTTTTTATAAAAATATAGTGACGAAAACCTTTGCTAAAGAGGTCACTCCCGGTGAAGGGATCTCGGCTCTTTCCCCGTAGAATGAGGTGCAGGATATTCCAACTGAATACCACGATGCAAAGCAAAAGGCAATCGGCTATAGTGAAGTTATTACCCTGACGCAAACTTCTGTCCAATGGGTCACTCCCGGTGAAGGGATCTCGACCCTTGCCTCGTCGACTGAGGTGCTGGATATTCATAACCGAATACCACTGTGCAAAACAAAAGAGAACGTCCTTGCAATAACATATTTTTTTGAAAAATGTTCCAACAACATCAGAATAGGTTTGTTTAGCTTGCATTGATCCGAATCAATGCAGTCCCATCAATTAATCACACCACAAAAGAACGAAAATATGATGTACGTATATGCCATCCGCATTCGCCACTGGGTCCCGTCATCACCCGTTAGGTTACTTAACTAACGACAGAGCAGGGACTGGACTAGCGCGGGTGTAAAACATATACAGCATCTACTAGTATATATATCAATATATAATATTCGCTCAAGGCGTGATAAAATGCAACATCACAGAAATGTAATAAGCATCACAGAACAATACAGATAATCTGGGATCCCCAGGTGTCATAGAGCCGCTACTGAAACCCGATGTTCCTCTGGTCGTGTGGATAGCCTGTGCAATGAAATCCTAGACCCCTACGGGCGCGGCAAGTTACCCGCCAAAACCTGAAGCGAGGCAGCCCCCTTCAACAACGTGAATGGACCACCCAGCACTTCACAGAATTCGGTAACTTGAGCACCCCTCCTTGGGTCAACCAGTACCCCCTACAAGTGCGGCGAATAGCCCGCCAATTCTAGAGTGAAGCCCCCTCCGTCTCAAAGCCATGAGATGCGGGCCCGTTGCCCTCTAGAACCCGGCTACCTATGCACCCCACTGTAGGGTAATCCTAGTACAGAAAGTAAAATATACAACGGGTACATCGACCTCAGCCCGGTCGTGCCCCAAAAGAATAATATACAAACAGGCAGTGACGGCAGTCCACATGTCGGACGCTCGCCCCGCAATATCAAATGTACAAATACAACCAAACTGTACTACCATTGCATCCAGGCTATCCACCACGAAAAATCCGCAATATCACAGCACAACACAGAACATCAACGTGAATGTCACGTTCGCAAATCCGTCTAAAAGAACTATAGGAATTAGACAGGATTTACCGATCAAATGACATTCACGGTCGCATATATAATGTAAATACTGTAAACTAACATGTTTAAAATTTTTGATCGACTAAATTTCCCGAAGTGGGCCCCAAGAACAATACCCAGTATTCAAATAAATCTGGGCCCAAAATAAAATTACCAGAAACCCCATTTCCATGTCAGAGAACACTGTACAAAATTTGGTGCAGTGAAGAGATTTTACTGCGGTGGAACCGCGGCCAAAACAAGGGTATGGCCGCGGTTCCGCGGCGTCACTGTAGCCACGTGCTACCAAATTTTGTCAGAATTCTTAAAATACCCTGCCTGATTTTCTGCAATACACCAAATAATTTTTTGACAACAGAAAAATTTCGACAGAAACTGATGAGTTGGAAACGCGGTTTTTGAAAATTTCGTCCGATCGAAGTTCTAAACACGCTAGAGCAAGCTAGAAAAGGTTAATGGCGTGGCTCTGATACCATGTAAGACTACGGTAGCGCCCCGGCCGTCTTTCCGAGGCAAAAATGCGGAAACGAAAATTTTTCTTGACTTGAAAACCGACGCTATCGTATGCTTAAAACCCGGATCGAACCATTAACCTGTAACTAGCTATCTAGAGAAGGGATAGAATGCTATACCGATCGATCCGTGTCCTTCGGTCTTTGGCCACCATCCCAAGCTCCTCGCGGCATCTCCGGTCTTGATCTCCTCTTCGGAAAGGGCACCACATCTACGAGTCTTTTTATGGGCTCCCGCTTCATCCGAAGCAACTCGGGTATGAAGTGTGCTAGCCGACGTGTCCAAGGTTTTGTAGAGAATGTTTGTGATCACTTTGTCTCTTGCATCCATTGCTTGGATGGAGGTTGAAGGTGTTGCCATTAATGGAAGTCATGAGCTAGAGGAAGAAGAAGAAGAAGAGGCTCTCACTTTTCTTTCGTTGTTCTTGTGATAGAATGAGAGTGAGAGAGAGTGAAGAATAATATGAGAGCTAACCGATTCATGGCAGCCCCTCTCTCTCTCATTCTCATTTCATGACTCAAATCAATCCACTAATGTGACATTTTTGCTAAAAAAGAGACCATGAGTCATGATATATGTCTATGTCACATTAATGCATCTCATGATGAAATTCTAGCTTATTATTTCCATTAACCAAACATTAATCCAAATGTTTGGTCCAACAAAAAGATACGGCAACATCTAAAGTAAACTCGTGACGGATCACAAGGATACCCCTCACCAGTATATACATACCTGCATCCGCATTCCGACTGAATGCGAATGCGATAAGACTAAAGTAATCCAACAAATCTAATACTAGGATCCGGCTTAAACCAAAGCCCACTAGTATGATCCGTCCGATCATGATCCGTGCAATACCGCACGTATATGATCGGACCCTGCCATATATCATACGGCCTCTACAACGTTTCGCCCGAAACTTGAGAAACTGTCTGTAGGGAACTCTAAAGACTCGTCAATACTTTGGTTGTGGATTTAACCACTAGCATGTCAGAGGTATTAGCCGTACGTAACAGGCTACCAAGTATTGACCAAAAGGAAGGTCGATGAGCGAACTCATCCTGACACCCTACTGAGCCTGTCAGTGACAATATCCGTACTGTCCGGTCCGTTCATCTATGAGCATCGCATGGCGGGCCTAGGGGGTTGGTAAAAGTCAGACCTCCAAAAGCGGTACAAGTCGTGTCGGAGTGTAGCCCAGAACACCCTGAGATACTACTGGAATACCTACCAGTAAATCTCCTTCCTCGGCCGAGGGCTTTGTGTAATGGCTCTCCTAAACACAGCGCGACCTCACCCCCAATACCGGGAGAGACGAATCCCCTGCCGATCTGCTCACTTGCCTCCATGTGGCTCGGGACTGTACCCAACTAAAACCTGTTTGCACGACTCTTTTAAGCCGTGGTAGGGTAGTAATCAAAGCACAGTGGGAACTCATACGAGACAAATGACGATCTCAGGTCAATGAACTAACCTGTACACATGTAACCAAGGAACTGCTATCAGACGTCAGGTATAATACCAACTAGCATGTTCCCGGCGAGTCCTGTCCGGTGTACTCATAACCCAATGAGCACCTGTATACATCTTAGGTGAACCAACTGACACCAATGGCTTGTGAGACCGGCCACCGCCCCTCGTCGGGGTCTCGACTATATATACTAGTCTACTAATGGAGTATCGATGCTCGGTCTCGAAACTCCCACAACTAGGGACCTTTTAAGGATGTGCTTATAGACCTCGGCTCCTACGTATATGATCGCTATCATACTGCTGGTCGTCAAGTAAGAATCCTAAGGGCTCTATCAGCGTGCAATAGCGACCTGTAAGGTCACCTAAAGCAGTACACGATAATATAGACAAACCATGGTAGCATACCATTCTCCATCAACGTGTAATAGTGAACCACAATGTGACCTAAAGCATGTACACGATGATAAAGACAAACCAGATAGTATACAAAGCTCTCGAGTAAGACTGTCCTACCGGTATAGGTCCTCCCTCAATCATTGCAATCACGCGTCTGCGATCCAATAATTGACTCTAAGGGCACTATATCCAACAGCCATTATATGGATTCGAGTCGATATGTGATGGTTGATACCTTTGTAGGTCCCCTGATACGAGATTGACATGGTTGTGACCTGAGAGATTGGTATATATTTATTTATGGATAATGATTGCATAATGAGTGATATGCCGTACGAGACTTAGATCCGTACCTCGATATTGTATAGGTTGATAGAATCCCTATTTGTTTATAACACTGTACATTAGGTTACCGTACGCGATGACTTTTACCTGTTGATTTATCCATACCCCTGATTAGAGGATGCCGTACGATGGATTGTACCGTACGTGATGTTGTGAGGCTGGATGCCGATTGATAGATTCACCGACTCGGTCTTGTTGATATGTATACCCCATAGCATTTGATTCATTATATGCATTATGCTGCATTCATGCTATTCTCATTGCATTTCTTATATCTGTGCTAGTACACCTACACCATTATCGATGATGCGTATGTTATACATACACAGATTTGCCGGCTGACACACTTCTTCATCGATAATTGCTATGTCACTTACACAGTAGAATTGCTATATCATGCCATCATATACTGCTATGTTCATATCACTATGCTAGGTTGCATGATATATTGACATGTACACCCACATACTTTGCTACAGCTACATGTACATCATGCATACATACTGACATGTACACCCACATATCTCGCTACACTTGCATATACCCTTAGATGATATTGCATTGACATATGATATTGAGACGTTGACTATTGCGCCATTGCACTTATGAAATGCATCATACCTACTTGATTACATGTAGATACTTATACCTTGCTACAGTTACATGTACACTTCATATGATGCTGCACTTGTTTTTGGAGGATTTGGGAACCGCGAGATATATTTTTAAAGCTGGATTCATTTAAAATAGCGGTTTTCCATTTATATGCTCATATTGATGTTTTATGTTGCATATATCAGTTTTATATGGATTTTACGTATTGAGATATGGATTTCATGTGATTTATGGATTTGAGAACCGTGGGGGATATTTTTAAGAAACTATGTATTGTTTGAAAACCCGGTTTCTCTTGATATGATATTTTGATGCGTCCACTATAAGATTTCTCGGTTCAGAGATTTGTGATATATACCCGATGCGAGGAGTGAGTGGGCCATGTGTGGGTACATGGTAGAGCCCGGTACGGTTCCCCTCGGCAAGATGTTCGTGGTACAGACGATAAGCCTGGAAGGTGGGCAAGTACCTACCGGTGATAGTATTTGGACTCGGCGGTTATCATGAGGATACCGACCGGAGTGATGTACGAACATGACGTCAGGGCCAGTCGTGGTGACAGCGCCTGAGTTATGTGGATTTATGTGTCGATGCTAGCCATGGGTATTCATGATGTTTCGGGTGTCGGTGATAGACACCCAGGTTTCCATGATTGTGATGTGGCATTGATGGACATACATTCTTTGATATCCTCATATTTACCTGCATATGCTTTTATCATATTTACTTGCAGGAGTTGTTGTGTTAGTAGTTGACACGTAGACGAGATCCACTGCATACATGCATTGATTTTATTGTTAGACAAGATCCACCTGCATACATGTATTGATTCATTGTTGGATGATATACACTTGCTGTTAGGCATTTATCTTGTGTTGGCACATATACAGATTTGGTCACCCAAGATATCATAGTATTACCTTTATGATATAATTGACCTAGGAATCGTTGTTTATTTCGATTTCTACCTGTTGATGTTTTCTACTCACGAGTTGCAACTCACCCCCGTTGTGCCTCAGTTCTTGTAGGTTGTCCGCTCGGATCAGTAGCGGCATTGCTGGCACACAGCTTGCTTTCGGGTGTTTTGCTTTGGTAGGTTGCACATGTTGGATCGTGCCCCTCTTGTACTTGTTATTTATATTGTATTTAGTCACTCCATCAAATCAGAAACTAGAAATTGTATATGTTGCAGACTTAGAAGACTTGTAGTTGCGAGACTTGAGCGATGGGTTTTTATGTTCGCTTTTGGGGTTGATGTCTTGCTTTACTTTATTTCTTATTGTGGATCTTCACCGTTGGGCGTCGTATACTTTTTATTTATACTTGTGGTTTTGTTCCCGACGTTGGGCGTGTGTTGCTCCCGTTTGGGATGCTTTCATTATATTCTTTGTTGTACCCGTTTTCGGGACTAGTTTTTACAAAGGAGGCGCTGCCGAAATTCTTATGAAAACCAAGGAAAAGAGTTAAGTGAAGTTTTAAGGATTTTTACTTAAGTTTCTAAATGTTGTATCAATGTTTTCTTTACTTACTTCTATTGTAAGGTTTAGATTTTTGGGTTTCGGCTTACTTAGGTTACGTTACGTCGGTAGACGTTGCGTAATTTAAGTGCCGGTCATGAGCTAATATTTTGGGTCATGACAAAGTTGGTATAAGAGCGCTAGGTTTAACCTTAGTTCGAGTCTAGGTTTGACTATGTGGGGTCTAGGGAGGATATAATTGGAACCTAAGCTTGACCTTACGGAACTTAGACTTGAACAAGGGGGTGTTAGACCCGAGCTTTCGTTTTATAGGCTGACCCTGATTGATGGAGTAGGTAGCTTGAGTAGAGTGACGTACTGTACGTATGTTCCGCGGCATATTTACGATACGATACTCCACTTAAGTGACCTTAGGATGTACATATATTGAGACTGGTAATTCTTTTCGTTCCTTTGATTATACATCCATTGAGATACTTGATTTTATTCGCTTCCATAATCATACTTTCAGTGATTTGACTCTTCCTTATGATCATGTATCCATTTTGTTATCTGTTGACTCTTTCATTCCTTTGATCTTTTTCGTTGATACTTGATTGAGGTTCCTGTCAGCTTGGTTTTAGCGCAGATTGAGCTGCTGCTGGTGATGCAGTCAGGGTGAGCTCTTCGTAGACGAGAACTGACCATCATGTTTTCTGGTGACATGGGAACGCATCGATGGAGTGTTGTGTTGTGACCCCTCATGTGAGACGAGTGTGCGGTTTTGTACCGGATGATCGGGCCTTTGTTAGAGGCTGCCTGTTGGGAGAGAACTGTTGATGTACAGCATACCCCTGAGATTGTGATGTCATCTACCGTGCAGACAGATGACCCAGCCATTGCTGAGATTAATGTGATGTCGCTTCCATAGCTTACGAGCTGAGATCACTGGAGCTTCCAGGAAGAGATGCGACAGGTGATAGCTAGTCTATCTTGAGTTGAGAGACGAAGGTGATTCATCTGATTGATGTGCCGACGCTGGCCCAGTTGAGTTGAAGATTGCCAGTGTGGAAAGTCTTACTCAGGTCTAGAGTAGACCGACCCAGAGATGACCGTTGATGTATCGTCTATCCTTGAGGATTGGGGGCATTGTTTAGCATGCGGACAAAAGATGTCGTCTGGGCGGAGTTGAAAGGTTCGAACGAATGTCTGAAAACCCATTTTTCCAAGTTTAAAGTATTCGGAAGGACATGCAAGTGCTTCTGTTGACCCTCTAGAAGAATGAAACCCTAACTAGACGTAATGACCATGAAAACGCTTTTGAACCTTAGGGTTTGCGGCAGTTTAGCGGTGCCATCAGTGAGGCTTGGGTCTGCCCTTCTACGGTCGGTCCATAGGTACTGTGGCATATACCGAATATTATTAAACCGTGCTTAGGTGTTGAGTTCTCGGAAAATTTTGGTACTTTGGATGACTCGATCGAAAAGTTTAACGCCGTTGGGATATCCTGTGATAGGAGATCAGCAACAAGACCAGCTTTGGATAGAGGACCTCACCCAGGTGTTTTGTGAGTTGATCGAGAACGGACGGGTATTGAGTATTCCTCCGATTGTCGGGATAGGTTCTCTAGGACGTGTTCAGCTAGATATCTTCGATAGAGTGATGAAGATACCGTGTTCGTAGTTCGAGTCTGTGTGAGAGACTCCGGATTGACTGTAGCCGAGAACATTTGCGGTACACAGATAGCATAATGCGACGTCAAGTAGATGACAATGAAGACGAGTGGAGCAAAAGGTTCGTGCGAGACGTTAACGAGCTGTTGTTACTCCTCGTTGAGATTAGAGATCGGATATGTGTACAGAGGCGTTGAGATACGGCCAGTTTCTGAGGAAAAGTTGTGCTGAGAACGCAGATGTCTACAGAACAAGAAAGATTATGCAAGAGTACCAGCCTCCTTATAGTTCGGCGTAGGCGAGATCGGAAGAGACCTTAAGCCGGTTCCTTCCATGACACTGCTGCAATAAGATTTGCACTGAGAATCAGATGTGTTACGTGTATTCTGAGGACCCAGAGACAGAGGACGCCAGACCGTAGGCAGGAGGCGAGCGGATGTTCTTGCTCTGCCAGTTTGGACGCACTGACCTTTTCTTCGACATTGTAGGAGGTGTACCTCAATGTCATTTGTTGCGATTTGCGTTGTGATCCGAGTATCACGCTTATATCGCTTGGATTTTGTGTTTCATGATATTTTGTGCACCATGGCTGCACCTACTGGGTATTTACATTTTGTGCATAGTTGTTGCACTGGATATACGTTTTACGCACTGTTGTATTGGTTTGTAATTTATGCATATCTATTTGCACTGGATATTGATTTTGTGCCTTAGCTGCACATGTTTATGATTTCGTGGATTTCATACAGTTGATTTGATATATGCGTGTGGTATGCACTCGATTTGATTTTAGCACTCGGTATAGCTCATATGTGCTTGCAGTGCATTGATACGTGTTTTGTGCACGCAGTTACACACTTCTATGATGTTTATAAACCTTGGTACGCTCGTGTGGTTTTCATACGCATTTGAATTATTGATGATATTTCGTGCACGGGATGCACAGAATTTGATATTTCGTGCACTGGATGCACAGGATTGGTATTTCGTGCATTGGTTGCACTCGATTTATGCCTTTGACCATTCATTTTACCGGATTTGTGTTTTCGTGCGCGTGCATACATGATGTTCGTTTTCGTGCATGCTACCTCACTTGATGCTTATTACGGACCTGACGTGCTTGGGTCGGATTTTGCGCATATTAGGCGCTTGATTTAGATTTTTATTCGTGCATATGGGATGCACTTGATTTAGAATGTATTTGTGCATGACGGATGCACTTGAGTTGGATTTTTGCGCATGTTGAGCGCATGATATGAGATGTGATTGGTGCACACCGGATGCACTCGATTGGGATTTTCGTTTGTGCATGACAGTTGCACTGGTTGAGATTTTCGTGCACTATAGATGCACTAGATGTTGTGGTCGTGCACACCTGTTGCATTGGTCAGATACTTTTGTGCACACCGGTTGCACTTAGTTTTGCTTTCGTGCATATTGACACTTGTATTTGGATTTGATTTCCGTGCGCACCAGACGCACGTGATTGTTGGATATGCCTTTTGAGGCTGATTTTTCTTTTGAGCACTTTGTTTTCATGATGAAGCCTTATACTTTGTAGTACCCTAACAGGACTGATCCGAGGACGGTACCTGTGTACTTTGCAAGCATAAGATGTTTACCAAGAGGTTTTCATAAAGGAGCTATAGTCTCGCTATTTCTTACGTGTCTGCGAGTGACACGAGCGTTTACAAAAGAAAACCTTTTAGGATATTTTAAAAAGGGCGGAACGTATATTTTGAGCAAAACATATATGCTAGTATATTATTACTTTAAGAATGAGCGTCTGCAACTTGTGCCGTGAGTTACGCATTACGCGGTAATTCAGAAAAGATTATGCATATGATTTATTCGGTTTTTGGAGATTTTTTTCAAACAGGATGCATACTATATATGTATTATGGTATTTGATTAGTGCATATGAGATTTCGGTAGTGGATTTGAGATTTGAATCTCCTTTGTGACTCCGATGATATGCGTGCAAGTCCGTTGATTTGCGTGACGCTTTACGGTGATCGGTTTTGAGTTTAGTACTCATTTTTCCGGTACGCAGGATGCGATGTGGTTTTCTGTTTCTTCCGTTATTTCGGAGCCCCGTTGATTTAGCGGTTTATTTCAATGTTTTAGCATTTGGTGGTTTAAATTTAAATTTAAATTCGGGGACCGAATTTTCTTAAGGGGGGAAGATTGTAACGTTTCTGAAATCGTTATGCGAATTTTTCCGTTTTAGGGTAAAATAGTCGGTATTTTCCGTTTTAACCCGATTGTGATCAAACTTCCGTATAAACTTGCCGGCACCTAGTTTAGCTAAAATAAAACTAGTGCGTGAGCTTTGGGGGTATATGGAAAGTTTTGGTTCACAAAGAATTTTTCCCTAATAAAATATTATTTTAAGTGGTAAATTATGCACGTAAATTGGGAATTTCTTCTATGAGAATTATTGCTAATCAAATCACTACAATGAGTTTAGAACCTTCTTTTTAAATATCTAGATTTTTCTTTTGGGCAAAAGGATTTAATGTATAAAAGAAAAGAAAAGAAGGAAAAGGTGGCATATAACATTTAATGAAGCATTTATTATATTTTTGCTAGAAACTTCTCTATTTTTTTCACAAAACTATCCCCCTCACCTCCATGGCCGAGCCCTCTCCCCCATTTCTGCCCTCATATTTTTCTTGATCATTTCTTCTTCATTTGCTCTCAAAAATCCCAAAATAATCCTACAAATTCATAAATAAATCATTGCCTATTATTCTTCATCTCTAAACTAGCATGGATCTTCAAGAAAAGCATCATTTTGGAGGGTTAAATTTGAAGGTTTTTGTTAATTTATGATCTTGTTTGTGAGGTATAAATCATAACCCTAATCTTTTAAATTGTTGCTTAATTCTTAAGCTTGCTTATTTAAGTGTTTAAAATAGCTTTAAAGTTCATGTGTAATTAATTCATGATAATTAATTATGAAATCAAGTTAGGATTTTGACGTGCTTATGTTGTTAAGCAAGATGTGTAGATTTGGAAAAGTTAAGTATTTTGTGAGAATGATAATTGTTATTTTTCCTAATCGCCTATTAAGCTTAATCGCAAACTACGTTTTTCTAACTCATTTTTGGGAAAGATTAAAAATATGAAAGTGGTTTGGATACCTTAGTTTAGCTTTTGTATGATATCTGAAATCGCTAGAATTGTTAAATTTCTAGACTTGTGCGAAATTGAGATAAAATGATATAATTGCTTACTAGCTTTTCGGTAAAATTTGGCGTGGGTTTTAAATGAAAATAGAGATGACATAAATATTAATATCTACGATATTAATTGTGTTTGTAAATGCGTATTGGTATTATTGGGTTTTTAATGTGGCAGTTTTCATGTATAGCGACCCTATTTAGGGTTTCGGCAATGTTTTCCGGTATTTGGATTCTTGATTTGAGTTTTGGATGTGGTATTTGGTCGTTGGATGTTTGTACGTCACCGACAAGTATAGTTGATTGTTTTTCATGTGTAGGCTATAGGTTCTAACCTATGAGCGCACCGCGTGCTGTATTTTGGATTTCGGAATTTGATGTTAATAGCTTTGCGAATTCGTATTGATTGTAGGTACCTTCGCGTGGATTCCGAGACGACGAAGCGCATCGACTATGGCTAAGTGAGGAGTTTAGCAGGTGAGTAGATTTATATCTACCGGGGAAGTCGGGTGGATGGCGTATAGCACCCCCGCAAATATTAGATTGAAAGATCGTTTGATTATTATATCCTGATAATGAGATGCGAATGATGTGATTGTAAGTTTTGCTAGATAATATGATAGAAGTGAGCACTAGTGAACATATTGGTTTAGGAGAATATGAAATGATAAGTGAATCATGATAAGTACGATTTCGGAAGAGGACAAGTGTGATGTTCTTTAATTGTGATGTGAAATATTAATGTGATGAACGAGTATACAATATGATATGATGACTTAGTGTGATATGTCATTATATGGATTCAAATCGATATGTGATGGTTGATACCTTTGTAGGTCTCCTGATACGAGATTGACATGGTTGTGACCTGAGAGATTGGTATATATTTATTTATGGATAATGATGCATAATGAGTGATATGCCTTACGAGACTTAGATCCGTACCCCGATGTTGTATAAGTTGATAGAATCCCTATTTGTTAATGCCGCTGTACGCTAGGTTACCGTACGCGATGACTTTTACCTGTTGATTTATCCATACACCTGATTAGAGGATGCCGTACGATGGATTGTACCGTACGTGATGTTGTGAGGCTGGATGCCGATTGATAGATTCACCGACTCGGTCTTGTTGATATGTATACCCCATAGCATTTGATTCATTATATGCATTATGCTGCATTCATGCTATTCTCATTGCATTTCTTATACCTGTACTAATACATCTACACCATTATCGATGATGCGTATGTTACACATACACAGATTTGCAGGCTGACACACTTCTTCATCGATAATTGCTATGTCACTTACACAGTAGAATTGCTATATCATGCTATGATATACTGCCATATTCATATCACTATGCTAGGTTGCATGATATATTGACATGTACATCCACATACTTTGCTACAACTACATTTACATCATGCATACATACTGACATGTACAACAACATATCTCGGTACAGTTGCATATACCCCTAGATGGTATTGCATTGACATATGATATTGAGACGTTGACTATTGCGCCATTGCACTTATGAAATGCATCATACCTACTTGATTACATGTTGATACTTATACCTTGCTACAGTTACATATACACTTCATATGATACTGCACTTGTTTTCAGAGGATTTGGGAACCGCGAGATATATTTTTAAAGCTGGATTCATTTAAAAGAGCGGTTTTCCCTTTATATGCTCATATTGATGTTTTATATTGCATGTATTAGTTTTATATGGATTTTATGCATTGAGATATGGATTTCATGTGATTTATGGATTTAAGAACCGTGGGGGATATTTTCAAGAAACTATGTATTGTTTGAAAACCCGGTCTCTTTTGATATGATATTTTGATACGTCCACCATGAGATTTCTCGGTTCTGAGATTTGTGATATATACCCGATGCGAGGAGTGAGTGGGCCGTGTGCGGGTACATGGTGGAGCCCGGTACGGTTCCCCTCGGAAAGATGTTCGTGGTACAGACGATGAGCTTGGAAGGTGGGCAAGTACCTACCGGTGATAGCATTTGGACTCGGCGGTTATCGTGGGGATACTGACCGGAGTGATGTACAGACATGACGTCAGGGCCAGTCGTGGTGACAGCGCCTGAGTTATGAGGATTTACGTGTCGATGCTAGACACTGGTATTCATGATGTTTCGGGTGTCGGTGATAGACACCCAGGTTTCCATGATTGTGATGTGGCATTGATGGACACACATTCTTTGATATCCTCATATTTACCTGCATATACTTTTATGATATTTACATGCAGGAGTTGTTGTGTCAATGGTTGACACATGGACGAGATCCACTGCATACATGTATTGATTTTATTGTTGGACGAAATCCACCTGCATACATGTATTGATTCATTGTTGGATGATATACACTTGCTGTTAGGTATTTATCTTATGTTGGCACATATACAGATTTGGTCACCCTAGATATCATAGTATTACCGTTATGATATAGTTGACCTAGGAATCATTGTTTATTTCGATTTCAACCTGTTGATGTTTTCTACTCACGAGTTGGCAACTCACTCCCGTTGTGCCTCAGTTCTTGCAGGTTGTCCGCTCGGATCAGTGGCGGCATTGCTGGCACACAGCTTGCTTTCTGGTGTTTTGCTTTGGTAGGTGGTAAATGTTGGATCGTGCCCCTCTTGTACTTGTTATTTATATTGTATCTAGTCACTCCATCAAATCAGAAACTAGAAATTGTATATGTTGCAGACTTAGAAGACTTGTAGTTGCGAGACTTGAGCGATGGGTTTTTATGTTCGCTTTTGGGGTTGATGTCTTGCTTTACTTTATTTCTTATTATGGATCTTTGCTGTTGGGCGTCGTATACTTGTTATTTATACTTGTGGTGTTTTCCCACTGTTGGGCGGGTTTTGCTCCCGTTTGGGATGCTTTCATTATATTCTTTGTTGTACCCGTTTTCGGGGCTAGTTTTTACAAAGGAGGTGCTGCCAAAATTTTTGTGAATACCAAGGAAAAGAGTTAAGTGATGTTTTAAGGATTTTAGTTAAGTTTCTAAATGTTGTATCAATGTTTTCTTTACTTACTTCTATTGTAAGGTTTAGATTTCTGGGTTTTGGGTTACTTAGGTTACCTTACGCTTGTAGACGTTGCGTAACTTAAGTGCCGGTCACGAGCTAAAATTTTGGGTCGTGACATAAAGCAATCACCTAGAAAGGAAGCAGTGAGCCAGAAACCGTAATGAAACCTGTACGGCAAAGCCTGCAAGAACCGTGGCACAACGGAGGTGATGTTAGGTCCACGTTACCTTCTCCGGTTCTTTCAGGGAGGCAGAATAGGTAAAAATTAAATTGTTCTCACAAAGTAACATGGACCATCCATGAAGGATCTTTGCTAAACAAAAACTAACATATTAACTACAAGTTCTAGCAACTATGTAGAATGGTTATACCTAGATCTTGAACTCCTTCTCTTCTTGTTGTGGTTCTCCTTCTTGCTTGCTCCTTGTAGTGGCGTAGACGGCTCCTCCTCGTCGTCTTCTCTTTGCCGAAGATAGATCCACCCGAGGGCCTCTACCTTGAGCTCCTACCTCAACCAAGAGGTAACTAGAGTGCTTGGTTTGCTAGACAAAGAACCCTAGAAAGAGTAGAGAGATGTTTTGATGGTTTTTGTCTCAATAGCTTTTGATTTTCAACACATGAAAGTTTAAAGCTTTGAGGGGAAGAGGGAGAGCTCAAAAACATGAGAGAGAAAGAGCAAGAGAGAATGAGAGTAGAATTCTACAACCATGCTCAAATATTAGTGAATTATGAAATAATAATAATGATCAAAGAAATTGTGATGGTTCATTTGGAATGACCATTATCATTTCACATTAAATGAATTTTGTAAGAATCAAGAAGCATCTTTCATGTGAAATGATGATGGTCAAATTGTCAACATAAGTCAACCGGTCAACCAAAGTCAAACGGTCAACCAAAGTCAAAGAGTCAACATAAGTCAAATGGTCAACCTAACCATGGCACAATTATCTTTAATTAATATCATTAATGATATTTCTCATTCTCATTAGGGTTTGGAAAAATTCAACGGTCAACAACCCTAATGAGAATCCTCTGCCTCTGTCAACTGTGCATACACACCCGCATCCGTATTCCGAGGAACACGAATACAATGAGACAAAACCAATCCCAAAACGAATACTAGGATCTGGTTTAAACCAAATCCCGCTAGTAATAACTGCCCGGACACCAAACGTGCACAAGTGCGCGAATGTTAACGAACTCCGTCGCAAAACTATGCGACCTCTACTCTGTTTTGCCCAAAGGCGAATAATCCTCTGTATGGGACTCTAAAGACTTGACCCTACGCTGGCAGTGGGTTTAACCACAGGCCGCAAGCGGTACTAGCTGTACGTAACGGTCCCCAGGTAGATGCCGATAAGAAGACCGATGAGGTGAACCCATCCGAACTCTTTCTGAGCCTGAACGTGACAATCTCCGTACAGTCCAGTCTATTCGTCTGAGAGTATCGCATGGCGGGCCTAGGGGGGTGGTAAACATCAGTTCCCTAATAGCGGTACAAGTCGTGTCAGAGTGTAGCCCGGAACACCCTGAGAAACTACTGGAAACACTACCAGTAAATCTCGCTTGCCCTGGCCAGGGATGACTATGTGTAATGGTTCTCCTAGACACAGCGCGATATCAACTCCCAATACCGGGAGAGACGAATCCTGTCTAACCGTCACTGCTTCCAAGTGCTTCGGGACTGCACCCAACTACTACCTTTTTGCACGACTCAATAGAGCCGTGGTAGGGTAGTAATCTAAGAACAGTGGGAACACACTTGAGGCGAAGTGATAGTGTCAAGTCAACGGACTAAGCTGTACTCATGTCACCTGAGAACTGTTAACTGACGATAGGTATAATACCAACCAACAGTTCCGGACGAGTCCTGTCCGGTGTACTCGTAACCTAACGAGCACCTGCATACTATCTCCAGTACGATGTACTGATGGCTGTGGGACAGACCATCTCCCCTGCTGGGACGAGAAGCGTATGCACCAGTCTACTCTGGAGTATCGATGCCCTATCTCGATAATCCTACGACTAGGGACCAAAATAAGGATGTGCTTATAGACTACCCAGCCCCCACTAGTGTGATCGCCATCACAACGCCGGTAGTCAAGCAAAGATCCTAAGGGCTCCATCAATATGTATTAGCGATATGTTAAAAGAAACATATACACATATTAAGATAGAAACAAACCAAGTAGCATACTACTATATCGAGCAAGACTGTCATAAACCCGTATATATATCCCAAGCCTCCAAAATTTATTATACAAACTAGTACTATACAATAATGGCCTCTAGGGCATACATGTCCAACAATCTCCCAGTTGCACTAAAGGCCAGTAATTGGTGTACCGCATACCCAACGTCTGCACTAAGGCTAGCTGCTGGCGTATCGCATACCCAATAGCTCAAAAAGTCGCTCGAATTGTGTTTGAGGGAGGGCCTTTGTGAATGGATCCGCCGTGTTGTCTTTTGTGTCCACTCTCCGTACCTCGATCTCCTGGCGATCAATGATCTCCCTGATCAGGTGATACCGCCTTAAGATTTGTCTGGATTTCTGATGGGACCTTGGTTCCTTCGCTAAAGCTATAGCCCCATTGTTATCGCAATACAAAGGTATTGGGTCAACAATGGACGGAACCACCTGAAGTTCACTAATGAACTTCTTCATCCAGACCGCCTCTTTTGCGGCATCGCCTGCAGCAATGTATTCAGCCTCCATCATCGAGTCTGCGACGGTATCCTGTTTGGAACTCCTCCAACACACCGCCCCTCCCTTGAGGGTAAACACAAAACCCGAGACAGACTTGCTGTCATCTTTGTCACTCTGGAAGCTTGAATCGGTAAAGGACTCGACTCTGAGGTCTCCATTACCGTAAACCAAGAACATCTCCTTAGTCCTTCTCAGGTACTTGAGAATGTTCTTCACTGCCGTCCAGTAGTTCTTACCTGGGTCTGACTGATACCGGCTCACCACGCTCAGCGCGTAAGCTACATCTGGTCTTGTACATAGCATCGCATATATTATAGATCCTACCACCGAAGCGTAGGGTATAATGCTCATGCGAACCCTCTCCTCGTCAGTCTTAGGAGACATCTTCTTGGAGAGGGTGATTCCGTGCAATGCGGGTATATTACCGCGCTTGGAATTTTTATACTAAATCTCTTTAGTACGGTCTCTATGTACCTGGACTGCGAAAGTCCCAGTAATCTCTTGGATCTATCTCTGTAGATCTTGATCCCCAGAATGTACGAGGCATCACCCAGGTCCTTCATGGAGAACCGTTGTGACAAGAATAGCTTGACTGATTGTAGCATAGGAATGTCATTTCCTATCAAAAGAATGTCGTCCATGTACAAGACAAGGAACATGATAATTCGTCCTACAATCTTCTTATAGACACAAGGTTCATCTTCGTTCTTGATGAAATTAAATTCCTTGATTGCCTCATCAAAACAGATGTTCCAGCTCCGCGATGCCTGCTTTAATCCATAAATGGATTTAAGCAATTGCACACCTTCCCGCTGCTCCCACTGTCTACGAAACCTTCTAGATGATCCATGTAAACGCACTCTTCCAAACACCCGTTTAGAAAAGTCGTTTTTACGTCCATCTGCCAGATTTCATAGTCATGGAAGGCAGCAATGGCAAGTAGGATCCGAATGGATTTGAGCATAGCCACTGGATTCGTCATAGTCCACACCAGGTCTTTGATGAAAACATTTTGCAACGAGTCTAGCCTTATAGGTTTCCACCTGCCCATCTACACCAAGTTTCCTTTTGTAGATCCATTTGCATCCAACGGGTTTTACCCCAGGTGGAGCAATATCCAAGGTCCACACTTTATTGGTGTACATGGACTCCATTTCTGATTGCAAAGCATCCAGCCACTTATCAGAGTCCCTATTGATAATGGCCTGCTTGAAACTGGTAGGGTCATCTTTTTCCAAGATGCAATCCTCTCGATCCCCGTCTATGAGAAAACCGTAGTATCTCTCGGGCGGATGAGAAATCCTACCAGATCTGCGGAGTGGCTGAGGTTCGTTCGGGGTTATTGAGGTTCGTCCGGGGTTATTGAATCCTGAGGTTCTGTCAAATCTTCAGTTTCATTTTGTGGTCGCTGAATTTCTTCCAGTTCTACCGAACTCCCACTAGTTTCTTTTGCAAGAAACTCCGTTTCTAAAAAGGTAGCATGGCGAGATACAAACACCTTCTGTTCCTTAGTGTGGTAGAACAGATATCCTAGTGAATCTTTAGGATATCCCATAAATTTACATAGAACTGACTGTGCCTCTAGCTTGTCCGGTTTCTGTGTCTTTACATAGGCCGGACAACCCCATATCTTAATAAATTTAAGACATGGTTTCTTACTGCTCCATATTTCATATGGAGTTTTAGGCACAGATTTGGACGGAACTTGATTCAAAAGGTATGCCGCTGTCTGAAGCGCATGTCCCCAGAATGAAAGAGGCAACTCAGCACTACTCATCATGGAGCGAACCATATCCAATAGGGTACGATTCCTCCGCTCCGATACACCGTTGTGCTGTGGTGTATAAGGGGTAGTAAGCTAAGAGAGAATACCATTCTCTTTTAAGTAATCTAAGAATTCCGTGCTTAAGTACTCCCCTCCTCTATCAGACCGGAAGATCTTGATACTTTTGCCTATCTGGTTCTCCACTTCGTTTCTGAATTCTCTGAATTTCTCAAAAGCTTTAGATTTGTGTTTCATCAGATACACATATCCGAACCTAGAGAGATCGTCAGTGAATGTGATGAAATATGAGAACCCACCCCTTGCATGTATAGACATTGGACCACACACATCACTGTGTATAAGTCCCAAGAGCTCTGTTGCTCTTTCTCCATGTCCGGTGAACGGAGATTTAGTCACATTTCCTATGAGACAAGACTGACAAGTTTCGTAAGATGAAAACTCGAACGTATTCAAGAGTCCATCTTTATGCAACTTACTTAGTCTTTTCTCTCCAATATGACCAAGTTTACAATGCCACAAGTATGATTCATCCGTATCTGAATTCTTCCTCTTGCGTGTGTTTTGTACATTGAGAACTGTATTCTGATTTAGAATGTAGATACCATTACACAGTGTACCTTCTGCAACTAGTACCTTATGAAGGTAAATGTTCATGATATTTCTATCAAGAACAAAGTTATATCCATCTTTATTGAGTAAAGAAACGGATTTGTTGCTGCAAACCATGGAAGGTACATAGTAGCAATCGTTCAAAATCATAGTATTGCCATTTGGCAACACCAGGTGATATTCACCGACGGCTGAAGCATTAACTTATGCACCGTTCGCTACCCTGAGCGACATATCACCAGGTACAACTTTCCTACTTTTTCTCGGTCCCTGCAATAAATTACAGATATGAGATCCTGATCCGGTATCAAGTACCCAGGAGGTAGGGCTGACCGTAAAGCAGTTCTCAATTACAAGAACACCTGAAGTAGATGCAAAACTATGCTTTTTCTTCAACTGGGTATCCTTGGAATCCATACAATCCTCTTTTGCTTGTTCATACTTATGACTGTTGTCGTAAGTTAGAGCCGAACCAACGTTCCCCAGCCCCGAATAAGAATTCGGATCGGTCAAGCGATACATTTTATTATCTTGATTAGGGCGTGAAATGGTTGCTACCTGGAGAGAGAGAGAAAAGAAACACTCAGCGTGCGCTCTTGCAAGATTAGATTGGTTTACTAATTTATCTAACCAGGATGGCTCCCACTGTTTCCTCAAATTCTTCTTCAAACCTTTAAAAGAAGAACTAGTCAGGATTAATCGCACGTCACAATACTTGCTTAACCTTTCAGCCAGGCTAGTGTTGGTACTTCGAGGGAGGTTTCCAACACTTTCGCGAAGTTCCTTAATTAAATAACCACTTTTCCCTGGAGGCGTAGCCCCGCTAACACCGTTCTAGACACCTACTTGGTTTATAGCATTGATTATTAAGTGAAATAATCTCCCGAGAGTAATCCAACTCATCAGTGGGATCGGGATCCAACTATCATTGTGCGATGACCTAAATGGAATCCACTCTAGTCACCGCACTCCAGAAGGTATGCTAAATCTGCAAGTTTCAGTTTCTTTAGAAACTCCCGATGTGGATTTTTGCCCCTAGGACCCAAGTGACCTTGACGAATAATCAACAAATCAAAAGGTCCTAGTCAAGTTCAACCCGTCGTTATCCAGGATTGCATTAGACTCGTCCGCATGATCCTTGACGAATAATCAACAAAATCATGCGACCGTCCTAACCAATCACATCTATCAGTGCAACAGAGAATTATTACTTAGCTACCGTTCACTGTGCCTTGACGAATAATCAACAAACGCAGCACGAATACTAAGTATTAATTATCTGAAACGACGGAGGGCCACGGCTGGGTTTTTGGCGAAAAACCCGTTAACGTAATGAACTTGATTTCGCTGAAGGAACCTGATAGTCTTTTTAAAAAAAATATAGTGGCGAAAACTTTTGCTAAAGAGGTCACTCCCTGTGAAGGGATCTCGGCTCTTTCCTCGTCGAATGAGGTGCAGGATATTCCAAACTGACTACCTCGATGCAAAGCAAGAATAATCGACTATAGTGAAGTTATTTCCCTGACGCAAACTTCTGTCCAAGGGGTCACTCCCGATGAAGGGATCTCGGCCCTTGCCTCGTCGAATGAGGTGCTGGGCATTCATAACCGAATATCTCTGTGCAAAACAAAAGAGAACGTCCTTGCAATAACAGCTTTTTGAAAATTGTTTCAACAACGTCTTTTAGGTTTGTTTTCTTGCATTAATTTAATGCGTCCCATCAATTAATCCTACTATTGTAGAAAACAACGAAAATATGACGTACGCTTATGCCATCCGCATTCGCCACGGGGCCCCGTCATCACCCATTAGGTTACTTAACTAACGACAGAGCGGGGGCTGGACTAGCGCGAATGCAAAATATAAGCAACGCCTACTAGATATCATATATAGATATATACATTGGTCAGATGCAATGATAGCCATTCTAGATCACAGATGAACACATTGGATATGTTAGGAATCCGCATTTCGTTCGAGCCTGCAACGAAAGACGGATTACACGATCGCGATGAATAGCCAAACCCCACCCTAGACCCCTACGGGTGCGGCAAACTACCCGCTAAGTACCCGAAGTGAAGCAACCTCCCTCAACAACGTGAGTAGACCACTCGGCAGTTCAAAGTACCCGGTAGTTTGTGCACCCCTCCTTGGGTCTATCCTAGGAGCAAAAACAGTAAAAGAAATAATATACAATGGTAGCTACAACCTCATCTCGGATGTGCGGCCATAAAAATAATATTACATCAATTTACAATTTACATCAAATGAAAGATAAAGAAACTCTCATCTCACAAACCCCGGCTATTCATCCGCGACAATCCAACAAGTTCATATACACAATCCAACAACATTACAGATCACAGATATGCACAACCCCCACTAATCAACGTATAGCGATTAGTCGACGTTCAGTGCATATATCACATTACAGATATAACCATTTAGCAAAAGTTTGTAGAACTTCGATCAAAATACCAATTTGTAACTACCCCAAACACAACATTGTTCTTTGGATAATCTGGGCAGAAACAAAATATCTTAAAAATCCCAAAACACCACACAGAACAAACTGCAGGAAACCAGAGTCGCGGCCGAGTCAACTCGGCCGCGGATCCGCGGTGAAACGCGTGGTTTCGCTGCGCTTCCGCGGCGCGTTGACCGAGTCGTGGGCTCATTTTTCCTGGCTGTTTCTAAAAAACCCTGCACTGATTTTTAAGGTATGTGGAAATATTTTAGGGCTGTTTTAAAAATCGGCAGAAAGTGCATGATTTTAGATGAATTTTGCGATTTTTTTCTGGATCGAAGTTATAAACACTTCGCTAACAGTTAGTTGTTATTTAGCTAGGCTCTGATACCACTATTAGGTCCACGTTACCTACCCCAGTTCTTTCGGGGAGGCGGAATAGGTAAAAATTAAAATTTCTCACAAGGTAACATGGACCATCCATGAAGGATCTTTGCTAAATAAAAACTAACATATTAACTGCAAGATCTAGCTACTATGTAGAATGGTTATACCCAGATCTTGAACTCCTTCTCTTCTTGTTGTGGTTCTCCTTCTTGCTTGCTCCTTGTAGTGGCGTAGACGGCTCCTCCTCGTCGTCTTCTCTTTGCCGAAGATAGATCCACCCGAGGGCCTCTACCTTGAGCTCCTACCTCAACCAAGAGGTAACTAGAGTGCTTGGTTTGTTAGAAAAAGAACCCTAGAAAGAGTAGAGAGATGTTTTGATGGTTTTTGTCTCAATAGCTTTTGATTTTCAACACTTGAAAGTTTAAAGCTTTGAGTGGAATAGAGAGAGGTCAAAAACATGAGAGAGAAAGAGCAAGAGAGAATGAGAGTAGAATTCTACAACCATGCTCAAATATTAGTGAATTATGAAATAATAATAATGATCAAAGAAATTGTGATGGTTCATTTGGAATGACCATTATCATTTCACATTAAATGAATTTTGCAAGAATCAAGAAGCATCTTTCATATAAAATGATGATGGTCAAATTGTCAACATAAGTCAACCGGTCAACTAAAGTAAAAAAGTCAACATAAGTCAAATGGTCAACCTAACCATGGCACAATTATCTTCAATTAATATCATTAATGATATTTCTCATTCTCATTAGGGTTTGGAAAAATTCAACGGTCAACAACCCTAATGAGAATCCTCTGCCTCTATCAACTGTGCATACACACCCGCATCCGTATTCTGAAGAACACGAATACAATGAGACAAAACCAATCACAAAACAAATACTAGGATCTGGTTTAAACCAAAACCTGCTAGTAATAACTGCCCGGACACCAAACGTGCACAAGTGCGCGAATGTGAACGAACCCCGTCGCAAAACCATGCGACCTCTACTCTGTTTTGCCCAAAGGCGAATAACCCTCTGTGTGGGTGTCACTACCCGAAATTGGCACGTGACGGCCCTCATACTACGCAACGTCTACAGGCGTAACGTAGTAAAAGAAAACCAAAACCCAGCAATCTAAACCATCAAAAGTAGCAAGAAAGTGATAATAGTATTTTCAAAACCTTTGAAATCACAACCCAAATTCTTTAAAGTCTCACTTTTATTCCTTAAAATTTTGGCAGCACCCCCTTTGTAAAACAAGCCCTCAAAATGGGTACAACATAAATATAAAGTAAAACATCCCAAACGGGAGCAAAATCCACGCCCAACGGCGGAAAACAATCACCACAACAGGTATACGACGCCGTAGCGAAGAAAGAGACGATATAAATAAAACTGCATAAAATCCTCCAAGTCACAGAATAATATACAATATCGTCCTCACACCAAGTCACTAAGTCATACATAATACTGGTAGATGGAGAGTACATGGATACAGCGAATATACATACAACATCGGATAACCACAAAACCCACCTGGGCAAAACTGCACACTGTCAGGCGAAGTGGTATCCGCAGCCAAAAGATGATACGATGGATGAAAATAGCCTGCCTCTGACTATCCTGAGGAACACCTGCAAACACTGTGACACAACGGGGGTGAGTTGCCAACTCGTGAATAGTAAATAACATATGCAGGTAATCGCGAGTATGCACGCACAGCGCGAATCTAACATAAGCAGTTAATATCAATGGATGGTCATATGCAGTGCAATAATCATGAAAAGTACACTAGCAGGTACAATTAATATATGAAGCAATAATATGACGATATGAAGGTAACAGCCATATAAGGTACTCTATCAGGTACTACAAGTACACGAATAAATTATATGAATAAAGGTATGTAAATGCAACAGTCATGGAAGGTACTCTAACAGGTACACTAATGCATGAAGCAATGCATAAAAAGTAAATGTAGAGTATGGAATGAAACATGCCATTTCCACGGAATCCTGACATCGTGGTAGGATCAAAATCCATCAAGACAATCCAAATCCCAATTGCTCAAATCAGCCCCCAAATTGGCTCTCATATCATATAAGTCTCACAAATCCTGAATGTACACTATCAAGTAGATCTCGCATATCCTGTATGTACAATATCAAGTATATCTCGTATACCCCTAATGTACAATATCAAGTAGATCTCACATATCCCGAGTGTACAAAATCAGTAATCTCATATATATCCTGTAATCAATATCAGATGAATTCTCAAATGTCTTGAATCCAATGTCAATGAGTCCTTTACATTCTAGGTATATTTGCATGAATAAAATATGATGATGTATATAATTAATGTCAATACACATATATTAGCGTCCCATTCCACTAATATTGGTGTAAGGGCATATATAACAGCGGCTCAATCCCCTGTTATATATACAACGGAGTAAAAAGAATATCATGAAACCAATGTGTTAAGCATCGACACAGAAATGCTGATCCATCAGGTGCTATCACCAAGACTGGCACCCTGATAGGTACGTATCACACGCTATTCGAAAAGCAAGAGTGCCTAGCTCTGACCCCCGTTTTTCCACATATCCATACGTACATGACTCCCAACGGTATCCCCATGATAACCGCCGTGTCATTGTTAATGTCACCGGATGGTATGGTTCCCCTGCCAGGCTCAATCGGCAAGGTCCATCAATCGTCTTGCCCCGGGGTACCTCCGGGCCCCACCATGTACCCTCATACGGCTCATGACGCCTCCTCGCATGGGGTATATATATCAGAACCGATAAATCTCATGGCGGATGCTGAAATGTCATATCAAGGGAAACCGGGTTTTTCAAATAATACATAATTTCATGAACTCCCAGGGTCCCCAAATCCAGAAAACTTCATGAAAAATCCATATCTCAATGCGAAATTCCATGAATAAAGTATACGCAACATAAAACTGTAATGTAAGCGTATAAAGGAAAAGCCGCTAATTAACTGCAACCAGTTAATATAAATATCATGCGGTTCTTAATATCTCCAATTCATAATAATACATCAATAAGGTTAAATACGTAACTATAGCCAGATATATGTGAACACATGAAGGTATAGCAGAAAATATAGGTATCTACCTATTAGTATTGATGTGATATACCCTCGAGGTATAAGTGAAGTATGAAAATGCAAAGAACACCTGTAGCTATGTCCTTAGGTGTGTTTGTACCTATCGCTAATGGTACGATACCCTATAGGTATACAGGTCATGTCAAAGTATATGTGTAAGCATGTAGGTATACAGGTATGCTATATGTCATATGCGATAAGAAATATGAATCAATGTCACAATGTCCCTAACCAGACAATATCATTTCTATATGTGGGTTGTGCGTGACATGGCAATTATTGACGTTGTGTGTGGCATACAATCAGTGCTCGTGCAACATGAGCCGTCAATAATATGTGCAGTGCCCTAAGGGTACTAGTCCAAACACAACAATCTACTAAGCAGTAGGGTAAATGCGCAATTCTAAACATGACATAGAATATGCGACAAAGTTAATATCTCTAGCCCAGACGCATAACGCAATGCGGGCGATTCCCCTGTAGATGTTAAATCTACTCGCCAACACTTCTGGCTAAGTGCAGCCAACCACCTGTTTTCCCTTCGCAGCAGTGCCCGTAGTCCCCGCCTGCGAACCTACAACAGTGAGACAACAAACCAAGTATATATTAATAATATCCCTAAAACACGTACACACTACTTTAGACCGACGCAAAAACACAAAACATACTCTCAAGTGTTCGTATTGTGGCTAACACACGTTGCGACACGACGAAAACAACTTAAGAGCAAAACCACCCAAAGTGCACGATCCGTGTCGTATAACGTATCGCACGGACACAAAGCACTACAACCTACCTAGGTGATCCCAGATTTTGCATACAGTGAAAACTAAACAAACAAACAAGATCAAAAACACCCAAACCACAGCATAGACCTACCCTCAAAATCCCACACCCCAACTCTCCAGAAAAACCAACGTCGCCGGAATTGGGCTTCTCATCGCCGGCCCTGGCCGGTGGGGTGGGCCTTATGTCTAAGGTGGTACTCCAGGGTCACAGGTACATCACAACTAATTTGTTTGGTTTTCTAGTAACAAATCCGGGTCAGAGCAGGTCACAGATACCACAAACCGACACTAAAATACGATATATTGCACAAAACTTCACTTAAACACTTAAAACTGAATCTATAAGGCTACACAACGCAAAAAATAAAGAAAGAATAGATAGAGATCATTACCTAACCAAGAGAACACAAAGATCCAAGCTTTCCTAGCTCCAAGAGGTAAAAGTGATCAAAGATATGATTTTTGTGATATAATTTGGGATTGTAGAGAATTTTTGAGCTAGGAATTTGTTGCAAATGGAGAAGAAATGCACAAGGGCAGAAGCGAGAGGGAGGGCTCGGCCAATATGGAGGAAGGTGAGGGAATTTCCTAGCACTTTCATGTGATAAATGCACATATATGCATTCACACTCACATGCATGCATCTCATCAATTTCTTTTCTTTTCTTTTAAATTTAAATCAAAACCCATACAAATATCTAGATGCTATGTGAAGGGTTTATTAACTCAAACTTAATTTTTGAAAAGAAGACTAAAGAGAAAATTCCCAAAATGTGAATACCGCATTAAAATAATATTAAAATTGGGAAAAATTCAAATTGGACCAAAACGTCCCATATACCCCCAAAGCTTGCGCACTAGCTTTATTTTAGCTAAACTAAGTGCTGGCAAGTCTATATGGTCGTTTGATCACAGTCGGTTAAAAACAGAAAATACCGACAAATTTTACCCAAAAACGGAAACATTCACAAAACGATTTCTAAAACGTTACAATCTCCCCCTTATAAAAATTCGTCTCCGAATTTAAAATTCTCACTAAGCGTACCTTCAAAGAGAAGATTACAAAGTCTCATATCTCGCTCGCAGCCTCCCAAGTGATCACCTCACTATACGGCTACGTCCAAGAAAACTCTCCACAGATGGCAAGACCCTTGACCGAAGTTTCTCCACCTGCTGAACCATTTACACCAATGGCTGCCGGTGAACGAAAAGCTCGCGTCAAATCTAAATGGTCTGGTGCTGAATCATGTGAGAAAGTCATGAAGGTAATTGCAAAGTATTAACACAAGAAAAACGGGATGAATAGTCAAAAATCTGGGCGGAAGTGCCAAGTTAAAGGTAACGAAGCTAACTAGCTTTAGGATCTCAAAAGGACCTACAATCCTGGGATAATCTTCCCAAAACTCAACACGTCATTCATCGGAAAGTCCGTAGGAATACATGATCTCCCACTGCGAACCCAAGTCTGCGACCACCATGGTCGGCATAAGAACTCTGTCCGCACAGGACTGTCATCATCCTAACCTGAACTAACTGGATCATATCCGAAGTCTCTAGACTAGCTGGGGTCCAAAAATCCTACTCGCGCAAAGTCAGAAAAACAGAATGGCGATCAACACAACCGAATAACAAAACCTAAAGGTTGCCAATTGGATAGTCTCCTGATAACAGCTATCGAAGGAGAACTCTAACAATGGCAAGTGACGATCCCAACTGCCGACAACAAGTATGTACGCATAAGCATAACAAAGAACAACTGAGTAAACTGAGAATAACCGGACTACAAACACCCGAATGGAGTCACACCCTTAATAATCCTGGGTAGACACCACAACGAAATTCGTAGAGATCTGCTCTCATTCCTACTTCGGAATGGTTAAAGGTTGCAACTCTCCAGCCGGTCTCAGATGCTCAACCAACACACAAAGAAAGAACTGGTGCAGTTGTCAACCGAATCTCCAACTACTGGAAAACCCCGCACGCATGCCTCAGTCCAAAGAAAAGGACCTCCAAGAATCTAGCAAACAGCTGGGGCTCTCCCAATGTCTGCAAAACAAATCCTCAAGTGCTGCTCCTGTTCCTCACGACACATTGTATAGACCAGAATGTCGTCAATAACACAATAATAACTGGTCGAGAAACGGCCTGAAGAAATCTGGTTCATCATATCAACGAATGTTGCAAGGGCATTGGCGAGTCCAACGACACCACCACAACACAAACTGCCCGTAGCACGCACAAAAGCCGTATTCGGAATGCCATCACTCCGAACCCGCAACGATGATGACCTGATCCCCAAACAAACTTAGAAAAAAAGTCTCGCACTCTAGAGCTGATCGAAGAAATCGTCAATGCGAGGTAAATGATACCTAACCGCACCGTAAGCTGGTTCAATTGACGATCCATTAATACACAACCTCCAACTGCCGTCTTGCTCCTTGACGAATAGAAATAGGAGATCCTCAAAGCGAAACACTCAGACGCACAATCCTCCCAACAACCAACTCTGCAGCAGATCCTTAAGCTCCCTAAGCTTCACCGGCTCATCTAGGACGACGTCGGATAACTCTCGCACGAAAGGAAACCGGTCCAACAAATCCATTGTGGCTACGGTATCTCGAATGAATGCCAAGAATCCACGACATCCTTTCCTCAAAAGTAGACTAGAGAAAAAGGCTGAATTCAAGTTGTGAGAGGCGACACCACTGTCCCCCTACACAACGAGAACAGACTTGCCGGGAAAACAAAACCTGAATGTTTTCTCGCGGTAGTCCACAGACGCCTAGCACGTAACTATCCAGTCCGTGCCCAGGAGAACGTCAAATCCAACATCTCTAGAAGGATCAAGTGACGGATGAATCTGCTAACCGATTAGCACACGACTGAAATACGTGTCGCGCAATAAAGAACCGCTGACAGAAATTAACACAACAAATGGTTGATCTAGCTAACACGAATCCCCTCGTCCCAAACCTCTGCTACTCCCGCAACGGTCATGAAAGCTATCTCGACGACTAAGCCTCTGTCTCTGGGCTGGTACACCGGTACGAGTCCTCCACTGTTCCGGAACTCTCAAAGTCTCGGGAATACGTATCTCGTCAACTGGGGCTGCATCCACTGGTGCTATGTAAGTGACGGAAAGCTGTGTGCTGATCGCAAGGAACAACTGGGTAACAGGGGTGACAACCTCCTGTTGCTGTGCTCGAATGGGCTCAACCAATGAACTCATCGTCTGGCGCATGTCCTGCATATCTGCCACAAGCCCAGCGAGATAATCTATCGAAGGCGAATCCGTCCGCTCCTGTGCAACGAGCGTGCCATCCTGGTCAGTCCTCATCTAACCCGAGTCCACTCTGACCTCAGCCATCGCTGCACCTCTCTGAGTCCCCATAGTCGTCGGCGGCAAAAGCTATAAATAGAGATAGGATTCGATATGAATACGGAAATCGAATGACAAGGATATGAATCATCAAGGAAGGAATTTCAAGAAATTTGTACTTAGGTCACTTTAGGCGGAGTACTGCATTGTGAGTATGCTGCAGACATACACACACTACGTTACTCTGCTTAAGCTACCTACTCCATCATACCAAGGTCATCCAACACTCCGAAAGGTAAAACCTAGCGCTCTGATACCAACTTTGTCAAAACCCGAAATTGGCACGTGACGACCCTAATACTACGCAACGTCTACAGGCGTAACGTAGTAAAAGAAAGCCAAAACCCAGCAATCTAAATCATCAAAAGTAGCAAGAAAGTGATAATAGTATTTTCAAAACCTTTGAAATCACAACCCAAATTCTTTAAAGTCTCACTTTTATTCCTTAAAATTTTGGCAGCACCCCCTTTGCAAAACAAGCCCCCAAAATGGGTACAACATAAATATAAAGTAAAGCATCCCAAACGGGAGCAAAATCCACGCCCAACGGCAGAAAACAATCACCACAACAGGTATACGACGCCATAGCAAAGAAAGAGACGATATAAATAAAACTGCATAAAAACCTTCAAGTCATAGAATAATATACAATATCGTCCTCACACCAAGTCACTAATTCATAAATAATACTGGTAGATGGGGAGAGTACATGGATACAACGAATATACAATACAATATCAGATAACCACAAAACCCACCTGGGCAAAACTGCACACTGTCAGGCGAAGTGGTATCCGCAGCCAAAAGATGATACGATGGATGAAAATAGCCTGCCTCTGACTATCCTGAGGAACACCTGCAAACACTGTGGCACAATGGGGGTGAGTTACCAACTTGTGAATAGTAAATAATATATGCAGGTAATCGCGAGTATGCACGCACAACGCGAATCTAACATAAGCATTTAATATCAATGGATGGTCATATGTAGTGCAATAATCATGAAAAGTACAATAGCAGGTACAATTAATACATGAAGCAATAATATGACGATATGAAGTTAACAGTCATGTAAGGTACTCTATCAGGTACTACAAGTACATGAATAAATGATATGAATAAAGGTATGTAAATGCAACAGTCATGAAAGGTACTCTAACAGGTACACTAATGCATGAAGCAGTGCATAAACAGTAAATGTAGAGTATGGAATGAAACATGTCATTTCCACGGAATCCTGACATTGTGGTAGGATCAAAATCCATCAAGACAATCCAAATCCCAATTGCTCAAATCAGCCCCCAAATTGGCTCTCATATCATATAAGTCTCACAAATCCTGAATGTACACTATCAAGTAGATCTCGCATATCCTGTATGTACAATATCAAGTGTATCTCGTATACCCCTAATGTACAATATCAAGTAGATCTCACATATCCCGAGTGTACAAAATCAGCAATCTCATAAATATCCTGTAATCAATATCAGATGAGTTCTTAAATGTCCTAAATCCAATGTCAATGAATCCTTTACATTCTAGGTATATTTGCATGAATAAAATATGATGATGTATATAATTAATGTCAATACACATATATTAGCGTCCCATTCCACTAATATTGGTGTAAGGGCATATATAACAGCGGCTCAATCCCCGTTATATATACAACGGAGTAAAAAGAATATCATGAAACCAATGTGTCAAGCATCGACACAGAAATGCTGATCCATCAAGTGCTGTCACCAAGACCGGCATCGTGATAGGTACGTATCACACGCTATCCGAAAAGCATGAGTGCCTAGCTCTGACCCCCGTCTTTCCACGTATCCATACGTATATGACTCCCAACGGTATCCCCATGATAACCGCCGAGTCATTAGTAATGTCACCGGATGGTATGGTTCCCCTGCTAGGCTCAATCGGCAAGGTCCATCAATCGTCTTGCCCCGGGGTACCTCCGGGCCCCACCATGTACCCTCATACGGCTCACGATGCCTCCTCACATGGGGTATATATATCAGAACCGATAAATCTCATGGTGGATGCTGAAATTTCATATCAAGGGAAACCGGGTTTTTCAAATAATGCATAATTTCATGAACTCCCACGGTCCCCAAATCCAGAAAACATCATGAAAAATCCATATCTCAATGCGAAAATCCATGAATAAAGAATACGCAACATAAAACTGTAATGTAAGCGTATAAAGGAAAAGCCGCTAATTAACTGCAACCAGTTAATATAAATATCATGCGGTTCCTAATATCTCCAATTTATAATAATACATCAATAAGGGTAAATACGTAGCTATAGCCAGATATATGTGAACACATGAAGGTATAGCAGAAAATATAGGTATCTACCTATTAGTAATGATGTGATATGTAAGTCCGTGTTGCCCATCCCGGTGCTTACGGGAGGCGGAAAACATAATAAAAATCGGATTTTTTATGACTTAGGCAACATGGACTATGCTTGTGAGGATCTTTGCTAAACTAAAACTAGCTAAAGTAAACTAACAACTAACAAAGTTGTAGAAAGGTTATACCTTTGGTCTTTAGTCCTTCTCTCCTTGCTCCTGGGTATGGTAGAAAAGGATCACCTTGCTTGTCTTCTCCCGTCAAAGAAGGATCCACCCGAAAGCCACCACCTTTAGCTTCAACTCCAAGCTAGGAGTAACTAGAGTGCAAGAAATGCTAAGACTTGAACCCTAGAAGTGAGTAGAGAAGATCAAGAGAGGGTTTTTCTCAAGCTATTTGTTTCTCAACACATGAGAGGGAGAGAGCTTGAGGGAGAGGATGAGCAAGAGAGAGAAATAGAATGAGAGAAAATGAATTATTTGTGAGCCTTTCTCACTAATATGTGTGTATATTTTTAATTGAATAATTAGCTAGATAATTATCATGGTAAATCATGACATGACCATTATCATTTCAAATTGCAAAGATCAAAAAGCATCTTCCAAAAGAAATTATGATGGTCAAAGTGTCAACCTTGGTCAACAAGTCAAATAAGTCAAAAGGTCAACAACCACAACCATGGATAATTATTAAACTAATTACTAATTAACAATAACACACATATAAATATTAGGGTTAATAAAATGACAACAACCATTAACCCTAATCAAGGTCCTCTCCCTCAATCTCAAGCAACTGTGCATACGCACCCGCATTCGTGATCCGAGGAACACGAACACAATGAGAAAAACCAATCTCAAATCATATACTAGGATCCGGCTTAAACCAAAGCCCGCTAGTATAGACTGTCCGGACAGCAAACGTGCACAAGTGCGCGGATGCGAACGAACCCTGTCGCAAAACCATGCGACCTCTACTCGTTTTGCCTAAAGGCGAATAGCTCTCTGTGTGGGACTCTAAAGACTCGACACTACGCTGGCAGTGGGTTTAACCACAGACCGCAAGCGGCACTAGCTGTACGTAACGGTCCCCAGGTAGATGTCGATAAGAAGACCGACGAGGTGAACCCCATCTGCACTCCTACTGAGCCTGTATGTGACAGTCTCCGTACAGTCCGGTCTGTTCGTCTGATACATCGCATGGCGGGCCTAGGGGGGCGGTGAACGTCAGTCCCCTAATAGCGGTACAAGTCGTGTCGGAGTGTAGCCCAGAACACCCTGAGATAACACTGGAAACCTACCAGTATATCTCGCTTGCCCTGGCCAGGGACTACTCGTGTAATGGCTCTCCTAGACACAGCGCGATGTCAACCCCCAATACCGGGAGAGACGAATCCTGTCTAACCGTCACTGCCTCCAAGTGCTTCGGGACTGCACCCAAAAACTACCTGTTTGCACAGCTCCTTTGAGCCGTGGTAGGGTAGTAATCAAAGTGCAGTGGGAACACACTCGAGGCGAAGTGACAGTGTCAAGTCAGCGGACTAAGCTGTACTCATGTCACCTGGGAACTGATAACTGACGATAGGTATATTACCAACCAACAGTTCCCGACGAGTCCTGTCCAGTGTACTCGTAACCTAACGAGCACCCGCATACTATCCCAAGTACGACGTACTAACGGCTGTGGGACAGACCGTCTCCCACACTGGGATGAGAAGCGCATACGCTAGTCTACTCCGGAGTATCGATGCCCTGTCTCGATAGTCCAACGACCAGGGACCTGTATAAGGATGTGCTTATAGATTACCCAGCTCCCACGAGTGCGAGCGCCATCACAACGCTGGTAATCAAGCAAAGATCCTAAGGGCTCTACTAATATGTATACCAGCAATATGCTAAAAGAAACACATGCACATATTAAAGCAGAGACAAACCAAGTAGCATACTACCATTTCGAGCAAGATTGTATATACAACTGTGAATATCCCAAGCTTCCATTAAGTAATATACAAACTAGTATGATACAGTAATGGCCTCTAGGGCATATACACTAACAATCTCCCACTTGCACTAAGGCCATGTACTGGCGTATCGAAGACCTATCATCTCGATCAGCCGCTCGAACTGAGTCTGGGGTAGGGCCTTTGTGAGTGGATCTGCAGTGTTATCCTCTGATGCAACTCTCCGGACCTCGATCTCCTGGCGATCCACGATCTCCCTGATCAGGTGATACCGCCTTAAGATGTGTCTGGATTTCTGATGGGACCTGGGTTCCTTCGCTAAAGCTATAGCCCCGTTGTTGTCGCAATACAGAGGTATTGGGTCAACAATGGACGGAACCACCTGAAGTTCTTTCAAGAACTTCCTCATCCAGACAGCTTCTTTTGCGGCATCAGATGCAGCGATGTATTCCGCTTCCATAGTCGAGTCAGCAACGGTTTCCTGTTTGGAGCTCTTCCAACACACCGCCCCTCCATTGAGGGTAAAGACAAAACCCGACATGGACTTGGAATCATCCTTGTCACTCTGGAAGCTGGAGTCAGCAAAGGCCTCAACCTGTAGGTCTTTTCCGCCATACACCAAGAACATCTCCTTAGTCCTTCTCAGGTACTTGAGAATGTTCTTTACTGCTATCCAATGTTTCTCCCCAGGGTTTGACTGATACCTGCTTACCACACTCAGTGCATAAGCCACATCCGGTCTGGTACACAACATCGCATACATTATAGAGCCTACCGCAGAAGCGTAGGGTATAATAGACATGCGATCCCTCTCCAAATCAGTCTTGGGAGACATCTCTTTGGAGAGGGTGATCCCGTGACAAGCCGGTAGATTACCGCGCTTGGAATCTTCCATACTGAATCTCTTCAGTATGGTGTCGATGTACCTGGACTGCGAGAGTCCTAATATCCTCTTGGATCTGTCACGGTAGATCCGGATACCCAGAATGTAGGAGGCATCACCCAGGTCTTTCATGGAGAACCTGTGTGACAAGAACCCCTTGACAGATTGTAGCATAGGAATGTCATTTCCTATTAAGAGAATGTCATCCACGTATAAAACGAGGAATACTACAGTTCTCGCTACAAATCTACAATAGATGCATGGTTCATCTGGATTTTTGATAAAGCCAAATTCTTTGACCGTCTCATCAAAACAGATGTTCCAACTCCGCGATGCCTGCTTGAGTCCATAAATGGACTTGAGCAACTTGCACACCTTTCCGCTGCTCCCACCCTGAATGAAACCCTCTGGCTGGTCCATATAGACACACTCCTCTAAATGACCATTTAGAAAAGCTGTCTTTACGTCCATCTGCCAAATCTCATAATCGTGGAAAGCAGCGATGGCAAGAAGGATCCGAATGGATTTCAGCATAGCTACTGGAGAAAAGGTTTCGTCATAGTCCAAACCAGGTCGCTGACGAAAACCCTTTGCTACCAGTCTAGCTTTATAGGTCTCAACCTGTCCATCTACACCAATCTTCCTTTTGAAGATCCACTTGCATCCTACGGGTTTTACCCCGTCTGGAGCAATGTCCAACGTCCATACTTTGTTGGTGTACATGGACTCCATCTCGGTCCGCATTGCATCCAGCCATTTTACCGAGTCGACGCTCTGAATGGCTTGCTGGAAGCTAGTAGGCTCATCACAATCTAGGATGCAGTCTTCTCTATCCCCGTCAATGAGAAAACCGTAGTATCTCTCGGGCGGATGAGACTGCCTACTACTCCTGCGGAGTGGCATAGGAATGTCCTGTTCTTTTGAACCTTCTGGTTCCACTAAACTTTCAGTAATAGTTTGTGGTTCTGGAATTTCTTCCAGTTCTATTGCGCTCCCACTTATTTCTTTTTCTATGAACTGATGTTCTAGAAAGTGGGCATGGCGAGAAACAAGGACTTTTTGTTCCTCTTCGTAATAGAAGTAATATCCCTTGGAGTTCTTTGGATATCCCACAAACTTGCACTGTACTGAGCGTGCCTCGAGCTTGTCCGCATGCTGCTTTTTTACAAAAGCTGGACATCCCCATGTCTTAATGTGATTAAGATAGGGTTTCTTCCCACTCCATAACTCATATGGTGTGGTAGGCACAGTCTTAGTGGGAACACGGTTCAAAAGATATGCAGCTGTTTCTAGCGCATACCCCCAGAATGATCGCGGTAACTCAGCGTTACTCATCATGGACCGTACCATATCCAATAGGGTTCGGTTCCGTCTCTCCGATACACCGTTATGTTGCGGAGTGTATGGAGGAGTAAGCTGAGAGAGAATTCCATTCTCTTTTAAATAGTTCAGGAATTCGGCACTTAAGTATTCTCCTCCTCGATCCGATCTTAGGATCTTGATACTTTTGCCTGTTTGTTTTTCTACTTCATTCTTATATTCCTGGAATTTTTCAAAAGCCTCGGATTTATGTTTCATTAAGAAGACATAACCGTACCTTGAAAAATCATCCGTAAAGGTAATGAAGTAAGAATAACCGCTTCGCGCATGTGTAGACATTGGACCGCACACGTCGCTGTGTACGAGTCCCAAGAGCTCGCTCGCTCTTTCTCCGTGTCCAGAAAACGGAGCCTTTGTCATCTTTCCTTTGAGACAGGATTGACAAGTTGCATACGATTGATATTCGAACGAATCTAAATATCCTTCAGTATGTAACTTAGTCAATCTTCTCTCGTTGATGTGACCCAGTCTACAATGCCATAAGAAAGTTTTATTAATTTCTGGAGACTTTCTTTTGTGTGTATTCTGGATATTGAAAATCTGTGGTTGGTTTAAAACGTAAATACCGTTGTTCAATGTACCTGACCCAATCAACACTTGATTAAGGTGAATGTTCACTACATTACTTACAAATGCAAATTCATAACCTTCTTTAGATAATAAAGATACAGAAATGATATTACAGGTTGCATTTGGTACATAATAACAACTACGCAAAACCAAAAAGTGTCCATCTGATAATCCCAGGTGATAGTCCCCCACGGCCTCAGCATCCATGCTAGCACCGTTCGCAACTCTGAGGGTCATGTCACCTGCCTTCAAAACTCTACGCTTTCTCAACGCCTGCAAAGAATTACAGATATGAGATCCTGATCCGGTATCCAATACCCAGGAATTAGAGTTTATTGATAGACAATTTTCAATAACATACACACCTGAAGCTGAAGCTGCAACTCGCTTCAAATCCTGTGTTCTGGCTTTCCAAGCCTTGCAATCTTGTTTCCAGTGGCCACTTTTGTGACAATAGAAGCATTCTTCCTTCCCCACCAGCTTCCCCGCTACCTTTGTTGCTTTACCCTTTCCCTTCGTATCCACTTTACCGACACCGCCTCTTGGTTTGGCGGGGGCTTTCTTCTTCTTGCCCTTGGCTTTCGCCCTGGACCTAGAAGAGGAAGATCCTCCTACAAACAAAGTGGATGTCTCCCTACCCTTCTGTAGGGTGCCCTCAGCAGTCCTCAACATGTTCAGAAGTTCGGCAAGTTCAACCTCCTTTCCTTGCATGTTGAAGTTGAGAATGAACTGGGCGTAAGTGGAAGGAAGGGACTGGAGAATCAGATCAGTATAGAGTTCATTCTCCAACGTGGTCCCAAGGTCCGCGAGCTCCTCTATGTAGCCGATCATCTTAAGCACGTGGTCCGCTACCGATGATCCGACGGCCAACCTTGCCGAAAAGAGCTTCTTCGACACTTCGTATCTTGCGATACGAGACTGCTCTCCATACAGTTCTTTTGTATGGAGAAATATGGACTCTAGGTCCATATTCTCGTGCCTCCTCTGATGGTCGTTGTCCATCGAGGCTAATACGAGGCATTTGGCCCTCGCGCAATCTATCTCCCATGTCTTACGGATTTCTACATCCGCGACGCTGGAGGTGGGACCTGGGACGGGGGGAGCTTTGGTGGTAAGTATATACCCCAGCTTGTCATAAGTGATAGCCATCTTGACATTCCTGAGCCAATCTTTGTAGTTTGGCCCTGTCAATATGTTTTTATCTAATAGTAACTTAAGTCCGGTCATCTTGAATGGTCGCTGCAATTAGGAGAGAGAAAAGAAACACTTTAGCATGATGCTCTTGCAAGTTTAGAGTGGTTTTTAGTTTGTCTAAACTGGATGGCTCCCACTGTCTCTCGAATCCCTTCTCAAACCATAAAGAAAAGGATTAGCCGGGATCATTCTCACCGTACAATACTTGCTTAACCGTTCAGCCAGGCCAGTGTCGGTACTTCGAGGGAGGTTTTCCAACGCTTTCGCGAAGTTCCTTAATTAAGTAACCTCTTTTCCCTGTGGGCGTAGCCCCGCTAACACCTTTCTAGGCACCTACTAGGTTTATAGCATTGATCGTTAAGTGAGAGTTTTCCCGAGGAGTAGCATATACTCACAGTAGGATCGGGATCCAAATATCATCGCGTGATAAAACCGAAGGAATCCTACCAGAATCATCACACTCCAAATGGTATGCAAATCTAGCAAGTTTCAGTACTTATGAAACTCCCGATGTGGATTTTTGCCCCATGCTCTTATGACCTTGACTTTGGCCAAAATATCATAAGTCACATGTCAAGTTCTACCCGTCATTCTCCTGGTTAATTTGGACCCACCCGTACCTACCCTTGACTTTGGCCAAAATGGCAGCACGACTGTCCCAAACCAACGCATCTATCTATGCTGCACATGAATACCCAAACGCTACCAATCACTATGCCTTGACTTTGGCCAAAATACATAGCTTGAATACTTTTGACCATTCATGTGGAATGACGGAGGGCTACGGATGGTTTTGGCGAAACCGTGAACGTAGTGAACTTGATATAATCGATGGAACGAGATAGCTTTTAAAAGGAGTGGTTCAAGCTCCGCGTTTAAAAGTTTAGTTTTGAAAAAGAACCGAGTGGTTTTCAAAGTGTTCCAATCGACTTTTACTTGGTTTATTTCTTGCATTAGTTCTTTTAATGCGTCCCATCATTTAATCCTACCATTGCAGAAAACAACCAAAATATGACGTACGCTTATGCCATTCGCATTCGCCACGGGGCCCCGTCATCACCCGTTAGGTTACTTAACTAACGACAGAGCGGGGGCTGGGCTAGCGCGGCTGTAAAACATAAGCAACGCCTAAATAGTTATTATATATAAATATATAGCAATGATAGACATTACAGATCACAGATGAATACATTGGATATACTAGGAATCCGCAATGCGTTCGAGCCTGCAACGCAAAGCGGATTACACGGTCGCGGTGAATAGCCAATACCCTACCCAAGACCCCTACGGGTGCGGCAAACTACCCGCCAAGCACCCGAAGCGAAGCAACCTCCCTCACCACCGTGAGTAGGCCACTCGGCGCTTCGAGATACCCGGTAGTTTGTGCACCCCCTCCATGGGTCTATCCTAGGAGCAAAAACAGTAAAAAGAATTATACAATGACGGCTACAACCCCGACCCGGTTGTGCGGCCATACAAAGAATATTATTACATCAATTTACATGTTACAAATGAATGAAAGAAAAACAACGCTCATCTCACATCCAACCCGGCTATTCACCCGCGACAATCCAATCCATTCATATCCACAAACCAACAACAAACACAGATCATGTATAACCCCGACTAATCGTCTTATAGCGATTAGCCGACGTTCAATACATGCAAGCATTACAGATATAACCGATGTAGTTAAAGCGTAGTGAAGTTCCGAAAAAATACGGATTTATAGGCCCGCAAAAGCAAATTTTAGTTCTGGAAAATCTGGGCATATAATATATATCCTAAAAAACCCAAAACCAATACAGAAAGACACTGCACGAAAAACGATGCAGTGAAGACATCAAACTGCGGCTCTTCCGCGGCACGAGCCTACCTCGTGCGGCGGAAGCGCGGCGGTTTGGATGATTCTCTGTCTCGTTTTTCGTAGGTGTTTTTAAAAAACCCTGAGATGAATTTACAAATATAAAGTTTTCTATTTTGAGCAGAAAAAAAAACAACAGAAACTAGGGTTTTTCAAAGTTCGGTTTTTGGATTTTTCGGTTTCGAAACTTCGCTACACTTTACTACCTAGCTAGTTTGAGTTTAGTTAGGCTCTGATACCACTGTAAGTCCGTGTTGCCCATCCCGGTGCTTACGGGAGGCGGAAAACATAATAAAAATCGGATTTTTAATGACTTAGGCAACATGGACTATGCTTGTGAGGATCTTTGCTAAACTAAAACTAGCTAAAGTAAACTAACAACTAACAAAGTTGTAGAAAGGTTATACCTTTGGTCTTTAGTCCTTCTCTCCTTGCTCCTGGGTATGGTAGAAAAGGATCACCTTGCTTGTCTTCTCCCGTCAAAGAAGGATCCACCCGAAAGCCACCACCTTTAGCTTCAACTCCAAGCTAGGAGTAACTAGAGTGCAAGAAATGCTAAGACTTGAACCCTAGAAGTGAGTAGAGAAGATCAAGAGAGGGTTTTTCTCAAGCTATTTGTTTCTCAACACATGAGAGGGAGAGAGCTTGAGGGAGAGGATGAGCAAGAGAGAGAAATAGAATGAGAGAAAATGAATTATTTGTGAGCCTTTCTCACTAATATGTGTGTATATTTTTAATTGAATAATTAGCTAGATAATTATCATGGTAAATCATGACATGACCATTATCATTTCAAATTGCAAAGATCAAAAAGCATCTTCCAAAAGAAATTATGATGGTCAAAGTGTCAACCTTGGTCAACAAGTCAAATAAGTCAAAAGGTCAACAACCACAACCATGGATAATTATTAAACTAATTACTAATTAACAATAACACACATATAAATATTAGGGTTAATAAAATGACAACAACCATTAACCCTAATCAAGGTCCTCTCCCTCAATCTCAAGCAACTGTGCATACGCACCCGCATTCGTGATCCGAGGAACACGAACACAATGAGAAAAACCAATCTCAAATCATATACTAGGATCCGGCTTAAACCAAAGCCCGCTAGTATAGACTGTCCGGACAGCAAACGTGCACAAGTGCGCGGATGCGAACGAACCCTGTCGCAAAACCATGCGACCTCTACTCGTTTTGCCTAAAGGCGAATAGCTCTCTGTGTGGGACTCTAAAGACTCGACACTACGCTGGCAGTGGGTTTAACCACAGACCGCAAGCGGCACTAGCTGTACGTAACGGTCCCCAGGTAGATGTCGATAAGAAGACCGACGAGGTGAACCCCATCTGCACTCCTACTGAGCCTGTATGTGACAGTCTCCGTACAGTCCGGTCTGTTCGTCTGATACATCGCATGGCGGGCCTAGGGGGGCGGTGAACGTCAGTCCCCTAATAGCGGTACAAGTCGTGTCGGAGTGTAGCCCAGAACACCCTGAGATAACACTGGAAACCTACCAGTATATCTCGCTTGCCCTGGCCAGGGACTACTCGTGTAATGGCTCTCCTAGACACAGCGCGATGTCAACCCCCAATACCGGGAGAGACGAATCCTGTCTAACCGTCACTGCCTCCAAGTGCTTCGGGACTGCACCCAAAAACTACCTGTTTGCACAGCTCCTTTGAGCCGTGGTAGGGTAGTAATCAAAGTGCAGTGGGAACACACTCGAGGCGAAGTGACAGTGTCAAGTCAGCGGACTAAGCTGTACTCATGTCACCTGGGAACTGATAACTGACGATAGGTATATTACCAACCAACAGTTCCCGACGAGTCCTGTCCAGTGTACTCGTAACCTAACGAGCACCCGCATACTATCCCAAGTACGACGTACTAACGGCTGTGGGACAGACCGTCTCCCACACTGGGATGAGAAGCGCATACGCTAGTCTACTCCGGAGTATCGATGCCCTGTCTCGATAGTCCAACGACCAGGGACCTGTATAAGGATGTGCTTATAGATTACCCAGCTCCCACGAGTGCGAGCGCCATCACAACGCTGGTAATCAAGCAAAGATCCTAAGGGCTCTACTAATATGTATACCAGCAATATGCTAAAAGAAACACATGCACATATTAAAGCAGAGACAAACCAAGTAGCATACTACCATTTCGAGCAAGATTGTATATACAACTGTGAATATCCCAAGCTTCCATTAAGTAATATACAAACTAGTATGATACAGTAATGGCCTCTAGGGCATATACACTAACATGATATACCCTCCAGGTATAAGTAAAGTATGAAATGCAAAGCACACCTGTAGCTATGTCCTTAGGTGTGTATGTACCTATCACGAATGGTACGATACCCTATAGATATACATGTAACTAACATGTCAAAGCATATGTGTAAGCATGTAGGTATACAGGTATGCAATATGTCATATGCGATAAAAAATATGAATCAATATCACAATGTCCCTGACCAGACAATATCATTTCTATATGTGGGTTGTGCGTGACATGGCAATTATTGACGGTGTGTGTGACATACAATCAGTGCTCGTGCTACATGAGTCGTCAATAATATGTGCAGTGTCCTAAGGGTACTAGTCCAAGCACAACAATCTACTAAGCAGTAGGGTAAATGCGCAATTCTAAACATAACATAGAATATGCGACAAAGTTAATATCTCTAGCCCAGACGCATAACACCATGCGGGCGATTCCCCTGTAGATGTTAAATCTACTCACCAACACTCCTGCCTAGCCAACCACCTATTTTCCCTTTCGCAGCAGTGCCCGTAGCCCCCGCCTGCAAACCTACAACAGTAAGACAACAAACCAAGTATATATTAATAATAACCCTAAAACACGTACACACTACTTTAGACCGACGCAACAACACAAAACATACTCTTAAGTGTTCGTATTGTGGCTAACACATGTAGCGACATGAAGAAAACAACTTAAGAGCAAAACCACCCAAAGTGCATGATCCATGTCGTATAACGTATCGCGCGGACACAAAATACTACAACCTACCTTGGTGATCCCAGATTTTGCATACTGTGAAAACTAAACAAACAAACAAGACCAAAAACACCCAAACCACAGCATAGACCTACCCTCAAAATCCCACACCCCAACTCTCAAGAAAAACCGACGTCGCCGGGATTAGGCTTCTCGTCGCCGGCCCTGGCCGGTGGGGTGGGCCTCGTGTCTAAGGTGGTACTCCAGGGTCACAGGTACATCACAACTATTTTGTTTGGTTTTCTAGTAACAAATCCGGGTCAGAGCAGGTCACAGATACCACAAACCGACACTAAAATACGATATATTGCACAAAACTTCACTTAAACACTTAAAACTGAATCTATAAGGCTACACAACACAAAAACTATAGAAAGAATAGATAGAGATCATTACCTAACCAAGAGAACACAAAGATCCAAGCTTTCTTAGCTCCAAGAGGCAAAAGTGATCAAAGATATGATTTTTGAGATATCATTTGGGATTTTGGAGAATTTTTGAGCTAGGAATTTGTTGCAAATGGAGAAGAAATGCATAAGGGCAGAAGAGAGAGGGAAGGCTCGGCTAATATGGAGGAAGGTGAGGGAATTTCCTTGCACTTTCATGTGATAAATGCACATAAATGCATTCACACTCACATGCATGCATCTCATCAATTTCTTTTCTTTTCTTTTAAATTTAAATCAAAACCCATTCAAATATCTAGATGCTATGTGAAGGGTTTATTAACTCAAACTTAATTTTTGAAAAGAAGACTTAAGAGAAAATTCCCAAAATGTGAATACCGCATTAAAATAATATTAAAATCAGGAAAAATTCATATTGGACCAAAACGTCCCATGTACCCCCAAAGCTTGCGCACTAACTTTAGTTTAGCTAAACTAAGTGCTGGCAAGTCTATATGGTCGTTTGATCACAGTCGGTTAAAAACAGAAAATACCGACAAATTTTACCCAAAAACGGAAGCATTCACAAAACGATTTCTAAAACGTTATAGTGGGACTCTAAAGACTCGACCCTACGCTGGCAGTGGGTTTAACCACAGGCCACAAGCGGTACTAGCTGTACGTAACGGTCCCCAGGTAGATGCCGATAAGAAGACCGATGAGGTGAACCCATCCGAACTCCTACTGAGCCTGAACGTGACAATCTCCGTACAGTCCGGTCTGTTCGTTTGAGAGTATCGCATGGCGGGCCTAGGGGACGGTAAACGTCAGTCCCCTAATAGAGGTATAAGTCATGTCGGAGTGTAGCACAGAACACCCTGAGAAACTACTGGAAACACTACCAGTAAATCTCGCTTGCCCTGGCCAGGGACGACTATGTGTAATGGCTCTCCTAGACACGGCGCGATGTCAACTCCTAATACCGGGAGAGACGAATCCTGTCTAACCGTCACTGCCTCCAAGTGCTTCGTGACTGCACCCAACTACTACCTGTTTGCACGACTCAATAGAGCCGTGGTAGGGTAGTAATCTAAGAACAGTGGGAACACACTTGAGGCGAAGTGACAGTGTCAAGTTAACGGACTAAGCTGTAGTCATGTCACCTGGGAACTGTTAACTGACGATAGGTACAATACCAACCAACAGTTCCCGATGAGTCCTGTCCAGTGTACTCATAACCTAATGAGCACCTGCATACTATCTACAGTACGACATATTGATGGCTGTGGAACAGACCATCTCCCCTGCTGGGACGAAAAGCTTATGCACCAGTCTACTCTGGAGTATCGATGCCCTGTCTCGATAATCCTATGACTAGGGACCAAAATAAGGATGTGCTTATAGACTACCCAGCCCCCACTAGTGTGATCGCCATCACAACGCCGGTAGTCAAGCAAAGATTCTAAGGGCTCCAACAATATGTATTAGCGATATGTTAAAAGAAACATATACACATATTAAGATAGAAACAAACCAAGTAGCATACTATTATATCGAGCAAGACTGTCGTAAACCCGTATATATATCCTAAGCCTAAAAAATGTATTATACAAACTAGTAATATACAATAATGGCCTCTAGGGCATATATATCCAACAGGTGAGTTGCCAACTCGTGAGTAGAAAACATCACAGAGCAGAAATCGTATGTATGACTCAATCCTAGATCAATACGATCAGTAATAATATATATCCTCAATATGATAAAGTCTGAAGCATGATAAGGTGGCAAGGATAAACATCTATACATAAGTGTAATACCAAGTGCTCGTTCAATGTCACTATATCATGTAGTCTATAAGTATGTGGATATCATCCAACTATGTAATCAATGTCTGTATGCATGTGGATCTCGTCCACGTTTCAACCAATGACTCAAAACATCATGCATGTAAATATCATAAAGCATATGCATGGAAGTATGAGGTTATAAATCAACTTGTGTCCCTCGCGACATATCAAAATCATGGAACCTGAGTGTCCAGCATCGACACTCGAAAACATCATGAAACCTGTGCCCAGCATCGGCACGTAAATTCTCATATATATATAGGGCTCCGTCAGTCCGGATCGGCCCATGGGCTCCGTCAGTCCGGATCTGCCCGTATCATCTCTCAACTCCGGTCGGTATTCTCTGGATATCTGCCGAACTCAAATACAATCACTGGTAGGTAGTAGTCCCTCTGCCAGGCTCACCGTCTGTATACACAGCATCCCTTTCTTGCCCCGGGGTACCATACCGGGCCCCACCATGTACCCGCAAACGGCCCATGACTCCTTCTCGCATGGGGTATATACATATCAGAACCGATAAAACTCATGGTGGACGCACTGAAATATTATATCAAGAGAAACCAGGTTTTTAAACAATACATACTTTCTTTCGAAATAGCCACGGTTCTCAAATCCAGAAATCTCATGAAAAACAGCATATCTCAATGCGTATAATCACAAAGCATAATGTATGCGACATATAATAGAAATGTAAGAATATCCGTATATCATGCAACATAAAACAGTAATATGGACACATCGAGGGAAAACCGCCCTTTTAAATGAATCCAGTTTTAAAATATATCTTGCGGTTCCCAAATCTCCAAAAACAAGCCAGAATCATCTATGTATGTGCAAATACGAATGTATGCAGTATGGGTGTACAAGTAGGTATATACGCAACTATTGGTGTACGATATGCCTGTGCGCCAATATGGATGTACAAGTAGGTATATACGCAAGTATGGGTTTACAATATGCCTGTGCGCCAATATGGATGTACAAGTAGGTATATACGCAAATATGAGTGTACAATATGCCTGTGCGCCAATATGGATGTATAAGTAGGTATATACGCAAGTATGAGTGTACAATATACCTGTGCGCCAATATGGATTTACAAGTAGGTATATACGCAAGTATGAGTGTACAATATGCCTGTGCGCCAATATGTATGTACAAGTAGGTATATACGCAAGTATGAGTGTACAAAATGCCTGTGCGCCAATATGGATGTACAAGTAGGTATATACGCAAGTATGAGTGTACAATAAATATGTGTGCCAGTATGTCATATAAGGAGTCATATCCTGATGCGACAATCCTACTGTGTAGTGACATGGCAATTATCGATGATGAAGTGTGTGAGCCGGCAAACAGGTGTACGTGGAACATACGCATCATTGATAATGGTGCTGGTGTCCTGACAGCATGGGTTTAATATAACAATAAACACATTTACACATGCAATGCGATGCGAATAGCAAGAATATATGGAAATCGAATAATAAACGCAACAGTGAAGAATTCATATCAATATGTAAATGTCATACAGTTTTTCCATTTGAAATAACACGAATCATGGTGTTTAGAAAAATAAGGGCTACGGTGTTTTTACGAAAAGATGTGTCTTTTGAAAATATCCGTAGAATCCCTTGGCCTGTCTTTAAAATACTCACGATTCGTTAGTTTTGAAATAGGTATGACTCGGGTCTAGTCTAACATCTACTAAGTAAACTACAGATCTAACTAACAAGCTAATCGAAAGGGTCTGGAAACCACCTAAATCTGAGTTGATATATATATATAAATATAATAGTCGGTGATCCCGCCTCAATAGTATCACATACGATACAATATACAATATGACGTCCTCGAGTCAAGAGTGAGGAACTATCATCAATATATAGCTCATACGTAAATCCGTCGTACGGCATCCCAAATCTGGGTACGGGTCGAATCTCACATTTATCCCATCAAATATCTGGTATCCTTATCATCATATCTCATGAACTGGGGTACTGATCTAACTCTAGTAGAAGATGATACCATCTACATATATATGCGTGTATGAAAACATACGCCTAAAGACACGCTAAAATCTCATGTCGTATATCCTAATATGAACCATATCATATCACCGATCTCATGGCATCATGCCCAAACTCATCTACTCATCTCCAAATATCATCTACTATCCTCATCATCCAAGTATAGGGATACGTGTGTATATATATACATAGTCCTATACCGATGTGTGTGTATATATATATCTATCCCCATATACGCACAAGTATAACAGTAAGCATGTGTGTGCGTGTGAGTGTAAACCTATAATAGGGTTCGCGACTAAGAAGCTAAACTAAGTTACTTCTAACTACTCTAAACTAAACCATGAACACAAATCTTATCTTAATAATCATCCACGTAACATAAACACACACATATATATAACCATATATATATAAGCTATACCATGAACAGCGGGGGTGCTATACACCATCCACCCAACTTCCCCCGTATATATAATCTACTCACCTTGATCTTGCTTGCTTGCTGATGTCGATGTCGCCATCCTCTTCTTCATCGTCTCGAATCATCGTGGGGGTACCTACACATTATAACGTATCGTGCCGCATTAAAATCCAAATCAAAGCCAAAATGACACACGAAACTCACGTTGGTCAAAACCTATTGTTAGGTCTCGCAAATAAACCCGATATCATTTGATATAGACGTACAAACGTCAATTGATCGAGATAAAACACAAACACTAAAATTCAGAATTCAAAATACGCAAAACCATATCCCGAATCAAAACAATAACTTGAGAAAGCGGTCCAGATTTTGATTAAGGTGAAAACAATGCTCCCAAACAACACTGGGGTGTTATATAGTGTGTATATAACTTACTGAAGAAACCTGGGCTCTAACCCCTACCCCATGGCCGGCCACATACCCTAAGAATTCGGCCACCTCGGTTTTGGCATGGATTTAGGGTCTCGTATGGTCAGGGTGGTCTTACATTGGTCCAAATAAATCTCTAAAGTTGTTTGCTAGTCTTGAAAATACTCCAGGTCATCCCAGATTTCCCTGCACACTCAAATACCTCACAAACCGACATGAAAAGTTTTGTTTATCCGTATTTTAGGTTTCAGGTTGTTGTTACGTCTGGGTTTTGGACAATTGGGGGGGAGGGGTTCAAGGTCACTACTAGGGCTTTATTACACTATCACAACTCAAATTAACCCTAACCCTCTCTAGGGATATCCAAAGTCCACTAAACTTCGCCAAATTGATTTTAAACTTGAATAGATGCATAAGCAAATGAAATACTATACTAATTGTGAAGAGATTACCTCATTTAGAACTCAATAAACCCCTACAGCGCCAAAATGCAAACTTTCTTGGTCCAAAGTGTAGCTAGTGAGCTCATGCACAATTTTTGTGAAGAGGAGATGGGGTTTTGGTGAATTTTTAATGGTGTTAGTGGAGGTTGTAGAGGGGATGAAGGCGGTGCTGCCTTTGAGAGGAAGATGAAGAAGAAAAGATGAAAATAATGATGTGAGAAGAGGAGCCATGACTAAGGTTTGACCCCACCTTTCTCTCTCTTGCCCATGCTTCTATATTTTATTATTTTCTTTTGTTTCTTTTCTTTTCTTTTCTCTTCTTCTCAAAACCAAAGCCATGAATGAAAAATGAAGAGAAAGCCATGTAGGAAAATGTAACACAAGTGTAAAAATGATATGGCGCATGTTTTGCACAAAATAAGATCAATGCGCGATTAGCGATATTTAATCGCGATTAGCACTAAATAGTACATAATTAATCATAAAAACTTATAATTTGCACAATTCACATAAAACACCCTCTTTTTAGTAATTTCCATAATTTTCCAAATTTTTCCCAATTTTTCGGTATTTAATTTTACCGCCTTATTAAAATTTTCAATATTTTATTATTTAATTATAAAAATCCCGAAAAATAATATTTTATTTTTTTGAAATGTTACAATCTTCCCTCCTTAAAGAAATTCGGTCCCCGAATTTAAATTTAAACCCCTTAAATACCAAAACATTTCAGTAAAAAGTCTAAGTCGTCGGGGTTCCGAAATCATCAATACATAAAATGCATCATAGCGCAATGCATGCGCATGAATAATGAGCAGATAACTCAAAATCAAAATCCATCAAGCATTTCGCAATCATCGGAGTCGTGGTGAAGACACAAATGTCAAATCCAATACGAAAACCAATATGATATAAATCAGAACTATACATGTAAACATTAAATTTATACATGTAGATATCTGAAGGAAATGCATGGCAAACCTTTTTAAGTCGCTGTGCGATGCGCATAACACTGCACAGTGGCGGACGTCTATTGTAAGAAAATAACCATATATGTATATATCCTTTGTTTAATATGTACGTTCCGCTGTTTTGAACAATTTAGAAGGGTTTCCTTGTTTTAAACGTTTCTTGTCATATCAGACATGTAGGTAAATACTGAGACTATAGCTCCCTTTTTGGAAATCCCTTCGATAACTATCAATGCATGCAAAATATATCCTGGTACTGTCCTCTGACTAGTCCTGCTAACAAGTAACAAATATCATAAAAACGTACTGCTCCATAAGAAATCAATCCCAAAATGTGCATAAGAATGCCGCGTGCGTCTAGTGCGCACGAAAAAATTGAAATCCATCAATGTGCCATACATGTGCACAGAAACAACATCTAAGTGCAATGGGTGTGCACGAAACACCTGTAAAAGGCAACGAGTGTGTCTGACAACAAATATCAGGTGCATCTGATATGCACGAAGAATCCCGATTCAGTGCATCTGGTGTGCACCAAAATCGCATCTCATAACATGCGCCCAACATGCGCGAAAATCCAAATCAGGTGCATCCATTATGCACGAATAAAATCTAAATCATGTGCATCCAACTTGCACGAAATTACGAAATCCAATATCAAGCGCCGAACATGCGCAAAATCCAATCCAAGCGCGCCAAATATGCGCAAGAATCAAAATCAAATGCACAGAGTGCACGAAATCAACATCAATATCATAATCGAAATCGACGGTATACAATAAAGCTCAATCCAAATCAGGTATATCGCGGTATATAATCTCACAATCATGTGCATCAGCGTGCACAAATCAAATCAAAACACTAAAAGTGCATGAAAACTATGCCGAAAGCATAAGTCAAATCACATGCATAACATAGGCATGAAATCAAAATCAACATATCAAATGATATCAAACCGAAGTCAGGTGCAACTGTGATGCACAAATACGTATCAATGCACTGCAAGCATATGTGAACTATACAGAGTGCAAAAACCAAATCGTGTGCGTATCATATGCACAAAATCAACTCAACTGTAATAAGTCCATGAAATCATAAACATGTGCGACCAAGGCACAAAACGATATTAAGTGCAATCACTGTGCAAAAATCATAAATCAACACCACGGTGTATAAAGCATATCTCAAGTGTAATAACTATGCATAAAATATAATTACCCAGTAGGTGCAACCATGGTGCATGAAAACAAATATCATGAAACTCAGTCATCAAGACTAAATCATGCGAATAGATCGCCCAAAATACCGAAATCCAAGGTTACGGATACGTGATAATGGAATCACCAAATCACAATTCATAAGTACCGTCGTCGATATTTCCTCCTTCAAAATCGAGAAGGTGTCGGTGCATCCAATACTAGCAGAGCAAGATATCTACTTGCCTCCTGTTCATGCTCTGACGCCTGGTGCTTTTAGGCTCTTGTCTCTCACTGTGCATTGCTAGATATATATCTTCTCGGCTCAACGGCCCAATATGGAATGATGACGGAAACAGTCCCGCTCTGGCACATCCTCTATAGATCTCTGGCCAACTATCTCATCGACGGTGCTGAACACTGGCCTGCTGGGTGAGCGCAATATGACCGCTCCTGGGTCCAAGTCTTCTCGTATATTATTCCAGAAAGGTTCTGTCGAGATCTCTCTTAAATCTCGTTTCTGCCGAACTGCCCGGAAGTCATCGTCCTTTACTAAATCTATTTCTTGTTCCGGAATGGCTGCATACTCATCGTGACTCCTTCTGGAAGATATATCATTAATCAATGCCTCTGCATGCGTATCACATCTCTGATGTCGGCGGAGTGGAACGTCATCTCGTCGAAATCTCGTGCGAGCTCTTTACTCCAGTTTTTCTCTAATGTCGACTGCTTCGGACTCGTCTCTTCGTGGATGCATGGACTGTGCTCCGACGGCTATACTCGTATCTGGAGTCTCCCAAGCAATGCATCCCATCACATGATATCCGAAAGATGTCAAGCCTTTCGACCGATTCGTCAAGGTTCCATAATTCCCCCAAGAGCTAAACATCTCGGGTACAGTTTAATAGTACTCCAGTACATGCCACAGCACCTATGGACCAACCGTAGAAGGGCAAACTCAAGCCTCACAAATGGCACCGCTGAACTGCCGCAAACCCTAAGGTTTGAAGGCGTATTACGTCGAGTTAGGGTTTCATTCTTCTAGAGGGTCCATAACATTACTTGCATTTGTTTCTGAATACTTTAAACTTGGAAAATAGGCTCCTAACATTCGATCGTCTCCATCGACTCTCAACGTACCTGCGTGAAGTCGTCTCTAGCTGGAATCAATCTATCTGATGACCTCGCATCGGGGTAAGCGAAAGAACTACATGTCCTAGTCTTTCATCCTCGGGTGACTAGCGACCTTCTATCATATCTCTAAGTACATCTCGTACTGCAATAGCTCCAACATCTGGGGCGATATCTCGTCGTTCACAGCAACAACTGGCTCATTTGTCTGTATGCTGAACAGTGCCTCAATCATCAATTAATAGGTGCATCGACGGTCATCACATTCTGGCTGCCCTCTAGCAGTAGCCTGATCCTCTGGTGCTGATCTGCACGTCCGAGAAATCCCGTAAAAGCGATCCATCAAACGCTCATGGTGCGAAAATACAATAAAACGACGCCTCTATGCAATCGTATGTCTCTGGAATCACGCCCTGGTCAGTCCTTGTTCGTGACGAGCTCATGCCGATCGCAACTCTAGCCGTAGCTCTCTCTGCCCGTGTAATCGTGCCAGCAAAATCATAACCAATATCGATGAGGATAGATCATAGGAATGAATATAATACTGTGCAAGAAAATGTACATCCTAAGGCTCCATAAGTGGAGTGGCGTATCATAAGTATGCCGCGGAACATACACACGGTATGTCACTCTCCTTAAGTCACCTACTCCATCAACCAAGGTCAACCTATGCGACGAAAGTTCGGGTGTAATACCCCCTCGACTAAGTCTAAGTTCGTAAGGTCAAGCCTAAGTTCCGAATATATATAAACGCTCTAGGCTCCGCATAGTCAAACTTAGACTCGAACCAAGGTTAACCTAGCACTCTGATACAACTTTGTCACGACTCGAAATAGCACGTGACCGGCCCTTGAATCATATGAAGTCTATAGGACCTCATCTAATTCAAGTAAGCCAAAAGCCCAGAAATCTAAAACCATTTTAAATAATAAATGAAGGAAAACTAGTTTTAAAGAAGTGAAGAAAACATGTTTTAAAAACAAGGTTTTTAAATAAGTAAGCCGAATATGCATTTTTAAAACCTCAAGTCTTTTCTGAAAATTTCGGCAGAGTTTCCTTTGTAAATACTGGCACCGAACGGGGTACAACAAGAATAATATATACATCAATGATAAAAGGCATCCCCAAGCAGGAGCCAGCTCTTCATCAATCGACGGTCACAACCACGCAAGCAATATAGTATACAACGCCGAATGGCGAGGATCAAAACTCAAAAGAAAACTCAAAATCATCAAGAAAAATCATAATACTACAACACGCGACTCTAAGGTCGAAATAATACACAATTGGTTTTCTAAGTCTTAATAAATATACAAGTCTTGTTGATGGAATTTCTAGATACAACAATGAAAATAAATAAGTACAATGGTGGTCACGATCCGAGTGAACCCACCTACCAAAGCAATCACCCAGAAAGGAAGCAGTGTGCCAGAAACCGCAATGAAATCTGTACGGCAAAACCTACAAGAACTGTGGCACAACGGGGTGAGTTGCCAACTCGTGAGTAGAAAACATCACAGAGCAGAAATCGTATGTATGACTCAATCCTAGGTCAATACGATCAGTAATAATATATATCCTCAATATGATAAAGTCTGAAGCATGATAAGGTGTCAAGGGTAAACATCTATACATAAGTGTAATACCAAGTGTAGGGTTACTAGGCACAATAACAAAGCTCTACAAGGCATCGACCATGCCCGTTTAAAAAATTTATGTGCCTAACAATCCTAAGCAAGATCATATACTAGAGTTTAGGCGAAACAAAAAGGCAAGTAAACAACTTTACTCTAAAGGAACATGAAATACAACCTTTGTAGATCGGTCCTTCTCTTTATTTGCTCCTTGTTGAAGTCCCTTCGCTGTGATCAAGGTTCTCCCGGGCTCTTACACGGCTTCACGAGGCGAAAGGTGCAACCTTGCTTGAAGTCTTCGAGGCCGAAGATGATCTACGTCAAGGGAATTCCGACTCAAGCTCCTAATTCACTAACTAGAGAATTAGTGAAGTAAACACCCTAAACTAAAGTGCTAGTATAGTAGAGGATGGAGAAATAGGAAGTGGGTTCTCTTTAGAATTTTGTTTCTCACTTTGTTTCTCACTTTTGATCAAACCCTAGCAAGCTTTTCTTTTGAACTAAAGAAAGAAGATGATGAACAAAAGAAAAGAGATGAGGATAAAGATCAAGTAAGAAGTCTAACCATGGTGAGTGAGTATCATATACTAACTCTTGTAGAGCCATAACCATAGCTAATTGTGTGATGGTTAGGTTAAAGTCTAAAGTAAAAATAAATCTAGTGGACTTTAGTCAATGCATCCACAAGCTTCATGCATTTTCCAATTTCCCACTAATTTTGTAATTACTTTTAAACATTAAACCCAATCATAACAATTAGGATGGTGTATGTCTCATACACACAAGTCATGTGTATCATCAACCATGATACAATATGATAACACATTTCAACATATATCATATACATGTTAAAGTAGTGTACATGTGAGAAAAACCCTAAAGTGAACAAGTGTTAGCAAATGTAAATTAGTATATCTAATATACAATTATACACTTAATTATTAAATCAACACTTGACTTAATAATCCGGTCATATCTCATATAACCGGCTAACATCCATTGTATCGACTTATCGAATCAACACTTGATTCGATAACCCGGTCATATCATATATAACCGACCAATACAAAAAGTCGCGAGAATACAATACGGCATCACATACTCGCATTTATTCTCGGTCTCGCACATATCACATACGTGCTCCTATTTCGTTTAGCCTAAGCCAGTAAAACCACTGTGTAGGACTCTAAAGACTCGTCAATACGCCGGCAGTAGGTGATGATCACATCATGCACCCACAAGCCGTCAGCGCTACTAGCTGGACGTAACGGCTACCCGGGTATTGAGCGATCAGAAGATCAGCAAGCAAGCACGCTCCAACTCCTGTAAAAGCCTGCCGGTAACACTTCCCGTACAGTCCGGTCTCCTCATCTGATATGTCGCATATCAAGTCTAGGGGTGGTAAACGTTAGACCCCAATAACCGATAAGTCGTGCCGATGTGAGGCTCATAACGGGTCGAGAAACTACTGGTAACACTTACCAGCAAATCTCTAAATCAGCCCTGGCCAGGGACTTCCCTGTTACGGCCAATCGAGCACAGCGCAACATCAACCCCCAATACCCGGAGAGACGAAACCCCTCCTATCGCTCATTGCCTCCATGTGACTCGGTACTGTACCCAAAAACCACCGTTTTGCATGCCCTCATGGACGTGGTAAGGTGGAAATCAAAGCACAGTGGGAATCACACAAGACTCTATGACGATCTCGGGTCTACAGACTAACCTGCACAAGTGTCACCAGAGAACTGCCATCTGACGTGAGGTATAATACCATCTGGGAGTTCTCCGCGAGTCCTTCCAGTGTACCCAGTCTCCACTGAGCACCCGTATACCATCTCTGATGTCAAACACCAATGGATATGGGATCCTCCGTTGCCTATCTCAAGGGTCGAGATGCGTATACGCTAGTCTACTCGGGTATATCGATGCCCTGTCTCGATACACCCACGACTAGGGACCTTGAAGGATGTACTTATGGACTACCATGTCCCCACTAGTATGATCCACATCATAGTCCAGGTAGTCAAGTACACATCCTAAGGGCTTTACCAACATGTAACTATAAGACAGTATAAAGAGACAAGTATACATGTTAAGATAAAGAGCAACCAGATAGCATACTATCATATCGAGCAAGAAAGTCCTCTCTATATATGTCCAAGCATCCAATATAATATACATCATCTGCACAATACTGGCCTCTAGGGCATACATACAACTAACAATCTCCCACTTGCACTAGGGCCAGCTGCTGTAGTATCGCAAACCGAGCATCCCGAAGAGTCTCTTAAACTGTATCTAGGGAATGGCCTTCGTGAGTGGATCCGCTGTGTTATTCTCCGTGTCAACCCTCCTAACCTCGATCTCCCGGCGATCAACTATCTCCCGGATCAGGTGATACCGCCTCAGAATATGTCTGGATCGCTGATGGGACCTGGGTTCCTTGGCCAAAGCCACTGCTCCATTGTTATCGCAATACAGAAGTATTGGATGCTCAATAGATGGAACCACTCCAAGTTCAGTAATGAACTTCTTGTTCCAGACAGCCTCTTTGGCAGCATCGTTGGCAACGATGTATTCAGCCTCCATCGTCGAGTCTGCCACGGTTTCCTGCTTGGAACTCTTCCAGCTAACCGTCCCTCCGTAAAGGGTAAAGACAAATCCCGACTGCGACTTAGAGTTGTCCTTATCACTCTGGAAGCTCGAATCGGTAAAGGACTCCACTTGGAGTTCTCCGTTACCATACACCAAGAGAATCTCCTTAGTCCTTCGTAAGTACATGAGAATGCTCTTCACAGCTGTCCATTGACTCTCTCCAGGATCAGCTTGATACCTACTCACTACACTTAGTGAGTATGCTACATCGGGTCTGGTACATAGCATCGCGTACATGATAGAGCCTACTGCCGAAGTATAGGGTATCCCTTGCATGCGAGCTCTCTCCAAATCAGTCTTGGGATACATCTCTTTGGAGAGAGTGAGCCTTGAGATTGTGGGTAAAAACCCACGTTTAGACTCTTCCATACTAAACCTCTTTAGTATAGTGTCAATATACCTGGATTGGGATAATCCCAATATCCTTTTAGATCTATCTCTATAGATCATAATTCCCAATATGCAGGAGTCATCACCAAGATCTTTCATTGAGAATCTTTGTGATAAGAAGATCTTGACCGATTACAGCATATGAATGTCATTTCCTATCAGGAGTATGTCGTCCACGTACAATACGAGGAAGACAACCTTACTCCCTGCTACCTTCTTGTAGATACAAGGTTCATCTACGATTTTGACAAAATCAAACTCTTTGATAACGATGTCAAAGCAGATGTTCCAACTCCGCGATACTTGCTTTAATCCATAAATGGATTTAAGCAGCTTGCACACCTTCCCGCTGCTCCCACTATCTACGAAGCCCTCTGGCTGAGTCATGTATACGCACTCTTCTAAATCACCGTTTAGAAAGACGGTCTTAACATCCATTTGCCAGATTTCGTAGTCATGATATGCAGCGATGGAAAGCATGATCCGGATGGATTTAAGCATAGCCACTGGAGAAAAGGTTTCGTCATAGTCCACACCTGGTCTTTGACGAAAACCCTTTGCAACAAGTCTAGCTTTGAAAGTCTCCACTTTCCCATCTACACCAAGTTTTTTCTTGAAGATCCACTTGCTCCCAATGGGTTTTACCCCTTCAGGAGCAACTTCCAAAGTCCATACTTTGTTGGTGTACATGGATTCCATCTCGGACCGCATTGCATCCAGCCATTTCACCGAGTCTCCACTCGTGATGGCCTGCTCGAAGCTAGTTGGGTCATCATCAACCATGATGCAATCCCCGCTCCCACCATCCATGAGAAAACCGTAGTATCTCCCAGGTGGGCGAGGAACCCTACTAGATCGACGGAGAGGCTGGGGTTCATTGGGAACTACCGAATCCTCCGGTTCCACTAAATCTTCAGTTGTAGTTTGTGTATCTGGAACCTCTTCCAGCTCTACCACTTTGCCACTAATTTCTTTTACAAGAAATTCCTTTTCCAAAAAGGTAGCATGTTGAGCAACAAACACCTTTTGTTCCTCACTGTGGTAGAAAAAATACCCATATGAATTCTTTGGATATCCCACAAACTAGCAAAGAACTGATCGAGCCTCGAGTTTGTCCGGATTTTGTCTTTTGACATAGGCCGGACAACCCCATATCTTAACTCGTTTAAGATATGGTCTCTTCCCACTCCATATCTCATATGGTGTGGTAGGTACAGATTTAGATGGAACTTGATTCAATAGGTATGCTGCTATTTCCAGTGCATTTCCCCAGAAGGAAATAGGTAACTCAGCTGTGCTCATCATAGAGCGCACTATATCTAATAGGGTGCGATTCCTCCGTTCCGATACACCGTTGTGCTGTGGTGTATATGGAGGAGTCAGCTGAGAGAGAATCCCATTCTCTTTTAGGAAGTCCAGGAATTTATTGCTCAAGTATTTGTAAGTCGATGTACAACACCCCACGACGTGCGGGGAGGCGGAAATATGAAAAACGATCTTTTTCTTATGCTAAACATCGACTAACCTCATGAATCGAAGCTAAACGATAACTAACATCAAACATAGTTGTTAGCAACTACTATGTAAAGGGATTATACCTAAAGAACCGTGTCCTTCGTCTTTACAAACTCCACCTCCTCCTCGGCCTTCTCCAAGTAGTAGACGATCCACCCGAGAGCTTTACTCCAAGCTTAGCCTCTAAACTTGAGGCAACTAAACTTCTTTAAGTGCTAATCAAAGAAGCTAGGTGAAATAGAGTGAGGGTTATGGTTTAATAAGTCTAACTAATCCTTGTACTCAACACATGAGAGGGGAGGATTAGGGTTTGAAGAGGGAGAGCTTGAGGAGAGAGAAGGTGAAGATAATAATGAAGTGAGAATAATGAGTTATCATAATATATATCAAGCATTTTATTTTATCAAGAAAAGAAAAGAAAATGATTTACAACCATGCTTGATAAATATCTAGTGGTGATTCATCTCCATGAGTCATTAAGCAATTATGAACCATTAATGACATGGATGAATCATCCATATGACTCACTAATCTCATTCAATGCATATGCCACCTAAACCTCCTTAGTCACCACCTTCTAGAAGCTTCTCGCGCAATTACGAGAACGCCCCTTCTTTCCGTAAAAATACAGAAAAACTTTAGACTGTATAAATCCAATAACCGGATACTAGTAACTCGCTTAAACCAAAGCCGACTGGTAAAACCTGTCCGAAAGTCGTACGTGCGTAAACACACGTATGCGTCCAAACCCTTATCGTAAAACCATACGACCTCTATATCGTTTCGCCCGGAGTAGGGAAACTCTCTGTGTGGGACTCTAGAGACTCGACTACTACGCTGGCAGTGGGTTTAACCACAGACCGCAAGCGGCACTAGCTGTACGTAACGGTCCCCAGGTAGATGTCGATAAGAAGGCCGATGAGGAAACCCATCCGAACTCCTACTGAGTCTGATGTGACAATCTCCGTACAGTCCGGTCCGTTCGTCTAAGACTATCGCATATCGGGCCTAAGGGGCGGCAAGCGTCAGTCCCCTAATAGCGGTATAAGTCGTGTCGGAGCGAAGCCCATTACACCCTGAGAAACTACAGAAACCTACCAGCAAATCTCGCTTGCCCTGGCCAGGGACTTTGCGTAATGGCTCTCTGAAACAGCGCGATATCAACTCCCAATACCGGGAGAGACGAATCCTGTCTAACCGCCACTGCCTCCAAGTGCTCGGGACTGCACCCAACTGCTACCTGTTTCCACGACTCCTTTGAGCCGTGGTAGGGTAGCAATCTAAGAACAGTGGGACACACTCGAGGCGAAGTAGCAGTGTCAAGTCTGCGGACTATGCTGTACTCATGTCACCTGGGAACTGTTCACTGACGACTGGTATAAAACCAACCAACAGTTCCCTGTGAGTCCTGTCCGGTGTACTCGTAACCTAACGAGCACCTGCATACTATCTCCAGTACGACGTACTGACGGCTGTGGGACAGACCATCTCCCCAACTGGGATGAGAAGCGTACACACTAGTCTACTCCGGAGTATCGATGCCCTGTCTCGATAATCCAACGACTAGAGACCTGAATAAGAATATGCTTGTAGACTACCCAGCCCCCACTAGTGTGACTGCCATCACAACGCTGGTAGTCAAGCAAGATCCTAAGAGCTCTATCAATACGTATACTCATATATTAAGATAGAAAAAACCAAGTAGCATACTACCATGTTTAGCAAGACTGTTATATACATGTGAATATCCCAAGCTTCCATTAAGTAATATACAAACTAGTATGATACAATAATGGCCCCTAGGGCATATACACTAACAATCACCCACTTGCACTAGGGCCATGTACTGGCATATCGAAGACCGATGATCTCGAGTAGCCTCTCGAACTGAATCTGAGGTAGGGCCTTTGTGAATGGATCAGCAATGTTCTCTTCAGAAGCAACTCTCCGAACCTCGATCTCCTGACGATCAATGATCTCCCTGATCAGGTGATACTGCCTTAAGATATGTCTGGACTTCTGATGGGACCTTGGTTCCTTCGCTAAAGCTATAGCTCCGTTGTTGTCGCAATACAGAGGTATTGGATCAACTATGGTAGGAACCACCTGAAGTTCTGTTAGGAACTTCTTCATCCAGACTGCTTCTTTTGCGGCATCGCAAGCAGCTATATACTCCGCTTCCATCGTTGAGTCAGCAACGGTGTCCTGCTTGGAGCTCTTCCAGCACACCGCCCCTCCATTGAGGGTAAAGACATAACCCGACATGGACTTGGAATCGTCCTTATCACTCTGAAAGCCGGAATCAGCAAAGGCTTCCAACCTGAGGTCTTTTCCGCCGTAAACCAAGAACATCTCCTTAGTCCTCCTTAGGTACTTGAGAATGTTCTTTACTGCTATCCAGTGCTTCTCCCCTGGGTCTGATTGATACCGGCTTACCACGCTCAGTGCGTAAGCTACATCTGGTCTGGTGCACAACAACGCATACATTATAGAGCCTACCGCAGAAGCGTAGGGTATAATAGACATGCGTTCCCTTTCCAAATCAGTCTTGGGAGACATCTCTTTGGAAAGGGTGATTCCGTGACAAGCCGGTAGATTACCGCGCTTAGAATCTTCCATACTGAATCTTTTCAGTACAGTGTCGATATACCTGGACTGCGAAAGTCCCAACATCCTCTTGGATCTATCACGATAGATCCGGATTCCCAGAATGTAAGAGGCATCACCCAGGTCTTTCATGGAGAACCTGTGTGACAAGAATCCTTTGACAGATTGTAGCATAGGAATGTCATTTCCTATCAATAGAATGTCATCCACGTACAAGACGAGGAATACGACACTTCTGGCTACAACTTTACTATATATGCATGGTTCATCTGGATTTTTGATAAAGTCATATTCTTTGACTGTCTCATCAAAACAGATGTTCCAACTCCGCGATGCCTGCTTTAGTCCATAAATGGACTTAAGCAGCTTGCATACTTTCCCGCTGCTCCCACTCTGATTGAAACCCTCTGGCTGATCCATATAGACGCACTCTTCTAAATTTCCATTCAGAAAAGCCGTCTTTACGTCCATCTGCCAGATTTCATAATCATGGAAGGCAGCAATAGCAAGAAGGACCCGAATGGATTTGAGCATAGCCACTGGAGAAAAAGTTTCGTCATAGTCCAAACCAGGTCTTTGATGAAAACCCTTTGCAACAAGTCTAGCCTTATAGGTTTCCACCTGTCCATCTACACCAATCTTTTTCTTGAAGATCCATTTGCATCCTATGGGTTTTACCCCATCTGGAGCAAAGTCCAAAGTCCATACTTTGTTGGTGTACATGGACTACATTTCGGTTCGCATTGCATCTAGCCATCGTACCGAGTCGCCGCTCTGGATGGCCTGTTGGAAGTCAGTAGGTTCATCATCATCTATGACGCAATCCTCTCTATCCCCATCTATGAGAAAACCGTAGTATCTCTCAGGCGGATGAGACGGCCTGCTACTCCTACGGAGGGGTGTGGGAATGTCTTGTTCTTCTTGAACTACCGGTTCTACCAAACTTTCAGTAGCAGTTTGTGGTTCTGGAATTTCTTCCAGTTCTATTTCACTCCCACTTATTTCCTTTTCTAAAAACTGATATTCTAGAAAATGGGCATTACGAGAAACAAACACCTTTTGTTCCTCTGCGTAATAGAATAGATACCCCTTGGAGTTCTTTGGATATCCCACAAACTGACACTTTACTGATCGTGCCTCGAGCTTGTCCACATGCTGCTTTTTAAGAAAAGCTGGACATCCCCATATTTTCAGATACTGAAGATAGGGTTTCTTCCCACTCCACATCTGATATGGCGTGGTAGGCACAGTCTTGGTAGGAACCATGTTCAAAAGATATGCCGCTGATTCTAGCGCATAACCCCAGAAAGATCGCGGTAACTCAGCATTACTCATCATGGATCGTACCATATCCAATAGGGTTCGATTCTGTCTCTCCGATACACCATTATGCTGTGGAGTGTATGGAGGAGTAAGCTGAGAGAGAATTCCTTTCTCTTTTAGGTAACCTAGGAACTCGGCACTCAAGTATTCACCACCTCGATCAGATCTTAGTGTCTTGATACTTTTGCCGGTTTGGTTTTCTACTTCATTCTTATACTCTTGGAATTTCTCAAAAGCCTCGGATTTATGTTTCATCAGATAAATGAATCCGTACCTTGAGTAATCATCTGTGAAAGTAATGAAATAGGAAAAACCACCTCTTGCATGTGTAGACATTGGACCGCATACATCACTGTGTATGAGTCCTAAGAGCTCGCTCGCTCTTACTCCTTGTCCAGTAAATGGAGTCTTTGTCATCTTTCCTTTGGGACAAGATTGACAAGTGTCATAAGTTTGATATTCGAACGAGTCCAAATATCCTTCTCTATGCAACTTAGTCAACCTTCTCTCATTGATGTGACCCAGTCTACAATGCCATAAGAAAGCTTTATTTAAATCTGGAGACTTTCTTTTTAGTGTGTTCTGGACGTTGAAAATTTGGAGTTGGTTTAAAACATATATACCGTTATTTAGTGTACCGGACCCAATCAAACCATGATTAAGGTGGATATTAACAACATCTCTTACAAACGTGAAATCATAACCTTTATTTGATAACAAGGAAACTGATATGATATTACACGTTAAGCTTGGTACAAAAAAACAGTTATGTAAAACCAAAATATGTCCACTCGTCAATCCCAGGTGATAATCCCCGACGGACGCAGCTCCCACGCTAGCTCCGTTAGCAACCTTTAGGGTCATATCACCTTCCTTCAGCACTCTACGGTTTCTCAGTACCTGCAATGAATTGCAAATATGAGATCCTGATCCGGTATCCAATACCCAGGAAGTAGAGTTGATCGACAGACAATTCTCAATTACAAACACACCTGAAGTCGAAGCCACAGCTTGCTTCGGTTCCTGGTTCTTGGCGTTCGCCTTGCAATCTTTCTTCCAGTGCCCTTTCCTGTGACAATGGAAGAACTCATCCTGGCCCACTACCGGTACTGCAAACTTTTTCTTTCCCTTCCCTCCCATTTTACTAACACCTCCTCTAGGTTTGGTGGCGGCCTTCTTCTTCCTTCCTTTGGCCCTAGCCTTGGACCCGGAAGAAGATGCACCGCTAACAAACATAGTGGGTGTTTCCCTTGCTTTCTGCAAGGTGCCCTCTGCACTCCTTAACATGTTCAGGAGTTCCGGAAGTTCAACTTCTTTTCTTTGAATGTTGAAGTTCAGGATAAACTGGGCGTAGGTGTGAGGAAGGGACTGGAGAATAAGGTCTGTATAGAGCTCATTATCTAAAGTCGTCCCAAGGTCTGCGAGCTCTTTAATATAGCCGATCATCTTTAGGACATGTTCTCCTACCGATGATCCGACAGCCAACCTCGCTCGAAACAAGTTCTTAGAGGTCTCGTATCTTGCTATACGAGATTGCTCTCCATAAAGTTCCTTTGTATGGAGAAATATGCCATCTAGGTTCATATCCTCGTGCCTCCTCTGATGTTCATTGTTCATCGAGGCAAGCACGATGCACTTGGCTTTCGCGCAATCTAAATCCCAGGTTTTGCGGATTTCCTTATCCGCATTACTGGATTTGGGACCAGGGACAGCAGGTGCCGTAGCGGTGAGGACGTACCCCAGTTTGTCATAGGTCAAAGCCATTTTGACATTCCGCAGCCAATCTTTATAGTTTGGCCCTGTCAGTATATTTTTCTCTAAAAGTAACTTAAGTCCAGTCATTTTCAGGGTCGCTGCAATTAGGAGAGAGAGAAGAAAACTCTTTAGCATGATGCTCTTGCAAGTTTAGAGTGGTTTTTAGTTTATCTAAACTAGATGGCTCCCACTGTTTCTCGAATCCTTCCTCAAACCATAAAAGAAGAATTAGCCAGGACTATTCTCACTGTACAATACTTGCTTAACCATTCAGCCAGGCTAGTGTCGATACTTCTGTTAGTTATGTATATGCCCTAGAGGCCATTGTTGTACATTTGATGTATATTATAATGGATGCTTGGATTATACAGAGAGGACTTTCTTGCTCGTCATGATAGTATGCTATTTGGTTTCACTTTATCTTAACATGTTGACTTGTATTGGTTTACTGTCTTTCTCTCACATGTTGATAAAGCCCTTAGGATATGTACTCGACTACTGGGATTATGATGAGATCATACTAGTGGGGCCATAGTAGTCGATGAGTACATCCTATAACTGTTCCTAGTCGAGGGTATATCGAGACAGGGCATCGATACACCAGAGTAGACTAGCGTATACGCATCTTGACCCATATGATGGGCGATGGATGATCCCATATCCATCGGTGTTTTGACATCAAGGATGGTGTACGGGTGCTCAGTGGAGACTGGGTACACTGGACGGACTCGCCGAGAACTCCCAGTTGGTGATATACCACACGTCAGATGGCAGTTCTCCGGTGACACTGGTACAGGGTAGTCTATAGACCCGATATCGTCATAGAGTCTTGTGTGATTCCCACTGTGCTTTGATTTCCACCTTACCACGTCCACGAGGGCGTGCAAAACGGTGGCTTTTGGGTACAGTCCCGAATCACATGGAGGCAATGAGCGATAGGAGGGGATTCGTCTCTCCCGGTATAGGGAGTTGATGTCGTGCTGTGTTCGATTGGCTATAACTGGAAGTCCCTGGCCAGGGCTGATATAGAGATTTACTGGTAAGTGTTGCTAGTAGTTTCTCGACCTGTTATGAGCCTCACATCGACACGACTTATCGGTTACTGGGGTCTGACGTATACCACCCCTAGACTTGATATGCGACATATCAGACGAACAGACCGGACTGTACGGGAGTGTTACTGATTGGATTCACAGGAGAACGGACAGGCTAGCTTGTTGATCTTCTAATCGCTCAATACCTGGGTGGCTGTTACGTTTAGCTGACCGCTTGCAGCTTGTGGGTGTTTGATATGATCATCACCTGCTACCGGCGTATTGACGATTCTTTAGAGTCCTACACAGAGGTTTCTTGGCTCAGGCGAAATGGAGTAGAGGCACATATGTGATATGTGCAGGACCGAGGATAATGCGATATGAGATACCGTATTATATTCTCGCGATATTTTGATATGAATCGGGACATCGGATCAAGTGTTGATTCGATGAATCGGTACATGATATATTAGCCGGTTATATTCGATATAGCCGGATCGTTGGATCAAGTGTTGATTCGATGATTTAATGTATAATAATATATATGATATATTGTATTACATTATCTAATATTGGCTCACTTTATTATTTCATTTTCTCACTGGATTAATACATTGATATATATGCGATATATATTAAATGTATTATTTTCTTATGTTGCAAATATATAATATATATGTGATATATATTATTGTAACATGATATGATTTATTATTAAACATGTTTAAGGATGATTAAATAGGATTAGGGTTTGATTAGGGTTAGCTTCTTCTTGCACATTCTAGAAGCTTTTCCTTTTGTCTTGGTTAAGATATTATGGTTGATACTTATCCTTAACCTAACCAAATCCTAACCCTAGTTTATTCTCTACAACTTCTTAGCCACTCATCCTTGACCATGGTTGAAAGATCAATCATATAGTTTTCTTTCCTATTCATCACATAAGGATTATCTTTTTCATTCTCATCTTCTTCTCTCTTGAGTTCTAAAAAGAAAAAGCTTACTAGTTAATTCTTATGTGATGATTTCAAGTGAGAAAGTGAATAAAAAGGAAAGCATAAATACTACTCCCTCATCCTCATCTCATCTAGCCCATGAGCTTAGGGTGTTCATCTCTTTAGAGTGAGAAAGCTTGGGTTGTTGCAACTTCGACGTAGATCATCGGAGATTCGGAACACTTCAAGCTAGCATGGATCGTTCGAGTCGTGGAGCCTCTCTTGAGTGCGGGAGATCGTGGATCGCGGCGAAGGGACTACTACTCGGAGCTTGTAAAGCGAAGGAGCGGACTACAAAGGTTGTAATCCCTCACACTTAGCTTTAAAGATATCATCTTGCAAGCTAAACCCTAATAATCTAGCAAAGATCCCGTCTTTGGGTTGTTCGGCACGTCTAAAATTTTATCCGGGCATGTTTGATGCCTTATGAACCTTCACAAGAGTGCCATGGAACCCTACAGTGGTATCAGAGCCTAGCTAGAGCATTAGGCGACGTGTTTACGAAGTTAAAACTCCGATCGAACCCGAACCGACGAAATTTACCCCCTCTCTGGAAATTTTTCAAAATCTGGGGTTTTTCTGAATTAAAAATACCTGAAAAATACAGCAAGAAAAGATAAGAATTACTGTGAAATTCGTGCCTCTAATTCGACCACTTGGCCGCGGAACCGCGGCAAAGACCCCCCATTGGCGGCGGTTCCGCGGCGGTATAAGTGTATTAGGCACGGGTTTTTGCACAGTAATTGTTGTATCTGTATTCACTATTTTATGGGTATTTTTATTCTGACTCAAGTGTTGAGTATTCTGGGGTTTCTTTTGTAATCGTAGATTCGATCGGAATATTTAAATTCGTTTTTATTTCCGGATATTTAGAAACTGTTAAACTATTTGAACGGATATCATTAACCCACTTTATCCCGGAACGGCAAACTTTCGAGTGTTGAATTTTTATTGGTTTTAAATCTTTCGGAAAAATTGTACAAGTTGAGCGGTGGACCCTCTAGAAGACAACAAACCTTAACTCGATTATGTGACCGTCTTGAACTGCCTTTTGAACCTTCGGGTTTGGGGCAGTACGGCGTGCCACATGTGAGGCGTTGGCTTGACCCTTCTACGGCTGGATCACTGGGACTATGACATATTCTGGGATTATTTGAACTCCGCTCAAGTGTTGAGCACTTTGGGAAATTTTGGGTATTTGATTATCTGTTCGAAAAGTTTAATACTGTCTATTTATCTGGAATGTGATACAATATGTGGAATTCATAGAGTTAGGCATGAAATGTGAAGTATGTGATATTTCGGATTTGCGATGTCTAAAGTGATTGTGGATTCCAAATATTGTAGTTTTACACTTTCTTTTCTGTGACCGTAAGTGTAGTATGTAGTTGTATTGCCGATCTTCGTTGCTATACATCGGCGACGATCGGTGTATGCATACTTACTTACGTTGATGATATGTGATATTATGTGTTGCTGAGATATGATGTGCAGGATTGTCGCGATTGAATAGCCGGGGTTTTATGTGAGATGAGAGTTTTATATTTTCATTCATGTAAATTCAAATGTAATGTAATATTCTTTTATTTGGGGCGCTTCCGGGTTGAGGTTGCAGTCACTAGTGTTGTATATTATTTACTTTTCCGCATTAGGTAGGACCCAAGGAGGGGAGCACAGGTGACCGGGTTCTGGGGTTCAGTGGGAGGCCATCTCGAGGAGTCGAGACCGAGTCTCCTAAACTTCAGAATTGGTAGGGTCGCTTGCCGCTCTCGTAGGGGTCCGGGGTGTGGGCTTGGCTATTCATCGCGACTGTGGAATCCGTATTTTCTATTATTGGCTAAGTACTAAATACGGACGTCCTAGTATATCCCACATTATATCTATGTTTCTGCTGCGATATCTGTGATGTGATCATTTGATATGTTCTGATGGATACAGTATATAGTATATATGATATATTATATAGATGTTACTTATGTTTTACACCCGCACTAGCCCTGGCCTGCTCTGTCGTTAGTTACCTAACCTAACGGTGCACGAGGGGACATCGAGGCGAATGCGGATGGCATAAGTGTACGTCGTATTTATCTGTGATGCTTAGGAAGCATAAGCTGATGGGATTAATAAAAAGAAAAGAAACCTAAAGATGTTGTAGAATCAAAACTTTATAAAAAGGGTAGCTACAGTTTTGCTTTGCACAGTGATATATATGATATATCCTGCACCTTATTCGATGGGGAAAGAGCCGAGATCCCTTCACCGGGAGTGACCTCTTTAGCGAAACTGGCAGATGCTACAAAACCCGGTTTGTCTTTTGATTGCTTTTAGAGTTTTGCTTTGCACAGTGATATATATGATATATCCTGCACCTTATTCGATGAGGAAAGAGCCGAGATCCCTTCACCGGGAGTGACCTCTTTAGCAAAACCAAGAAAAGCCTCAAAAACACTTCTTTTTCAAAAACTACATGATTCTACGACGATATCAAGTTCATTACGCTCAGGGTTTTCTGAAAAACCTGCGTAGCCCTCCGTCATTTCAGATAGATATTAGTTAGTATTCGTGCTGCGTTTGTTGACCTTAGCCAAGGCGTGGTGTACGGTAGCTAATTAGTATTTATCTGCTAAAACATGAGATGTGATTGAGTTAGGGTAGTCGTGCGACTTTGTTGACCTTAGCCAAGGGTCGTACGGGTGGGTTTAATTCAATCAGGAAATGACGGGTTGAACTTGACTAGCGCTTATGATTTGTTGACCTTAGCCAAGGTCATAAGTTTCTAGGGGTAAAAGCATTATCGGGAATTTCAAGTGTTGAAATTTGCAATGAGATTGCATACCTTTTATGAGATAGTTGGATCCCGATACCCACTGCGAGTAAGAGTTACTCCTGGGAGAGTTTTACACAGGACAATTAGTCGATCAAGTAGGTGTCTAGAAAAGTGTTAACGGGGTTACGCCTCTGGGAAAACGAGGTTTACTTTAATTAGGTCCGTGCGAAAGCACGGGGAACCTCCCTCAAAGTACCGACACTGATCTGGCTGAAAGATTGACGAAATTGTAGGGTGTAATTAATCCCGGCTAATCTTACCTTTTAGGGTTTGAAGGTAGATTTGATAAAAACAGTGGGAGGCATCCTGATTAGATAAGATAATAACCAATCTAATCTTGCAAGAGCATACGCTAAAGTGTTTTCTTCTCTCTCTCTCCAGGTAGCGACCATGTCAGGCCATAATCAAGATAATAATATGGATGTATTGACTGAACCCACTTATTATACTGAGCAGAGGAACGTTGGACCCGTTCTTTCTTATAAGAGTTATAAGACTGAACAGGGAATAGAAGAATATCTAGATTCTCAAGCCGCCCAAAAGAACGTGCATGTTGATGCATCTTCTTCAGGTGTGTTAGTTATTGAGAACTGTTTCTCAGTTCACCCTACGTCCTGGGTATTGGATACCGGATCGGGATCCCACATATGTAAATTGTTACATGGGCTACGTAAAGGTAGAGAACTGGGAAAAGGTGATCATTCCGTTCAAGTAGGGAACGGTGCAAGTATTGCAGCCAAAGCAGTTGGCGAATATCACCTTGTATTGCCAAGTCGTAATACACTGATTCTAAATGAGTGCTATTATATACCGAACATGATGTGCAACATTATATCAGTTTCTTTATTAAGTAAAGAAGGATATAATTTTGTAGTAAAGGATAATGTTATGAACATATTCCTAGATCAAAAGTTGATTGCATCAGGCTCGTTACATAATGGCATATTCATTCTGAATCAGAATACAGTCCTGAATATACAAAACACACACAAAAGGAAAAGTTCAGATATGAACGTATCCTACTTGTGGCATTGTAGACTTGGTCATATCAATGCGACACGACTGGCTAAGTTACATAAGGATGGTTATTTAAACCCGTTCGAATTATCATCTTATGATACTTGCCATTCATGTCTCAAAGGAAAAATGACCAAAGCTCCGTTTAGTGGACACGGAGAAAGAGTTACTGAACTCTTAGGACTAATACATAGTGATGTATGCGGTCCCATGTCTACTCATGCCAGGAACGGTTCTTCCTACTTCATTACATTCACTGACGATCTCTCAAGATTCGGATATGTGTTCCTGATGAAACACAAGTCTGAAGCTTTTGAGAAATTCAGAGAATATAAGCACGAAGTAGAGAATCAAACGGGCAAAAGTATTAAGATTCTTCGATCTGATCGGGGAGGTGAATACTTAAGCAATGAGTTCCTAGATTATCTAAAAGAGAATGGGATTCTCTCTCAGCTTACTCCTCCTTATACACCACAGCACAACGGTGTATCGGAGCGGAGGAATCGCACCCTATTAGATATGATGCGCTCTATGATGAGTACAGCTGAGTTATCTATTTCCTTCTGGGGGTATGCGCTGGAGACAGCCATATACCTATTGAATAGAGTTCCAACTAAATCTGTACCTACCACTCCATATGAGATATGGAATAGAAAGATACCATCTCTTAAAAGAGTTAAGATATGGGGTTGTCCGGCTTATGTTAAAAAGCAAAATCCGGACAAACTCGAGGCACGATTAGTTCTTTGTAAGTTTGTAGGATATCCAAGCAATTCGTATGGATATCTATTCTACCACAGCGAACAACAAAAGGTGTTTGTTGCTCAACATGCCACCTTTTTAGAAAAGGAATTTCTTACAAAAGAAATTAGTGGCGATGAGGTAGAGCTGGAAGAGGTTCCAGCAAAACAAACTACAACTGAAGATTTAGTGGAACCAGAGGATTCAGTAGTACCCGACGAACCCCAGCCTCTCAGCCGATCTAGCAGGGTTTCTCATCCGCCTGAGAGATACTACGGTTTTCTCATTGATGGTGGAAGCGAGGATTGCATCATGGAAGATGATGACCCGACTAGTTTCGAGCAGGCCATCACGAGTGGTGACTCTGTGAAATGGCTGGATGCAATGCGATCTGAGATGGAATCCATGTACACCAATAAAGTATGGATTTTAGAAAATGCTCCTGAAGGGGTAAAACCCATTGGGAGCAAGTGGATTTTTAAAAAGAAATTTGGTGTAGATGGAAAAGTTGAGACTTTCAAAGCTAGACTTATAGCAAAAGGTTTTCGTCAACGACCAGGTGTGGATTATGACGAAACCTTTTCTCCAGTGGCTATGCTTAAGTCCATCCGGATCTTACTTGCCATTGCTGCATACCATGACTACGAAATCTGGCAAATGGATGTTAAGACAGCCTTTTTAAATAGTGATTTAGAAGAGTGCGTGTACATGACTCAGCCAGAGGGCTTCGTAGATAGTAGGAGCAGCGGAAAGGTGTGCAAGCTGCTTAAATCCATTTATGGGTTAAAGCAAGCATCGCGGAGTTGGAACATCTGTTTTGATGTAGTAGTCAAAGAGTTTGACTTCATCAAAAACATAGATGAACCTTGTATCTATAAGAAGGTAGCAGAGAGTAAAGTTGTCTTCCTCGTATTGTACGTGGATGACATACTCTTGATAGGAAATGATATTCCTATGCTGCAATCAGTCAAGCTCTTCTTTTCACAGAGATTCTCAATGAAAGATCTAGGTGATGCCTCCTGTATATTGGGAATTAGGATCTATAGAGATAGATCCAAACGGATACTGGGATTGTCCCAATCCAGGTACATTGACACCATACTAAAGAGGTTTAGTATGGAAGAATCCAAGCGTGGGAACCAACCCACGATCTCTGGACTCACTCTCTCCAAAGAGATGTCTCCCAAGACTGATTTGGAGAGAGCTCGCATGCAAGGGATACCCTATGCTTCGGCAGTAGGCTCTATCATGTATGCGATGCTATGTACCAGACCCGATGTTGCATACTCACTAAGTGTAGTGAGTCGGTATCAAGCAGATCCTGGAGAGAGTCACTGGACAGCTGTGAAGAACATTCTCAAGTACTTGCGAAGGACTAGAGACATGATCTTGGTGTATGGTAATGGAGAACTCCGGGTGGAGTCCTTTACCGATTCCAGCTTCCAGAGTGATAAGGACGACTCTAAGTCGCATTCGGGTTTTGTCTTTACCCTCAATGGAGGGGCGGTATGTTGGAAGAGTTCCAAACAGGATACCGTTGCAGACTCGACGATGGAGGCTGAATACATCGCTGCCAACGATGCTGCCAAAGAGGCTGTCTGGATGAAGAAGTTCATCACTGAACTTGGTGTGGTTCCATCCATTGAACATCCAATACCTCTGTATTGCGGTAACAATGGAGCTGTGGTTTTGGCCAAGGAACCCAGATCCCATCAGAAATCCAGACATATTCTGAGGCGGTATCACCTGATCAGGGAGATAGTTGATCGCCGGGAGATCGAGGTCAGGAGAGTAGATACGAAGGACAACACAGCTGATCCACTCACGAAGGCCATTCCCCAGATACAGTTTGAGAGATTATTCGGGATGCTAGGTATGAGATACTACAGCAGCTGGCCTTAGTGCAAGTGGTAGATTGTTAGTTATGTATATGCCCTAGAGGCCATTGTTGTACATTTGATGTATATTATAATGGATGCTTGGATTATACAGAGAGGACTTTCTTGCTCGTCATGATAGTATGCTATTTGGTTTCACTTTATCTTAACATGTTGACTTGTATTGGTTTACTGTCTTTCTCTCACATGTTGATAAAGCCCTTAGGATATGTACTCGACTACTGGGATTATGATGAGATCATACTAGTGGGGCCATAGTAGTCGATGAGTACATCCTATAACTGTTCCTAGCCGAGGGTATATCGAGACAGGGCATCGATACACCAGAGTAGACTAGCGTATACGCATCTTGACCCATATGATGGGCGATGGATGATCCCATATCCATCGGTGTTTTGACATCAAGGATGGTGTACGGGTGCTCAGTGGAGACTGGGTACACTGGACGGACTCGCCGAGAACTCCCAGTTGGTGATATACCACACGTCAGATGGCAGTTCTCCGGTGACACTGGTACAGGGTAGTCTGTAAACCCGATATCGTCATAGAGTCTTGTGTGATTCCCACTGTGCTTTGATTTCCACCTTACCACGTCCACGAGGGCGTGCAAAACGGTGGCTTTTGGGTACAGTCCCGAATCACATGGAGGCAATGAGCGATAGGAGGGGATTCGTCTCTCCCGGTATAGGGAGTTGATGTCGTGCTGTGTTCGATTGGCTATAACTGGAAGTCCCTGGCCAGGGCTGATATAGAGATTTACTGGTAAGTGTTGCTAGTAGTTTCTCGACCTGTTATGAGCCTCACATCGACACAACTTATCGGTTACTGGGGTCTGACGTATACCACCCCTAGACTTGATATGCGACATATCAGACGAACAGACCGGACTGTACGGGAGTGTTACTGATTGGATTCACAGGAGAACGGACAGGCTAGCTTGTTGATCTTCTAATCGCTCAATACCTGGGTGGCTGTTACGTTTAGCTGACGGCTTGCAGCTTATGGGTGTTTGATATGATCATCACCTGCTACCGGCGTATTGACGATTCTTTAGAGTCCTACACAGAGGTTTCTTGGCTCAGGAGAAACGGAGTAGAGGCACATATGTGATATGTGCAGGACCGAGGATAATGCGATATGAGATACCGTATTATATTCTCGCGATATTTTGATATGAATCGGGACATCGGATCAAGTGTTGATTCGATGAATCGGTACATGATATATTAGCCGGTTATATTCGATATAGCCGGATCGTTGGATCAAGTGTTGATTCGATGATTTAATGTATAATAATATATATGATATATTGTATTACATTATCTAATATTGGCTCACTTTATTATTTCAGTTTCTCACTGGATTAATACATTGATATATATGCGATATATATTAAATGTATTATTTTCTTATGTTGCAAATATATAATATATATGTGATATATATTATTGTAACATGATATGATTTATTATTAAACATGTTTAAGGATGATTAAATAGGATTAGGGTTTGATTAGGGTTAGCTTCTTCTTGCACATTCTAGAAGCTTTTCCTTTTGTCTTGGTTAAGATATTATGGTTGATACTTATCCTTAACCTAACCAAACCCTAACCCTAGTTTATTCTCTACAACTTCTTAGCCACTCATCCTTGACTATGGTTGAAAGATCAATCATATAGTTTTCTTTCCTATTCATCACAAAAGGATTATCTTTTTCATTCTCATCTTCTTCTCTCTTGAGTTCTAAAAAGAAAAAGCTTACTAGTTAATTATTATGTGATGATTTCAAGTGAGAAAGTGAATAAAAAGGAAAGCATAAATACTACTCCCTCATCCTCATCTCATCTAGCCCATGAGCTTAGGGTGTTCATCTCTTTAGAGTGAGAAAGCTTGGGTTTTTGCAACTTCGACGTAGATCATCGGAGATTCGGAACACTTCAAGCTAGCATGGATCGTTCGAGTCGTGGAGCCTCTCTTGAGTCCGGGAGATCGTGGATCGCGGCGAAGGGACTACTACTCGGAGCTTGTAAAGCGAAGGAGCGGACTACAAAGGTTGTAATCCCTCACACTTAGCTTTAAAGATATCATCTTGCAAACTAAACCCTAATAATCTAGCAAAGATCCCGTCTTTGGGTTGTTCGGCACGTCTAAAATTTTATCCGGGCATGTTTGATGCCTTATGAACCTTCACAAGAGTGCCATGGAACCCTACAACTTCGAGGGAGGTTTTCCAACGCTTTCGCGAAGTTCCTTAATTAAATAACCTCTTTTCTCTGGGGGCGTAACCCCACTGACACCTTTCTTGACACCTACTTGGTTTATAGCATTGATCGTTAAGTGACGAATCTCCTGATAAGTAGCATATACTCACAGTAGGATCGGGATCCAAATATCATCGTATGATAATGTTGAAGGAATGCTACCAACATTCATCAAACTCCAAATGGTATGCATCTCTTTGCAAATTTCAGTTTCTTTAGAAATTCCCGATATATATTTTTGCCCCATGCTCTTATGACCTTGGCGTTGGTCAAAATATCATAAGTCACATGTCAAGTTCTACCCATCATTATCTTGTTAATTTGAACCCATCCGTACATATCCTTGACGTTGACAAAATGATCATACGACTGTCCCAAACTAACTCATCTATCTATGCAACAAATGAATACCCAGCAGCTACCAAACACTATGCTTTGGCGTTGGTCAAAATACATAGCTTGAATACTACTGAATACCCAGATGATATGACGGAGGGCTACGAATGGTTTTGGCGAAACCGTGAACGTAGTGAACTTGATATAACCGAAGGAACCTGATAGCTTTTAAAAGGAGTGGTTAAAGCTCCGCATTTAAAAATATCTGTTTTTAAAATTAACCGAGTGGTTTCTTTTAAATTGTTCCAACGATTAAACTTTTTGGTTTATTTTCTTTGCATTATAAATAATGCGTCCCATCATTAACCTATCATTGTAGAAAACAACGAAAATACAACGTCCTCTTATGCCATCCGCATTCGCCACGGGGTCCCGTCATCACCCGTTAGGTTACTTAACTAACGACAGAGCGGGGGCTGGGCTAGCACGGGTGTAAAACATAAGTGACGTCTAAATAGCTATCATATATAGATATTGTACATTCGTCAGACGCAATAATAGGCATTCCAGATCACAGATGAACTTTATTGAATTTGCAAGCAATCCGTGTTTGTTTTGAGCCTGCAACAAAAGACGGATTACACAGTTATGATGAATAGCCATTACCCCACCCAAGACCCCAACGGGTATGGCAAACTACCCACCCGGCAGTTTGTGCACCCCACCTTGGGTCTGTCCTAGGAGCAAAAACAGTAAAATGAAATAATACAACGGTGGCTACAACCGCAACCTGGATGTGCCCCGCAAAATAATATTACAACAAATTACATTTACATGAAATGAATTAAATAACAACCCATCACATAACCCCGGCTATACATCACAACAGTCCAACACAGTTCATATCCATAAACAGTAAAAACCATTACAGAAATGTGCAACCCCCTGCCAACCGACATACTAGCTGTTAGGGGAGGTTTACGAACACATTATACAAACACAGATATAATCCAACAAGCAAATACTGTATAATTTCGATCGATTAAACACTTTTAATTTTGCACCAATACTTCTCTGTAAATCTGAAACCTGAGCAAAAATAAAAACTTCCAGAAAATACCAAATATCACAGAGAAGCAACACAGGAAAATTGGGTTCCTGAATCGCCAACTCGGCGGCGGAATCGCGGCGGATCGGTGGAATCCGCCGCGGTTCCGCGGCGCTTTAGGCGATTCAGGGGCCCAATTTTCTTGGGTGTTCTTCTACTGTCTTTTCATGCTTTCTGAACATCCCTGAAAAATTTTTGCACTTCATTTAAAAATCGACAGAAACTTGTGATTTCGGGCTTTTCCGGATTCGTTTTTTCCGTTCGAAATTCATACAAATTTGCAAGTAAGTTATTTATTGTTTAGCGAGGCTCTGATACCACTGTAAATCGATGTAAAACACCCCACGACGTGCGGGGAGGCGGAAATATGAAAAACGATCTTGTTCTTATGCTAAACATCGACTAACCGCATGAATCGAAACTAAACGATAACTAACATCAAACATAGTTGTTAGCAACTACTATGTAAAGGGATTATACCTAAAGAACCGTTTCCTTCGTCTTTACGAACTCCACCTCCTCCTCGGCCTTCTCCAAGTAGTAGACGATCCACCCGAGAGCTTTACTCCAAACTTAGCCTCTAAACTTGAGTCAACTAAACTACTTTAAGTGCTAATCAAAGAAGCTAGGTGAAATAGAGTGAGGGTTATGGTTTAATAAGTCTAACTAATCCTTGTACTCAACACATTAGAGGGGAGGATTAGGATTTGAAGAGGGAGAGCTTGAGGAGAGAGAAGGTGAAGATAATAATGAAGTGAGAATAATGAGTTATCATAATATATATCAAGCATTTTATTTTATCAAGAAAAGAAAAGAAAATGATTTACAACCATGCTTGATAAATATCTAGTGGTGATTCATCTCCATGAGTCATTAAGCAATTATGAAGCATTAATGACATGGATGAATCGTCCATATGACTCACTAATCTCATTCAATGCATATGCCACCTAAACCTCCTTAGTCACCACCTTCTAGAAGCTTCTCGCGCAATTACGAGAACGCCCCTCCTTTCCGCAAAAATACGGAAAAACTTTAGACTGTATAAATCCAATAACCGGATACCAGTAACTCGCTTAAACCAAAGCCGACTGGTAAAAACTGTCCGAAAGTCGTATGTGCGTAAACACACGTATGCGTCCAAACCCTTGTCGTAAAACCATACGACCTCTATATCGTTTCGCCCGGAGTAGGGAAACTCTCTGTGTGGGACTCTAGAGACTCGACTACTACGCTGGCAGTGGGTTTAACCACAGACCGCAAGCGGCACTAGCTGTACGTAACGGTCCCCAGGTAGATGTCGATAAGAAGGCCGATGAGGAAACCCATCCGAACTCCTACTGAGTCTGATGTGACAATCTCCGTACAGTCCGGTCCGTTCGTCTAAGACTATCGCATATCGGGCCTAGGGGGCGGCAAGCGTCAGTCCCCTAATAGCGGTATAAGTCGTGTCGGAGCGAAGCCCATTACACCCTGAGAAACTACTGGAACCTACCAGCAAATCTCGCTTGCCCTGGCCAGGGACTTTGCGTAATGGCTCTCTGACACAGCGCGATATCAACTCCCAATACCGGGAGAGACGAATCCTGTCTAACCGCCACTGCCTCCAAGTGCTCGGGACTGCACCCAACTGCTACCTGTTTCCATGACTCCTTTGAGCCGTGGTAGGGTAGCAATCTAAGAATAGTGGGACACACTCGAGGCGAAGTAGCAGTGTCAAGTCTGCGGACTATGCTGTACTCATGTCACCTGGGAACTGTTCACTGACGACTGGTATAAAACCAACCAACAGTTCCCTGTGAGTCATGTCCGGTGTACTCGTAACCTAACGAGCACCTGCATACTATCTCCAGTACGACGTACTGACGGCTGTGGGACAGACCATCTCCCCAACTGGGATGAGAAGCGTACACACTAGTCTACTCCGGAGTATCGATGCCCTGTCTCGATAATCCAACGACTAGGGACCTGAATAAGGATGTGCTTATAGACTACCCAGCCCCCACTAGTGTGACTGCCATCACAACGCTGGTAGTCAAGCAAGATCCTAAGAGCTCTATCAATACGTATACTCACATATTAAGATAGAAAGAACCAAGTAGCATACTACCATGTTTAGCAAGACTGTTATATACATGTGAATATCCCAAGCTTCCATTAAGTAATATACAAACTAGTATGATACAATAATGGCCCCTAGGGCATATACACTAACAGTATTCACCTCCTCGATCAGATCGAAGGATTTGAATACTTTTTCCGGTTTGGTTCTCGACTTCTTGTTTATATTCTCTAAATTTCTTAAAAGCTTCTGATTTGTGTTTCATCAGGAACACATTTCCGAATCTAGAGAGATCGTCAGTGAATGTAATGAAGTACGCAGAACCATTCCTGGCATGTGTAGACATGGGGCCGCATACATCACTATGTACCAGTCCCAAGGGTTCCGTAACTCTCTCTCCGTGTCCCGTAAATGGAGTTTTGGTCATCTTGCCCTTGAGACATGACTGGTAAGTGTCATAAGATGAAAATTCAAACGGATTCAAATATCCATCCTTATGCAACTTAGCGAGTCGTGTCGCATTGATGTGACCCAGTCTACAATGCCATAAGAAGGATTCGTTCATTTCTGAACTCTTCCTCTTGTGTGTGTTTGTTATGCTCAGAACTGTTGATTGATTTAGAACATAAATGCCATTGCACAACGTGCCTGATCCAACCAACTTTTGGTTAAGGAAAATGTTCATAACATTATCCTGTAATACAAAATTATATCCCTCTTTACTTAGTAAAGAAACCGATATAATGTTGCATATCAGGTTCGGCATGTAATAGCTTTCGTTCAGAACCAATGTATTACCTGTTGGCAATACAAGGTGATATTCTCCGACGGTTTTAGCTGCAACAATTGCACCATTTCCAACCCTTATGTCTTTATCACCTTCTCCAAGTTCTCTACCTCTTCTAAGCCCATGTAACTGATTACATATATGGGATCCTGACCCGGTATCGAATACCCAGGACGTAGAGCAAATGGAGAAACAGTTCTCTGTAACGAACATACCCGAAGAAAATGCATCAACATGTACTTTCTTCATTCGGCTGGCATGGGAATCCTGGTATTCCCCTATATCCTGTTCAGTCTTATAACTCTTATAAGAAGGAACGGAACCAACGTTCCCCAACACAGTATGATATGCGGGTTCGGTCAATACATCCATATTATTATCTTGATTAAGGCATGAAATGGTCGCTACCTGGAGAGAGAGAGAGAAGAAAACACTTTAGCGTATGCTCTTGCAAGATCAGATTGGTTATTATTTTATCTAATCAGGACGGCTCCCACTGTTTTTATCAAATCTTCCTTCAAACCCTAAAAGGAAAGACTAGCCGGGATTAATTACACCCTACAACTTTGCCAATCTTTCAACCAGGCCAATGTCGGTACTTTGAGGGAGGTTCCCCGTGCTTTCGTACGGACCTAATTAATGTAAACCTCGTTTTCCCAAAGGCGTAACCCCGTTGACACCTTTCTAGACACCTACTTGATCGGCTAATTGTCCTGTGTAAAACTCTCCCAAGAGTAACAATTACTCGCAGTGGGTATCGGGATCCAACTATCTCATAGAAGGTATGCAATCTCATTGCAAATCTCAACACTTGAAATTCCCGATAATATTTTGCCCCAAAAAATCTATGACCTTGACAAGGTCAACAAACCATAGACCGTAAGTCAAGTTCAACCCGTCATTTCTTGATTGAATTAAACCCACCCGCACGACCTTTGACAAGGTCAACAAGGCCGTACGACTACCTTAATCCAATCTGCATCATATGCAAAAGCATATAAATACTGGTCAGCTACTGCACACTACGCCTTAACAAGGTCAACAAACGCAGCACGAATACTAAGCAGGACTTATCTGAAATGACGGAGGGCTACGACAGGTTTTTCTGAAAACCTATTGCATAATGAACTTGATATCATTGTAGAATCGAGTGAAATTTTGAAATGGAGTAATTTTGAGGCTTGCATTAGTTTTGCTAAAGAGGTCACTCCCGGTGAAGGGATCTCGGCTCTTTCCTTATCGAATAAGGTGCAGGATATATCATATATACTGCTATGCAAAAAAAAACTCCAAAAGCAGTCAAAAGTCAAACCGAGTGTTGTAGCATCTGCCAGTTTTGCTAAAGAGGTCACTCCCGGTAAAGGGATCTCGGCTCTTTCCCCATCGAATAAGGTGCATGGTATATCATATATACCGCAATGCAAAGTAAAACTGTAGCTACCCTTTTTATTTAAAAATTTGATTCTACAACATCTTTTAGGTTTCTTTTCTTTCATTAATCACATTAATGAAGTCCCATCATTTAAATTACCTAAACATCATAGATAAATATGACGTACACTTATGCCATCCGCATTCGCCTCGATGCCCCCTCGTGCACCGTTTGGTTAGGTAACTAACGACAGAGCAGGGCAGGGCTAGCGTGGGTGTAAAACATAAGTAACGTCTATATAATATATCATATATACTATATATAGTATCTGTCACAGCGCATCACATGATCACATTACAGATATTGCAGCAGAAGTAACATATGAAACATTGGATATACTACGACGTTCGTGTTTTATTTTGAGCCTCTATAAAACACGGATTCCACGGTCGCGATGAATAGCCAAACCCACACCCCTAGACCCCTATGAAAGCGGCAAGCAACCCTTCCAATTCTAGGGTTAGGAGACCCGGACTCGACTCCTCGAGTTGGTCTCCCACTGGACCCTAGAACCCAGTTACTTGTGCTCTCCTCCTTGGGTCTATCCTAGTGCGGAAAAGTAAATAATATACAAATGGTGACATCAACCTCAACCCGGAAGTGCCCCAATAAAATAATATTACATACATTTAAATTTTACATGAATGAAAATAAAAACTCCCATCTCACATAAAACCACCGGCTATTCTGGACGCGACGATCCAATATAACATATCCAGCAACACAGAACATCACATGTCATCAACGTAAGTAAATATGCGCATCCCAATTGTCGTTGACATATAGCAACGAAACCGGCGATATCACATATTACACTTACGGTCGCAGAAAAGAAAGTGTAAAACTACAACATTTGGAATCCACAATCTCTTTAGACATCGTTAATCCGAAATATCACATATTTCGCATTTCATGCCTAACTGTATGAATTCCACATATTGTATCACATTCCAGATAAATAGACTGTATTAAACTTTCCGATCGAATAATCAAATACCCAAGATTTCCATAATAGCTCAACACTTGAGCGGAGTTCAAAAATTCCAAAATACGTCACAGTAGCAAAGGTCCAGCCGTAGAAGGGTCAAGCCAACGCCTCACATGTGGCACGCCGTACTGCCCCAAACCCTAAGGTTCAAAGGACAGTTCAGGACGGTCACATAATCGAGTTAAGGTTTGTTGTCTTCTAGAGGTTCCATCGCGTCACATGCACGTATTTCCGAAAGATTTAAACCCGAGAAAAATTCAACACTTGAATGTTTTTCGTTCCGGGAAAAATTGAGTTAAGGATATCCGTTCGAACATTTTAATACTTTCTAAATTATCCGAAATAACAAAACAAAATTAAATTCTCCGATCGAATCGACGATTACAAAATGAACCCCTGAATACTCAACACTTGAGTCAAATTAAAAATACCCAGAATATACCAATCACAGAATCTAGAATTACTGTACAAACAGAGAATCCAAAGGTCACCATACTGCCGCGGTTCCGCGGCACAAGTAGGGATTTGCCGCGGAACCGCGGTCAACTGTATGAATCATGTCCTCGTTTTGCACAATAATTCTTAGAAAACCCTGCTGATTTTTTTAGATATTTTTAATTCACAAAAATCCCAGATTTTAAAAATTGTCCAGAGAGGGGGTTGTTTTGTCGTATTCGGGTTCGTTCGGAGTTTTAACTTCGTTAACGCATCGTCTAATGCTCTAGCTAGGCTCTGATACTACTGTAGGGTTACTAGGCACAATAACAAAGCTCTACAAGGCATCGACCATGTTAGTTATATGTATGCCCTAGAGGCCATTACTGTACATAGGATGTATATTGTAGTGGATGCTGGGACGTATATAGGGAGGACTTTCTTGCTCGACATGATAGTATGCTATCTGGTTACCCTTTACCTTAATGTGTATGCTGATTGTCTCTCTGTTACATGTTGGTAAATCCCTTAGGAACTGTACTTGACTACCTGGACTATGATGCGGATCATACTAGTGGGGACATGGTAGTCCATAAGTACATCCTTCAAAGTCCCTAGTCGTGGGTGTATCGAGACAGGGCATCGATATACCAGAGTAGACTAGCGTATACCTTCTCGACCCATACAGATGGGCGATGGATGATCCCATATGCATCGGTGTTTGACATCAGAGATGATATACGGGTGCTCAGTAGAGACTGGGTACACTGGACGGACTCGCCGAGAACTCCCAGATGGTATTATACCTCACGTCAGATGGCAGTTCTCTGGTGACACTGGTACAGAGTAGTCTGTTGACCCGAGATCGTCATAGAGTCTTGTGTGGTTCCCACTGTGCTTTGATTTCCATCTTACCACGTCCAAGAGGGCGTGCAAAACGGTGGTTTTTCGGTACAGTACCGAGTCACATGGAGGCAATGAGCGATAGGAGGGGATTCGTCTCTCCCGGTATAGGGGGTTGATGTTGCGCTGTGTTCGATTGGCTATAACAGGAAATCCCTGGCCAGGGTTGTTGAGATTTACCGGTAAGTGTTACCAGTAGTTTCTCGAATTGTTATAGACCTCATATCGACACGACTTATCGAGCTATTGGGGTCTGACGTTTACCACCCCTAGGCGAGATATGCGACATATCAGACGATCAGACCGGACTGTACGGTAGTGTTACTGGTCGGATTCACTGGAGTGTGAGCGGGCTTGCTCGTCGATCTTCAGATCGCTCAATACCCGGGTGGCCGTTACGTTTAGCAGACCTCTTGCGGCTTGTGGGTGCTTGATATGATCATCACCTGCTGCCGGCGTATTGACGAGTCTTTAGAGTCCTACACAGAGGTTTCCTGGCTCAAGCGAAACGAAATAGGAGCGCATATGAGATATGTGCGGGACCGAGAATAATGCGTGTATGTGATACCGTATTCCATTCTCGCGATGAATGTATCGAAAGGTTGTATGCGATATAACCTAGTTATCGAATCAAGGGTTGGTTCGATAAGCCGATACATAGAATACTAGTCGGTTATATGCGATATGACCAGATCGTTAAATCAAGTGTTGATTTAATGATTTAATGCATAATTATATATTTGATATATTACTTTGCATTAACTAGTATTGGTTCACTTTAAATGGATTTTCTCACTCGGATTGTACACATTGTATATATGATATACTTTTGTGCACTTGATTGTATCATGTTTGATGATACATGTTTAACTATAGTTAAGTGTAATGGATTAAGCCATGGTTAAACTAATGATTAGGGTTTTCTATTCTTACTTATTTATTTATTTATTTATTTTGAATAGATAAGAAAAGAATGGTTGCTAATTTTGGAGTTTAGTTGAAGCTTCATGAAGCTTTGACTTTGTAACCATTCTTGTCTTCATCTTTAACCCTAACCATTAATCTAACCTTAGTTAATTCTCTACACTTGACCATGGTTCTAATATGATAAGTATTCATTTTCTTTTCCAATTATATTTATTCTTATCATATTATTCTTCTTCTTCTTCCTTGCTTCAAGTGAAGAAAGCTTGCCTCCATCAATGGCAAGTGATGAATTTGAGTGAGAAATCCAAAACTAAAGTCTACCCACTTCCTATTTCTTCATCCTCTACCTCTTGCCAAGTAGTAGAGTGTGTTTTCTTCACAAGTTTCTTGACTTGGTGAAGTCGGAGCTTGATTTAGCGATGCCTCGACGTAGATCATCTTCGGCATGGACATCGACGACCTAGCTCGCTTATTCTCCGATGAAGTCGACGCTAGAGCCCGGATTCTTTTTGGACAGCGGAGAGGACCTCTCTCGGAGCCGTGGAGGTGGAGCACCGGATCTACAAAGGTTGTATTTTCGATTCTCATAGTTAAGTGTTAACTAGTTAGCTTTTCGCCTAGAATTCTAGCAAACGATCCGTAGTCGGGTCTCTCGGCACCTATAATTTTTTGAAATTGGCATGTTCGATGCCTTGTGAGACCTCATTAGGGTGCCTAGGAACCCTACAGTGGTATCAGAGCCTAGCTAGAGCCTTAGGCGAAGTCCAGACGGAATTTGAAGTCCGAACGAACCCGAAACCCGATCACAAAATAGCTCTCTGTCCTTTTTTCAAAAACTGGGATTTTTCCAAATTAAAAATTGCTAAAAAATTCAGCAGGGTAATCTAAGAATTACGATGCAAAAATTATTTCATGAACAGTAATTTTAGCGGCGGATCCGCGGCAGAATCATGGATTCTGCGGCGGATCAGCGGCCCATTGATGATGTCAGCCCTGTTCCTTTGCACAGTAATTCCTAGTTCAAAGAGCTGAGTTTTCTGGGAATTTTTAATATTTATTCAAGAGTTGAATTTTCTAGGGTTGTTTTGGGGATTCGGTGTTTCGATCGGAGTATCAAATTTTGTCTGTGTGGCTTTCCGGATAATTTTTAGAATATGTTAAAAAGTTCGACCGAATATAAATACCCAACTTTTCCCCTGTCGGGAAATTTCCAAGTGTTGGATCTTTCCGTAGTTTAACGACGTTCTAAGTAGTGCAAGTAACTCGATGGACCCTCTAGAAGACAACAAACCTTAACTCGATTATGTGACCGTCTTGAACTGCCCTTTGAACCTTAGGGTTTGGGGCAGTACGGCGTGCCACATGTGAGGCGTTGGCTTGACCCTTCTACGGCTGGACCGTCGGTACTGAGGCACGAACTGAATGTTGTTAGACTTATTTCATGTGTTGATCTGTATCGGGAAAACTTGGGTGTTCGATTGTTCGATCAGAAAGTTTAACATTTTCTAATTATCTGGAATGGGATACAATAATTGGAATTCACAAGATGTTATGAGATAACTGAATGAATGTTATAAACATAGCAGTTTAGTCTCACTTGATCGGTTGCCACGGAATTTTGATGTGATCAAAAGTCCGTCGCAATCACGTAGCGTACGCGGATACTCGTCGGGTAAACTTAATAGACAGCCTCACTCCATAGCCCCGACCAAGTGACTGTAGGAGAACCCCGTCGCCGAATGCATCCGTTCGGGTGCTCGCGGTAGCGGTGTTCCACCTTGGTGCACTTCGTCGACGGTATCAGGGGTGCTGCCGCCTACTAAAGTTTGCGACGAGCATTCGATCAGATTTTCGGGAATCTTGTTGAATTGCCCGACTTGATATTGAAAAGTGTTTTCGATAATGAGACTAAAATGCGGGGTTTATAATTGTTAGGCATGCGATGTCTAAGGAATTCATTTGGTCAGGCATGCGATGTCTGAGGTGATTGCGGATTCCAACTGTTGTAGTTTTACACTTTCTTTTCTGTGACCGTAAGTGTAATATGTGATATCGCCGGTTTCGTTGCTATATGTCAATGACAATTGGGATGCGCATATTTACTTACGTTGATGACATGTGATGTTATGTGTTGCTGGATATGTTATATTGGATCGTCGTGTTTGAATAGCCGGGGGTTTTTATGTGAGATGAGTGTTTTTCATTTTCATTCATGTAAAAACTTGTATGTAATATTCTTTTATTGGGGCGCTTCCAGGTTGCGGAAGTAGTCACCGTTTGTATATTATTTACTTTTCCGCACTAGGATAGACCCAAGGAGGAGGGCACAAGTAACCGGGTTCTGGAGTCCAGTGGGAGACCAACTCGAGGAGTCGAGTCCGGATCTCCTAACTCTAGAATTGGTAGGGTTGCTTGCCGCTCTCGTAGGGGTCTAGGGGTGTGGGTTTGGCTATTCATCGCGACCGTGGAATCCGTGTTTTATACTGGCTCGTATTGAAAACACGGACGTCCTAATATATCCAATATTTCATATGTTTCTTCTGCTGCGATATCTGTGTTGTGACTGTGTGATGGATATAGTATATAGTATATATGATATATTATATAGACGTTACTTATGTTTTGCACCCGCACTAGCCCTGCCCTGCTCTGTCGTTAGTTACCTAACCTAACGGTGCAAGAAGGGACATCGAGGCGAATGCGGATGGCATAAGTGTACGTCATATCTATCTGTGATGTTTAGGTACTTAAATGATGGGACTTCATTAATGTGATTAATGAAATAAAAGAAACCTAAGATGTTGTAGAATCGAATTTCAAAATAAAACAGGTAGCTACAGTTCTTGCTTTGCACAGCGGTATATGAGATATATCCTGCACCTTATTCGATGAGGAAAGGACCGAGATCCCTTTACCGGGAGTGACTCCTTTAGCAATAACTGGCAGATGCTACACACTCGGTTTGTCTTTTGATTGCTTTTAAGAGTTTTTGCTTTGCACAGCGATATATATGATATATCCCGCACCTCATTCGACGAGGAAAGGACCGACGATCCCTTCACCGGGAGTGACTCCTTTAGCAAAACTAGAAAAGCCTCAAAAACACTCCATTTCAAAATTCATTCGATCCTACAACGATATCAAGTTCATTACGCAATAGGTTTTCAGAAAAACCTGTCGTAGCCCTCCGTCATTTCAGATAAGTGCTGTTTAGTATTCGTGCTGCGTTTGTTGACCTCCGTCAAGGCGCAGTGTGCGGTAGCTAACCAGTATTTATCTGCTTATGCATATGATGCAGATTGAGTTAGGGTAGTCGTGCGGCCTTGTTGACCTCCGTCAAGGGTCGTGCGGGTGGGTTTAATTCGATCAAGAAATGACGGATTGAACTTGACTAGTAGCCTATGGTTTGTTGACCTCCGTCAAGGTCATAGGGTGCTAGGGGTAAAATATTATCGGGAATTTCAAGTGTTGAAATTTGCAATGAGATTGCATACCTTCTATGAGATAGTTGGATCCCGATACCCGCTGCGAGTAAGAGTTACTCCTGGGAGAGTTTTATACATTACAATTAGCCGATCAAGTAGGTGTCTAGAAAGGTGTCAACGGGGTTACGCCTCTGGGAAAACGAGGTTTACATTAATTAGGTTCGTGCGAAAGCACGGGGGACCTCCCTGTTCAGACCATAATATTGCATTTATCATTCCCCTATTTCTTATCTTTTTATAAATAAACAGGTACTCTTGACGCACGTTTGTTGCATATTGCAGGATACAGGTTTCTGGAGCAAGTACAGTGAAAAAGACACAAAACAACATAAAAAGGGACTTTTGACCAACAAGCAGACCGATACTAGTCACGCCTAGTCAGAGAACAGTGCAAGGTCCAAAATGTCATGAGAACGGTTAAAAATCCCAATACAAGTGTTCACTGAAACATCTGGAGAAGAACCAGAAGCCCAACAGAGAAACTACATATGGAAACAGAAGCCCAAAGGGCCAATGAACCAAGACCAAAAAGCACAGATCCTGACTCCTCTGTTTGGCCGCGGTTCCGCGGCCAAACCCATGCTGGCGCCGCGGATCCGCGGCCATCAAGCGCCCGTGTCGGTGGAGATTTCTTCTGTTGCTGCGACTGTCCAGATGTGAGGATTTTTCGTGGGCAAATCTGTAATTGCGCATGTGCGAGAGCCTGTAGCCCTAGGTTTTCTATTTTCCTATAAATTGTAGTTTTAGATCTGTAAATTGTATGCCTCTTTTCAATCAATAAAATTCAGAATTTCTGGGAGTAAATTTCAGATCTGTTCTTCTTGTTTGAAGGGAGCCGTCAACCTAGTAAGTCTTTTATTTCTTTTAATTATAATGTCTTCTCATCCCCTAATGAGCGAGTAGTCTCCTCGCTTGTTAGGGTTAGCCTTAGGGAAAGGGTTGAGAGATGAAATCTCTCTCCCCTTTCAATACCACCTTCACCTAATGAATTAGAACTTCACGCATACGAGCACAACCGCTCCCTGCGGCATCCTACCGTTCGAGGTAACGATGAACCGCAGTATAAAGGGCCGGTTCCGCACGTTTTCCGTGAGGGTTAGGATAATTATCAACAAAGGTAGGGTACAAATCTAGAGGAAGAAACATCTTCCCAAAAGATTTGTATCCACTTTATTGATAATTAACTTAACACCTAATAGATCTAAAAAAGGAAGGTATTGAAAGCGGTGAGGAAAAACATTAATTTCCAAAACTTCCCCTAATCCTAACCCTAGCAAGATTCTTAATTAAATTAATTAGATCTAGTCTTCTAGTTTTATAAACCAACCAAAACTACAAAAAGAATCAACTCGTTAAAACACTTTAAAGAAATTTACCCGTCTCTGTGGATCGACCCGTACTCACCGGCTAGCTGCGAAGCGACGCCGTTTCTGATTGCGGTAAACTCATATTTTTGAATTAATCAAATGGCGCCGTTGCCGGGGACGGCGTAATCTTTCTTTTTGTGAATTTTCGGGTTGATATAAATTTTAAAAAATTATAAAAATCTGAAAAAATAAAAAAATAAAAAAAATTATCAAATTTGATCTGTTTGAAGGGTATATCTTTTGAATCTTGCAGGAACAGCGAAGAATCGAAGATCTGGAAATTTACAGAGAGGAAATCAGAAAGTTGCATATAAAAACAGAGAGGAAATAAAGACACAGAGCAGTAGAAAAATTTTCAGTGCCTGAAACCCTAATTGCGCCGCCCATCCGCGGCCTGAACCACAAAAATGCCGCTGATCCGCGCCTTGACTGCCACGTCAGCGCACTAAATTTTGTGAGTTTGTTCCTCCTTCTTCCCTCTGTCAATCTCCATATCTATATCTGTAAAAATTTTCTGCAGGGTTCTTTGCGTAAAAAGTCTTTCTCCCCCTTCTAAATAACATATTTCTGCAGGTTTCTTTGCGCCGCGCTAAAAAAAAAAATTTCTGATTGCAAGTGAATTTTTATTTGTTTTGCATAATTTAACCGGACTCTAAGGGGCTATTTGACCAAATCCAGATTGGGTGGGGATTTCATCACCCTTCCCAGGACCCCAGAAAACACCTAAGCATTTTGCATCAACCACCTTTAATTAAAAAAAAAAGATTAGACTCAGACCTAAGGACAACGAGCTCAATAGGAAAAGGACTAGGGTAGGCATCGGCCGTTTATCCTAACCGACATTGCGGTGTCTAGGCTAGTGGTTTTTAATTAGGCCCACTGTAGTGGTGGTTCCTTCCCACTTACCTGGCCGTATTTGTCCGTGAAGAGGCGGTTTGAGGTCTATTTCTAGCCCTAGTTAGGAGCTGTCTAGCAGACCTAGGCGACCCTAGATCTAGGCCTGATTGTGCATGTGTGGTTGATACTTTTGTGTCACGAGTCCGTTTTCTAAAAACTTCTTTGCAAAACTCACACAAAAATAAAAAAAAAATAAAAAATCTTTTCAAAACTTGCAACTTGTCGCGAAGAAACTTAGAACTCACTTCCACCACTTCTTCTCACTGACGTTACCTTACCTCCACATTCAAATTCTTCTGTCGAAGGTATGTCGGGATTCAACCCCAACGATACCTTGCCGACGGGAATGATTCCACCTCCGCCAGGTGCGAATAACCCGAATCTTCCGCCTGTTGTAGCGCCCGCACGAGTTGCGCTCCAGGATCTCTTCTACCCCGTCCGCACTTCTTTACCCACATGTCTTTCACCCCCACCGGCGAATGGGGATAATTTTGAAATAAAACCACATTTCATCAATATGCTGCCTAAGTTTCATGGTTTGGAATCCGAAGATGCATATATTTTTATTAATAAATTCCAAAACGTTTGCAGCATGATGAAGACAACCCAATTAAGTGATGACGCAATAAGGCTAAGGGTCATTCCTTTTACCTTATGTGACCTAGCCGAGAAGTGGCTATACAGCACCGCATCACATTCCATTAGAAATTGGGACGAGTTTGTAAGAGCTTTTCTGAAAAAGTTCTATCCTCACCACAAAACTGCTAGAATCCGAAACGAAATCATACAATTTTCACAGCTTCCTTCCGAACCATTTTGGAAGTGCTTCGAGAGATTTAAGGACCTACTTGTTCAATGCCCTCATCATGGGATAGAAAATTGGCAACTTTGGCAAACATTATACGAGGGATTGAATGCAGCAACGAAGCAGTTGCTAGAAACAATATGTCAAGGTCATTTTCTCTCCAAGTCTAGCGACGAAGCTTGGCAGTTTCTTGAGGACCTAAGTGAGCAAACAATTCAATGGGAGAGTACCAAGACCACATCATCTTCTTCTAGTGGTCAATCTAGGACAGGCATACATCAAGTAGATATGTCGATAGCTATGAAGGCCGAGATGGCCTCACTTATGAAAAAGCTAGAAGCCATTGAGACCAAAATCTCATCGACTTCTCCTGCCCCTACTCTACCCACACGAACTGTTTGTGCTTGTTGTTCGAACCCATCGCATTTAACCGAAGAGTGTCCTTATAATACACCCATTCAAGGACAGGATCAAGTCACTGCTGCATTTCAGCAACGACAAAGAAACGATCCTTACTCTTCGACATACAATCAGGGGTGGAGGAGTCACCCAAATTTCGCTTGGAACCAAAATCAACAAGTCCAAGGGAATAACAATTTTCAAAGAGCTCCTCCACAACAACAACAAGCACCCTTACAAACTCAAAACCAGCAACCTTTCCAACAACAACCTTATACAAATCAAACGAACAATTTGGTTCAACCTAATGATGATAAGGTTAGCTCTCTCGAGAAAAGTCTTGAAGCATTTCTCAAGCAAACGACAGAATCCGCAGCAAGATTTGAAAGTTATGTGCAATCTTTAATGAATAACAATGCCTCACACGATCAAAGTATCAAATCTATTGAGGCACAAATTGCACAATTAACTGCTGCGTTGAGCGAGAGAGAAAAGGGAAAGCTTCCATCTCAACCATTGCCCAATCCCGGTCACCCACAAAATGCATATCACAATCACAATGTAAATGCGGTGACCACGTTGAGATCCGGAAGAGAGTTGCAAAATAATGTGGAAACTAGTGATGACATCCCCGCCGGTGGTTCTTCTTCCCCTTCTTCATTTTCTTCACTTCCTTCTTCACCTTTTTCTTTAGACCCTATTCTCCACCCTTCACACGGCTCTACTTCTTCTGACTCAAACGGACCCATTTCTAACAACACGAACACATCCACACTGGGATCCGTTCCTACTCCACATTCTACTCCACAGACATGTGACTCAACAAATTTTCAAAATGCACCATTTCCAAACAGGTTGAGTCCTAATAAACCAAATGCACAAGTGGAGAAGATTGTGGAATTATTTAAACAGGTTAGCATAAATATACCTCTCTTGGATGCTATCCAACAAGTCCCTTCATACGCAAAAATCTTAAAGGGATTATGCACTTCAAAGAGAAAGGCATCTCAAGTACCCAAGAAAGTGCTAGTGGCTAGTGCAGTGAGCAATGCTATTAACCACCATCAAACCTTACCCCAAAAACGAAAGGACCCCGGCTGTCCTACTATTTCAATCACAATTGGGGATAAGCAAATTAATCGTGCACTTTTAGATCTTGGGTCTAGTGTTAACCTGATTCCTTACTCCGTGTACGAACAATTAGGGGTTGGAGAGTTGAAACCCACTCGTTGCACTCTCCAAATGGCTGATCGATCAATCACCTATCCAAGGGGTCAACTAGAGGATGTGTTGATCAAAGTCGGGGAATTCATATTCCCCGTTGATTTTATCGTTATGGATACACAACCTGTTGTTAACCCAAGAAACCAAATTCCGGTGATTCTTGGTCGACCATTTTTGGCCACTTCCAATGCCATAATAAATTGTCGCAATGGCTCCATGACTCTATCCTTCGGAAAGAGGTCCAGTGAGTTCAATATTTATAAGATGGGAAGTCTGCCCTCCGTGCCTAAAACTAGTACACGAGAAGTTTGCTCTATTCACGAAATCACGCAGGAGGACTGCGAGCTTGAAAGATTTCTATTTGATGAAAACAGTTTTGACGCCACTAGTGCGTCCCTCCTTGAGCCTACTACCGTTGACACAACCGATGCTGATTATCAATGTTTCACTTTTTCGGATGACGACGACTCACAGCCCGAATATGAGTCGTTTGAATTTTTGGATGAGTCAGTCGAACCATCCGAATCGGTTGTTTGCAGTGATTTCGAACCTGTGTTAGAGTCCTTTGAGTTCGAGGTAGATTCCGCAATGGTTCTTTCGCCTCAGAAATTCGAACTCATGCCCTTGCCGTCTCACCGTAGATATGCTTACATAGGTGAGAATGAGACTTTTCCCATTATCATATCAGCCTCTCTAGCCTTCGAGCAAGAGAACGCTATTTTAAAAGTCTTACAAGATAGGCGGCAAGTTTTCAGTTGGACTATGGCGGACATCGAGGAGATCAGTTTCCTCATAAGTGAATATCATACACAATTGATGGATGATGCCATGTCAATAGAGGACCCACAGGAACATCTTGGGGATATTGTGGTGAGTCAACTTCCTCCCTTAGAAGTTGAAATACCCCCATTTCTTTTAATTAGGTACGAGAATGCCAACACTCCACTGATTGCTGATCATTTACATTCTCGTATCGATGCATCACCATCACCTGTACACCTCCCATTCCACTACTTCTATCTTCCCCAATTCTTTGCGGACCACCACAATTTAATTTTCCACCAACCAATATTCTTTACTGATAAATTTTTCAAATGGTTGGTGTTGACTTTTGGCCGATGCAAGGTTTGGCAGTAATCTCTAACATAGTTTAAATGAAGTTTGGGGGAGGGTCTTTTTGTATATATTTTTGTTTTTCTTAATAATAAAAAAAAACTATAAATAAATAAACAGAGGAGTATCGGTATTTTGACCCTCTTCGTTTAGCATGACAGTGAGGACACTGTCAAGTTCGAGTTTGGGGGTATGCTCGGTACGTCTTCTTCCTTCGCATTCATTTGTACATATTTTTGCATATTTATTTGAAAACCCATAAAAACTGAAAAATTTCAAAAATATTTGTGTTCAATTTTGGCTAATTGACTTGAGTTTGACTAATAGGTTAACTGGTTAGGAACGACTAGATCTTAGACTTAGTGAATTAAAAACCCTAAAAATAACCTTCCTTAAAGTTTAACAGTAGAAAGTATATGCCTTGTAGTTTATTTAGAAATAGGCAAATTTTGGGTTCACTTCTTGGGCTAAGTCAAAATGAGGGAAGAGTATTGATGTTCTTATTAGAGTATAAGTTTGAAAAATAGTTCCTAGCTTAAGTCTAGATTCTGAAAACGTATACCCTACAAATTGCACAATCACGCACCTTGAAACTTGGAATAGTAGAAGAGACCTTGAAAGGCTCTTGTCTAAAGTCCTTAGTATGAAAAAGTGTGAATAAAAAAAAAATGGACACTGGTTTTTGTGATTACTTAAGGCTGCAAAAATAGAAAAATATTTAGCGAGGGTGCTTCATCACCTAGTGCCTTAGACCAACTGGTTTGGGAGTCACTGCTAAAGCCTTGGGTGTTGCAAAGACTAGGAAGTATGCTTTAAAGTGCAAACGCATTTTGTAATCGGTCGTTGGTACCTCAAGAAGTATAAACGGTCGCATGAAGGATGTGTAAGCAAATTTCATTTAAATTCACTAACTAATTAGTACTTTGGACAACGGATAAGGGGTTGATTGCTTAATTTGAATTTCCAAGTGTAGGGGTGATCTATACACACACGTAGGGATATGTGATTGGAATTTAGATGAGAAAAAGGAATAAAGAATAGAACTTGTATCTTTAATAGAGTTGAGAGAAATTCCTAAGTGGAGATGGAACCCTAGAAGGAAAACTTAAGAAATGCCGAAAGCTAGGTAATTCTATAGGATATATATAATCTTAAGTTAAATAATGAGGAAGTGTGAAGAATATAGGTGGATAATTTATGAGTCGACGATAATAGAATTCCTTGTTAGAAGACCTAATTGGAAAACAAAAGTCGAACAGCCAAATTAATAGGATTTTGTGGGTGTAATCCGCTGAAAACCCTCAGGAGACAACACTCCTCCTACTAGGGACACCTAGAGGTTTAACGGCTTGTTGCACGTGCTCAGTGCAATCGCGTTTCCCTGCGAAAGTGCGGTTAGGATTTTAGAGAATAAAATAATAAGTTTGCTCGAGGACGAGCAAAAGGTAAGTTTGGGGGTATTTGTTCAGACCATAATATTGCATTTATCATTCCCCTATTTCTTATCTTTTTATAAATAAACAGGTACTCTTGACGCACGTTTGTTGCATATTGCAGGATACAGGTTTCTGGAGCAAGTACAGTGAAAAAGACACAAAACAACATAAAAAGGGACTTTTGACCAACAAGCAGACCGATACTAGTCACGCCTAGTCAGAGAACAGTGCAAGGTCCAAAATGTCATGAGAACGGTTAAAAATCCCAATACAAGTGTTCACTGAAACATCTGGAGAAGAACCAGAAGCCCAACAGAGAAACTACATATGGAAACAGAAGCCCAAAGGGCCAATGAACCAAGACCAAAAAGCACAGATCCTGACTCCTCTGTTTGGCCGCGGTTCCGCGGCCAAACCCATGCTGGCGCCGCGGATCCGCGGCCATCAAGCGCCCGTGTCGGTGGAGATTTCTTCTGTTGCTGCGACTGTCCAGATGTGAGGATTTTTCGTGGGCAAATCTGTAATTGCGCATGTGCGAGAGCCTGTAGCCCTAGGTTTTCTATTTTCCTATAAATTGTAGTTTTAGATCTGTAAATTGTATGCCTCTTTTCAATCAATAAAATTCAGAATTTCTGGGAGTAAATTTCAGATCTGTTCTTCTTGTTTGAAGGGAGCCGTCAACCTAGTAAGTCTTTTATTTCTTTTAATTATAATGTCTTCTCATCCCCTAATGAGCGAGTAGTCTCCTCGCTTGTTAGGGTTAGCCTTAGGGAAAGGGTTGAGAGATGAAATCTCTCGCCCCTTTCAATGCCACCTTCACCTAATGAATTAGAACTTCACGCATACGAGCACAACCGCTCCCTGCGGCATCCTACCGTTCGAGGTAACGATGAACCGCAGTATAAAGGGCCGGTTCCGCACGTTTTCCGTGAGGGTTAGGATAATTATCAACAAAGGTAGGGTACAAATCTAGAGGAAGAAACATCTTCCCAAAAGATTTGTATCCACTTTATTGATAATTAACTTAACACCTAATAGATCTAAAAAAGGAAGGTATTGAAAGCGGTGAGGAAAAACATTAATTTCCAAAACTTCCCCTAATCCTAACCCTAGCAAGATTCTTAATTAAATTAATTAGATCTAGTCTTCTAGTTTTATAAACCAACCAAAACAACAAAAAGAATCAACTCGTTAAAACACTTTAAAGAAATTTACCCGTCTCTGTGGATCGACCCGTACTCACCGGCTAGCTGCGAAGCGACGCCGTTTCTGATTGCGGTAAACTCATATTTTTGAATTAATCACTCCCTCAAAGTACCGACACTGGCCTGGCTGAAAGATTGGCGAACTTGTAGTGTGTAATTAATCCCGGCTAGTCTTTCCTTTTAGGGTTTGAAGGAAGATTTGATAAAAAGCAGTGGGAGCCATCCTGATTAGATAAAATAATAACCAATCTATTCTTGACAGAGCGCACGCTGAGTGTTTTCTTCTCTCTCTCCAGGTAGCGACCATATCACGCCTTAATCAAGATAATAATACGGAATATTGACCGAACCCGCTTGTTATACTGAGCTGGGGAACGTTGGTCCCGCTCCAACTTATAATTGTTATAAGACAGAGCAGGAAATTGGGGAATACCAGAATTCCCGTGCCGCCCAAACGAAGAGAGTGCATGCTGATGCATCATCTTCGGGTGTGTTCATTACAAAGAACTGTTTCTCTGTATCCTCTACGTCCTGGGTATGTGATACCAGATCAGGATCCCAGATATGTAATCTGTTACATAGGGCTACAGAAAAGTAGAGAACTGAGAACGGGTGATAAGTTTCATGAGGCAGAAAACGGGGCAAGAGTTGCAGCCAAGTCTGTTGGTCACTGTCACCCTGTATTACCAATACATTGATTCTGAACGAATGTTATTAGATACCGAACCTGATATACAAAATCATATCAGTCTCTTTATTAGTAAAGAAATGATAAAATTTTGTATTGTTGGATAATGTTTTGAACATTTCCTATATCAAAAAGTGATCGGTTCAGGCACGTTATCTAAAAGCATTGATGTTCTAAATCAAACTACAGTTCTTAGTATATGGAACACACACAAGAGGAAAAGTTCAGAAATGAACGAATTCTTCTTGAGGCATTGTAGACTAGGTCAGATCAATGTGACCCGACTAGCTAGAGTTACATATAGATGCATATTTAAATCAGTTTGAATTTACATCTTGTGAAACTCGCCAGTCATGTCACAAAGATAAAATGACCATAGCTCTGTTTATTGGAAACAGAAAAAGAGTTAGTGAACTCTTGGGATGATACATGTTGATGTATGTAGATCCCCAGTCTACATATGCCAAGACCGGTTCTTTGTAATTCATTACATTCTCTGATAATCTCTCAAGATTCAGACATATGTTCCTGTTGAAACATGAGTCCGAGCCTTTTGAGATATTCACAGAATATAAGCGAGAAGTAGAGAACCAAAATACGGGTATAAGTATTATGTCCTATGATGAGATCAGGGAGGAGAATACTTGTGCATGGAATTCCTGGAATATTCTAAAGGAGAATGAGATTCTCTCTCAGCATTACTCCTCTGTATACACCATAGCACGATGGTATATCGGGGCGGAGCAGATACACCCTATTTGATATGGTGTGCTCTATGATGAGTACTACTGAGTTACCTTTTTCCTTTTGGGAGTTATGCACTTGAGAAGCTGCATACCTATTGAATAGGGTTCCAATCAAATCAGTTGCCTACCGCTTCATATGTGATATGGAAAGGGAAGAGCCCATGTCTTAAGCTAGTTAAGATTTGGAGTTGTCCGGCCTATGTCTAAAAGCAAAATCCGGACAAGCTCGAGGCAAGGTCTGTTATGTAGAACTGGAAAGGTTCCAGCTATACAAAACTGCAGCTGATGATTTGACAGAACCAAAGGATTCAATAGATACCAACGAACCTCAGCCTCTCCGCCGATCTAGTAGGGTTCCTCACCCACCTGAGAGATACTTCGGTTTCTCTATGACAGTGGGAGCGAGGATTGCATCATGAGATGATGACCCAACTAGCTTCGAGCTGGCCATCAGGGGTAAGACTCTGTAAGAATGGCTGGATGCTTAGTGATCTGAGATGGAATCCTTATACACCAACAAAGTATGGACTTTGGTTGCTATATCTGAAGGGTTAAATCCCCATCAGGAGCAAGTAAATCTTGAGAAGATTACTTGGTGTAGATGGAAAAGTTGAGACTTTCAAAGCTAGACTTGTTAAAGTTTGCATCATTGACCAGGTGTGGATAATGATGAAACCTTTTCAAGTAGCTATGCTTAAGTCCATCCAGATCCTACTTGTCACGGCTACATACCATGACTGCGATATCTGGTGGTTGGGTGTCTTGACTGCTTTTCTAAATGATGATTTAGAAGAGAGCGTCTATAAGTACACAGCCAGAGGGCTTCGTAGACAGTGGGAGCAGCGGAAACTTGTGCAAGATGCTTTATAGGATAAAGCAGGCAACGCGGAGTTGGAACGTCTGTTTTGATGTGTTAGTCAAAGAAGTTGACATCATCAAAATGGTAGATGAACCTTGTATAAACAAGAAGGTAGTAGGGAGTATGGTGACGATCCTCGTAGAGTACGTGGATGACATACTCTTGATAGGGAAGGAGTTTCTTATGCTACGCTCGATCAATCTCCGTTTATCACAATGATTCTCCATAAAGGATCATAATGATACCTACTAACCCCTGGATTTTGGATCTATGAGATAGATCAAAATGGATGTTAGGATACTCACTAGCTGTAGTGAGATGGTATCAATCGACCCTGGGGAGAATCACTGGAATGGTTCCAGGGTGATAAAGACGACTGAATGTCAGTCACAGGCATTGTCTTTTCCCTCAGTAAAGGGACGGTATGTTGGAAGAGTTCCAAGCTAGATACCGTGACATACTGGACGATAAAGGCAGGATACATCGCTACTCAAGATGCTACCAAAGAGGCTGTTTGGGTGTATATTGGTTCATGAGATGAACTATGTTCCTTCCATTGTGTGACAATGGAGTTGTGGCTTATGCCAAGGAACGCAGGTCCCATCAGTGACCCAGACATATTCTAAAGGCAGTATCACTTGATCATGGAGATGGTTGATCTCTAGGGAGATCGAGGTTAGGAGAGTAGACTCAGAGGACAACACAGCGGATCCACTCACAAAGGCCTGTTCCCAGAGAGAGACTTTTATGGGATGGTTGAGTATGAGATACTGCAACCACTGCTAGAAGATGGCCCTAGTGCAAGTGGGAGATTGTTAGTTATATGTATGCCCTAGAGGCCATTACTGTACATAGGATGTATATTGTAGTGGATGCTGGGACGTATATAGGGAGGACTTTCTTGCTCGGCATGATAGTATGCTATCTGGTTACCCTTTACCTTAATGTGTATGCTGATTGTCTCTCTGTTACATGTTGGTAAAGCCCTTAGGAACTGTACTTGACTACCTGGACTATGATGCGGATCATACTAGTGGGGACATGGTAGTCCATAAGTACATCCTTCAAAGTCCCTAGTCGTGGGTGTATCGAGACAAGGCATCGATATACCAGAGTAGACTAGCGTATACCTTCTTGACCCATACAGATGGGCGATGGATGATCCCATATCCATCGGTGTTTGACATCAAAGATGATATACGGGTGCTCAGTAGAGACTGGGTACACTGGACGGACTCGCCGAGAACTCCCAGATGGTATTATACCTCACGTCAGATGGCAGTTCTCTGGTGACACTGGTACAGAGTAGTCTGTTGACCCGAGATCGTCATAGAGTCTTGTGTGGTTCCCACTGTGCTTTGATTTCCATCTTACCACGTCCAAGAGGGCGTGCAAAACGGTGGTTTTTGGGTACAGTCCCGAGTCACATGGAGGCAATGAGCGATAGGAGGGGATTCTTCTCTCCCGGTATAGAGGGTTGATGTTGCGCTGTGTTCGATTGGCTATAACAGGAAATCCCTGGCCAGGGTTGTTGAGATTTACCGGTAAGTGTTACCAGTAGTTTCTCGAATTGTTATAGACCTCATATCGACACGACTTATCGAGCTATTGGGGTCTAACGTTTACCACCCCTAGGCGAGATATGCGACATATCAGACGATCAGACCGGACTGTACGGTAGTGTTACTGGTCGGATTCACTGGAGTGTGAGCGGGCTTGCTCGTCGATCTTCAGATCGCTCAATACCCGGGTGGCCGTTACGTTTAGCAGACCGCTTGCGGCTTGTGGGTGCTTGATATGATCATCACCTGCTGCCGGCGTATTGACGAGTCTTTAGAGTCCTACACAGAGGTTTCCTGGCTCAAGCGAAACGAAATAGGAGCGCATATGAGATATGTGCGGGACCGAGAATAATGCGTGTATGTGATACCGTATTCCATTCTCGCGATGAATGTATCGAAAGGTTGTATGCGATATAACCTAGTTATCGAATCAAGGGTTGGTTCGATAAGCCGATACATAGAATACTAGTCGGTTATATGCGATATGACCGGATCGTTAAATCAAGTGTTGATTTAATGATTTAATGCATAATTATATATTTGATATATTACTTTGCATTAACTAGTATTGGTTCACTTTAAATGGATTTTCTCACTCGGATTGTACACATTGTATATGTGATATACTTTTGTGCACTTGATTGTATCATGTTTGATGATACATGTTTAACTATAGTTAAGTGTAATGGATTAAGCCATGGTTAAACTAATGATTAGGGTTTTCTATTCTTACTTATTTATTTATTTATTTATTTTGAATAGATAAGAAAAGAATGGTTGCTAATTTTGGAGTTTAGTTGAAGCTTCATGAAGCTTTGACTTTGTAACCATTCTTGTCTTCATCTTTAACCCTAACCATTAATCTAACCTTAGTTAATTCTCTACACTTGACCATGGTTCTAATATGATAAGTATTCATTTTCTTTTCCAATTATATTTATTCTTATCATATTATTCTTCTTCTTCTTCCTTGCTTCAAGTGAAGAAAGCTTGCCTCCATCAATGGCAAGTGATGAATTTGAGTGAGAAATCCAAAACTAAAGTCTACCCACTTCCTATTTCTTCATCCTCTACCTCTTGCCAAGTAGTAGAGTGTGTTTTCTTCACAAGTTTCTTGACTTGGTGAAGTCGGAGCTTGATTTAGCGATGCCTCGACGTAGATCATCTTCGGCATGGACATCGACGACCTAGCTCGCTTATTCTCCGATGAAGTCGACGCTAGAGCCCGGATTCTTTTTGGACAGCGGAGAGGACCTCATCTCGGAGCCGTGGAGGTGGAGCACCGGATCTACAAAGGTTGTATTTCCGATTCTCATAGTTAAGTGTTAACTAGTTAGCTTTTCGCCTAGAATTCTAGCAAACGATCCGTAGTCGGGTCTCTCGGCACCTATAATTTTTTGAAATTGGCATGTTCGATGCCTTGTGAGACCTCATTAGGGTGCCTAGGAACCCTACAGACCATGCCCGTTTAAATTTTTTATGTGCCTAACAATCCTAAGCAAGATCGTATACTAGAGTTTAGGCGAAACAAAATGGCAAGTAAACAACTTTACTCTAAAGGAACACGAATACAACCTTTGTAGATCGGTCCTTCTCTTCATTTGCTCCTTGTTGAAGTCCCTTCGCTGCACTCAAGGTTCTCCCGGGCTCTTGCATGGCTTCACGAGGCGAAAGGTGCAACCTTGCTTGAAGTCTCCGAGGCCGAAGATGATCTACGTCGAGGGAATTCTGACTCAAGCTCCTACTTCACTAACTAGATAATTAGTGAAGTAAACACCCTAAACTAAAGTGCTAGTCTAGTAGAGGATGGAGAAATAGGAAGTGGGTTCTCTTTAGAATTTTGTTTCTCACTTTGTTTCACACTTTTGATCAAACCCTAGCAAGCTTTTCGTTTGAAATAAAGAAAGAAGATGATGAACAAAAGAAAAGAGATGAGGATAAAGATCAAGTAAGAAGTCTAACCATGGTGAGTGAGTATCATATACTAACTCTTGTAGAGCCATAACCATAGCTAATTGTGTGATGGTTAGGTTAAAGTCTAAAGTAAAAACAAATCTAGTGGACTTTAGTCAATGCATCCACAAGCTTCCACAAGCTTCATGCATTTTCCAGTTTCCCACTAATTTTGTAATTACTTTTAAACATTAAACCCAATCATAACAATTAGGATGGTGTATGTCTCATACATACAAGTCATGTGTATCATCAACCATGATACAATATGATAACACATTTCAACATATATTATATACATGTTAAAGTAGTGTACATGTGAGAAAAACCCTAAAGTGAACAAGTGTTAGTAAATGTAAATTAGTATATCTAATATACAATTATACACTTAATTATTAAATCAACACTTGACTTAATAATCCGGTCATATCTCATATAACCGGCTAACATCCATTGTATCGACTTATCGAATCAACACTTGATTCGATAACCCGGTCATATCATATATAACCGACCGATACAAAAAGTCGCGAGAATAAAATACGGCATCACATACTCGCATTTATTCTCGGTCTCGCACATATCACATACGTGCTCCTATTTCGTTTTGCCTGAGCCAGTAAAACCTCTGTGTAGGACTCTAAAGACTCGTCAATACGCCGGCAGTAGGTGATAATCACATCACGCACCCCCAAGCCGTCAGCGGTACTAGCTGGACATAACGGCTACCCGGGTATTGAGCGATCAGAAGATCAGCAAGCAAGCCCGCTCCAACTCCTGTAAAAGCCTGCCGGTAACACTTTCCGTACAGTCCGGTCTCCTCGTCTGATATGTCGCATATCAAGTCTAGGGGTGGTAAACGTCAGACCCCAATAACCGATAAGTCGTGCCGATGTGAGGCTCATAACGGGTCGAGAAACTACTGGTAACGCTTACCAGCAAATCTCTAAATCAACCCTGGCCATGGACTTCCCTGTTACGGCTAATCGAGCACAGTGCAACATCAACCCCCAATACCCGGAGAGACGAAACCCCTCCTATCGTTCATTGCCTCCATGTGACTCGGGACTGTACCCAAAAACCACTGTTTTGCACGCCCTCATGGACGTGGTAAGGTGGAAATCAAAGCACAGTGCACACAAGACTCTATGACGATCTCGGGTCTATAGACTAACCTGCACAAGTGTCACCAGACAACTGCCATCTGACGTGAGGTATAATACCATCTGGGAGTTCTCCGCGAGTCCGTCCAGTGTACCCAGTCTCCACTGAGCACCCGTATACCATCTCTGATGTCAAACACTAATGGATATGGGATCATCCATTGTCCATCTCATGGGTCGAGATGCGTATACGCTAGTCTACTCTGGTATATCGATGCCCTGTCTCGATACACCCACGACTAGGGACCTTGAAGGATGTACTTAAGGACTACCATGTCCCCACTAGTATGATTCGCATCATAGTCCAGGTAGTCAAGTACACATCCTAAGGGCTTTACCAACATGTAACTATAAGACAGTATGAAGAGACAAGTATACATGTTAAGATAAAGAGCAACCAGATAGCATACTATCATATGGAGCAAGAAAGTCCTCTCTATATATGTCCAAGCATCCAATATAATATACATCATCTGTACAATACTGGCCTCTAGGGCATACATACAACTAACACCAAGTGCTCGTGTCAGTGCCTCAGATAGCAACACATCATAAGTATGAGGTATGATCAATGTAATCAACATGAATCAATGTCACTATATCATGAAGTCTATAGGTATGTGGATATCATCCAACTATGTAATCAATGTCCGTATGCATGTGGATCTCGTCCACGTGTCAACCAATGACTCAAAACATCATGCATGTAAATATCCTAAAGCATATGCATGGAAGTATGAGGATATAAATCAAAGTGTGTCCCTCGCGACACATCAAAATCATGGAACCTGAGTGTCCCGCATTGACACTCGAAAACATCATGAAATCTATACCCAGCATCGGCACGTGAATCCTCATATATATATAGGGCTCCGTCAGTCCGGATCGGCCCACGGGCTCCGTCAGTCCGGATCGGCCCGTATCATCTCTCAACTCCGGTCGGTATCCTCCGGATATCCGCCGAGCACAAATACAATCACTGGTAGGTAGTAGTCCCTCTGCCAGGCTCACCGTCTGTATACAGAGCATCCCTTTCTTGCCCCGGGGTACCATACCGGGCCCCACCATGTACCCGCAAACGGCCCATGACTCCTTCTCGCATGGGGTATATACATATCAGAACCGATAAAACTCATGGTGGACGCACTGAAATATTATATCAAGAGAAACCAGGTTTTTAAACAATACATACTTTCTTTCAAAATAGCCACGGTTCTCAAATCCAGAAATCTCATGAAAACAGCATATCTCAATGCGTATAATCACAAAGCATAATGTATGCGACATATAATAGAAATGTAAGCATATCCGTATATCATGCAACATAAAACAGTAATATGCACACATCGAGGGAAAACCGCCCTTTTAAATGAATCCAGTTTCAAAATATATCTTGCGGTTCCCAAATCTCCAAAATCAAGCCAGATCATCTATGTATGTGCAAATACGTATGTATGCAGTATGCGTGTATAAGTAGGTATATATGCAAGTATGAGTATACAATATGTCTGTGCGCCAATATGGATGTACAAGTAGGTATATACGCAAGTATGAGTGTACAATATGCCTGTACGCCAATATGGATATACAAGTAGGTATATACGCAAGTATGAGTGTACAATATGCCTGTGCGCCAATATGGATGTACAAGTAGGTATATACGCAAGTATGAGTGTACAATATGCCTGGACGCCAATATGGATGTACAAATAGGTATATACGCAAGTATGAGTGTACAATATGCATGTGCGCCAATATGGATGTACAAGTAGGTATATACGCAAGTATGAGTGTACAATACGCCTTTGCGCCAATATGGATGTACAAGTTTGTATATACGCAAGTATGAGTGTACAATATGCCTGTGCGCCAATATGGATGTACAAGTTGGTATATACGCAAGTATGAGTGTACAATATGCCTGTACACCAATATAGATGTACAAGTAGGTATATACGTAAGTATGAGTGTACAATATGCCTGTGCGCCAATATGGATGTACAAGTAGGTATATATGCAAGTATGAGTGTACAATATCCCTTTGTGCCAATATGGATGTACAAGTAGGTATATACGCAAGTATGAGTGTACAATATTTATGTGTGCCAGTATGTCATACAAGGAGTCATATCCTGATGCAACAATCCTACTGTGTAGTGACATGGCAATTATCGATGATGAAGTGTGTGAGCCGGCAAACAGGTGTACGTAGAACATACACATCATTGAAATGGTGCTGGTGTTCTAACAACAAGGGTTTAATATAACAATAAACACATTTACACATGCAATGCGATGCGAATAGCAAGAATATGCGGAAATCGAATAATAAACGCAACAGTGAAGAATTCATAAAAATATGTATATGTCATACAGTTTTGCCATTTGAAATAACACGAATCGTGGTGTTTAGAAAAATAAGGGCTACGGTGTTTTTAGGAAAAGATGCGTCTTTTGAAAATATCCGTAGAATCCCTTGGCCTGTCTTTAAAATACTCATGATTCGTTTGTTTTGAAATAGGTATGACTCGGGTCTAGTCTAACATCTACTAAGTAAACTACAGATCTAACTAACAAGCTAATCGAAAGGGTATGGAAACCACCTAAATCTGAGTCGATATATATATAAATATAATAGTCGGTGATCCCGCCTCAATATTATCACATACGATACAATATACAATATGACGTCCTCAAGTCAAGAGTGCGGATCTATCATCAATATATAGCTCGTACGTAAATCCGTCGTACGGCATCCCAAATCTGGGTACGGGTCGAATCTCATATTTATCCCATCAATTATCTGGTATCCTTATCATCATATCTCATGAACTAGGGTACTGATCTAAGTCTAGTACAACCTGATACCTTCTACATATATATGCGTGTATGAAAACACACGTCTAAAGGCCCGCTAAAATCTCATGTCGTATCTTCTAATATGAACGACATCATATCATCGATCTCGTGGCATCATGCCCAAACTCATTGACTCATCTCCAAATATCATCCACTATTCTCATCATCCAAGTGTAGGGATACGTGTGTATATATATACACAGTCCCATACCTATGTGTGTGTGTATATATATCTATCCCCATATACGCACAAGTATAACAGTAAGCATGTGTGTGCGTGTGAGTGTAAACCTATTCTAGGGTTCGCGACTAAGATGCTAAACTAAGTTACTTCTAACTACTCTAAACTAAACGATGAACACAAATCATATCTTGATAATCATCCACGTAACATAAACACATATATATAACCATATATATATATAAGCTATACTACGAACTGCGGGGGTGCTATACGCCATCCACCCGACTTCCCCCGTAGATATAATCTACTCACCTTGATCTTGCTTGCTGATGTCGATGTCGCCATCCTCTTCTTCATCGTCTTGAATCATCGTGGGGGTACCTACACATTATAACATATCGTGCCGCATTAAAATCCAAATCAAATCCAAAACGACGCACGAAACTCACGTAGGTCAAAACCTATGGTTAGGTCTCGCAAATCAACCCGATATCACTCGATATATACGTACAAACGACAACTGATCAAGATAAAACACAAACACTAAAATCCAGAATTCAAAATACGCAAAACCATATCCCGAATCAAAACAACAACTTGAGAAAGCGGTCCCAGATTTTGATTAAGGTGAAAACAATGCTCCCAAACAACACTGGGGTGTTATATAATGTGTATATAACCTACTAAAGCAACCTGGGCCCTAACCCCCACCCCATGGCCGGCCACATACCCTAAGAATCCGGCCACCTCGGTTTTGGCATGGAGTTAGGGTCTCGTATGGTCAGGGTGGTCTCACATTGGTCCAAATAATTCTCTGAAGTTGTTTGCTAGACTTGAAAATACTCCAGGCCATCCCAGATTTCCCTGCACACTCAAATACCTCACAAACCGACATGAAAAGTTCTGTTTATCCGTATTTTAGGTTTCAGGTTGTTGTTAGGTCTGGGTTTTGGACAATTGGGGGGGTTCAAGGTCACTACTAGGGCTTTATTACACTAACACAACTCAAATTAACCCTAACCCTCTCTAGGGATATCCAAAATCCACTAAACTTTGCCAAATCGATTTTAAACTTGAATAGATGCATAAGAAAATGAAATACTACACTAATTGTGAAGGGATTAGCTCATTTAGCACTCAATAAACCCCTACAGCGCCAAAATGCAAACTTTCTTGGTCTAAAGTGTAGCTAGTGAGCTCATGCACAATTTTTGTGAAGAGGAGATGGGGTTTTGGTGAATTTTTAATAGTGTTAGTGGAGGTTGTAGAGGGGATGAAGGTGGTGCTGCCATTGAGAGGAAGATGAAGAAGAAAAGATGAAAATAATGGAGTGAGAAGAGGAGCTATGACTAAGGTTTGACCCTCACCTTTCTCTCTCTTGCCCATGCTTCTATATTTTATTCTTTTCTTTTGTTTCTTTTCTTTTCTTTTCTCTTCTTCTCAAAACCAAAGCCATGAATGAAAAATGAAGAGAAAGCCATGTAGGAAAATGTAACACAAGTGTAAAAATGATATGGCGCATGTTTTGCACAAAATAAGATTAATGCGCGATTAGCGATATTTAATCGCGATTAGCATTAAATAGTGTATAATTAATCATAAAAACTTATAAGTTGCATAATTCACATAAAACACCCTCTTTTTAGTTATTTCCATAATTTACCAAATTTTTTCCCATTTATCGTTATTTAATTATATCGCCTTATTAAAATATTCAATATTTTATTATTTAATTATAAAAATTTCCAAAAATAGTATTTTATTTTTTTGAAATGTTACATACTTTCATATCGAGCAAGAAAGTCATCTATATATATATACATGTCCAAGCATCCACTATACATATAATGGCCTCTAGGGCATACATATATCCAACAATCTCCCACTTGCACTAAGGCCAATTATTGGCGTATCTCATACCCAACATCTCAAAAAGTCGCTCATGTTGTGGCTGTGGAATGGCCTTGGTGAGTGGTTCCGCGGTGTTATTCTTTGTATCTAATCTCCGAATCTCGATCTCGTGGCGATCTACTATCTCCCGGATCAAATGATATCGCCTCAGGATATGTCTGGACTTTTGATGAGACCTGGGTTCTTTGGCCAACGCCATAGCCCCATTATTATCATAATACAATGGTTTTGGATCAATAATGGTTGGAACTACTCCTAGTTCCGCGACGAACTTCTTCATTCAGATGGCTTCCTTGGCATCATCATTTGCAACAATATACTTAGATTCCATCGTGGAGTCTGCAACGGTATTCTGTTTGGAACTTTTCCAACTAACCGCCCCTCCATTGAGGATAAATACAAACCTTGAGATAGATTTGCTGTCATCCTTATCACTTTGAAAGCTGGAATCGGTAAAGGCCTCCATGTAGAGATCCCCATTACCATACACCAGGAACAATTCTTTAGTCCTTCGTAAGTACTTAAGAATGTTCTTCACTGCTATCCAATGTTTCTCCCCTGGGTTGGATTGATACCTTCTTACTACAGCTAGTGCATAAGGTACATCAGGGCGAGTACATAACATTGTATACATTATAGATCCCATGGCTGAAGCATAGGGTACAATGCTCATGCGAGCTCTTTCTTCATCAGTCTTCGAACAGAAGTCCTTGGAGAGAGTGATTCCATGACAAGCGGGTAAGGTACCACGCTTGGAATCTTCCATACTAAATCTTTTTAGGATGGTGTCGATGTACTTTGATTGGGACAATCCTAATAAGCTCTTGGATCTATCTCTATAGATCCTAATGCCCAAAATGCAAGAGACATCACCCAGGTCCTTCATGGAGAGCCTTTGTGATAAGAATAGTTTGACCGATTGTAGCATCGCAGTATCATTTCCTATCAAGAGAATGTCATCCACGTACAATACGAGGAATGTGACAGTACTCTCTACAATCTTCTTATAAATGCATGGTTCATCTATATTTTTGACAAAATCAAACTCTTTGATTGTATCATCAAAGCAGATGTTCCAGCTCCGTGATGCCTGCTTTAATCCATAAATGTATTTGAGCAACCTACATGCCTTTTCGCTGCTCCCACTGTCAATGAAGCCCTCTAGCTGATCCATAAAAACACATTCTTCTAAATCACCATTTAGAAATGCAGTTTTTACGTCCATTTGCCAGATTTCATAGTTGTAGTAAGCAGAAATAGCAAGTAGGATCCGAATGGATTTAAGCATTACTACTGGAGAAAAAGTTTCATCATAGTCCAGTCCTGGTCTTTTGAGGAAAACCTTTCGCTACAAGCCTTGCTTTAAAGGTCTCTACCTGTCCATCTACACCAATTTTTCTCTTAAAGATCCATTTACACCCTACAGGTTTTATCCCAGGAGGTGCAACGTCCAAAGTCCATACTTTGTTGGTGTACATGGACTCCATTTCGGATCTCATGGCATCCAGCTACTTCATTGAGTCACCACTCGTGATAGCTTGCTGAAAACTAGTAGGGTCATCATCATCCATGATGCAATCTTCTCTATCACTATCAATGAGAAACCCATAGTATCTCTCTGGTGGGCGAGAAGTTCTACTAGATCTCCAGAGTGGCTGAGGTTCTTGAAGTTCTACTGCAACATCAGTTTCAACTAATTTGTCATGAGTAATTTGTGTCTCTAGAACCTCTTCTTGTTCTACCGCATTGCCATCGGTACTATTTGTAAAAATTTCATTTTCCAAAAACGTGGCATGTTAAGAAAAAAGCACCTTTTGTTCCTCCTTGTGGTAGAATAGATATCCATATGAATGTTTTGGATATCCCACAAATTTACACATGACCGATCGTGTCTCGAGTTTGTCTGGATTCTGCTTTTTAACAAAAGCCAGACAACCCTATATCCTAACTGTTTTAAGAGATGGTCTCTTTCCATACCATATCTCATATGGAGTGGTAGATACGGTCCTGGTTGGTACTCTGTTTAACAGATATATGGCTGTCTCTAATGCATATCCCAAAAAGGAAAGCGGTAACTCAGCATCACTCATCATGGACCGTACCATATCTATTAGGGTACGATTCCTCCGTTCTGACACACCGTTGTGCTGTGGTGTTTAAGGGGGAGTAAGCTGAGAGAGAATCCCATTCTCTTTTAAGAAGTCTGAAAACTCTGTACTCAAATACTCTCCACCTCGATCCGATCGAATTTTCTTGATGCTTAAGCCTGTTTGTTTTTCTATTTCAAGTTTGTACTCCTTGAATTTCTCGAAAGGTTCGGATTTATTCTTTAATAAAAAAACACGTGTCCGAATCTTGAGAAATCATCAGTAAAAGTAACGAAGTATGAAAAACCGCCTCTAGCATGTGTAGACATTGGTCCACATACATCACTATGTATGAGGCCTAAAAGTTCCACAGCTCTTTCTCCGTGTCCAGTAAACGGAGTTTTGGTCATTTTACCTTTGATACAAGACTGACAAGTCGCATAAGATTTATTTTCAAAAGGATTTAAATATCCATCTTTATGTAGCTTGTTTAGTCTTGTTTTATTAATATGACCAAGTCTATAATGCCAAAGAAAAGCTTCATTTATATCTAAAAATTTTCTTTTATTTGTATGTTGTATATTGAAAACTGTGTGTTGGTTTAGGATGTAAATACTGTTATTTAGTATACCATACCCAATCAACTGTTGATTCAAGTTAATGTTCATAACATTACTTTGCAACATAAAATGATATTCTTCATTGTCTAACAAGGAAATGGATATTATATTACATAGCATACTAGGTACATAAAAACAAGGGTTCAAAATCAAAATACATCCTGAAGGCAACCCCAGATGATACTCTCCTACAGATACAGCTTGTACATCGGAACCATTTCCAACCCGAAGAGTATGGTCACCAGTCTTCAAAACTCTACTGTTTCTCAATTCCTGCATACAATTGCAGATGTGAGAACTAGAACCGGTATCTAATACTCAAGATGCAGAGTTTATAGAAAAACAGTTTTCAGTTACAAACACACCTGAAGCGGAAGCATCAGTATACTTCTTCTTCTTGAGATCAGCAAGATACAGAGCACAATTGCGTTTCCAGTGTCCCGACTTGTAGCAGAAAAAACATTCTCCTTTTCCACTTCCTGCGGCCCCGGATTTGTCTTTCCCCTTCGCCTTTATAACTCCACCTCTCGGTTTGGTGGGTTTCTTCTTCTTCTTTCCCTTGGCCTTAGCTTTTGGGATGGAAGAGGAAGATGGCCCAGCAAGCAGAGCGGGAGTTTTCGCTGTCTTGAGCGTGCTCTCTGCACTTCTCAACATATTGAGAAGTTCAGGCAGTGATTTCTCCAAATTGTTCATATTGAAGTTCACAATGAATGGAGCAAAGGAAGGGGGAGAGACTGTAGAATAATATCAGTATATTGCTCGTTATCCATGATCCATCCTAGGTCCTCAAGTTCTTCTATAAGACCAATCATCTTCAAGACATGTTCACCTACTGTTGTGCCAGAAGCCATCCGCATCTGAAACAGCTTTCGAGATGCCTCGTAGCGTAAAGCCCGAGATTGCTCTCCATACAGATCCTTTGTATGGAGAAAGATGAATTGAACATCCATCTTCTCATGCTGCTTCTGATGTACATTATCCATAGAAGCAAGCGCGAGGCACTTAGCCGTATCACAATCAATATCCCATGTTTTTCGGATCTTCTTATCCGAAATAGATGATTCAGGACCTGGGACGGGTGGGGCTTTGGCAGTGGGGATATATGATACTTTATCATATGTAAGTGCAATGTTCAGGTTCCTCAACCATTCTTTATAATTCGGTCCTGTCAGTTTATTTTTATCTAACAGAAGCTTTAGTCCCGTCATTTGGTATCTGCCATTATGAGAGAGAAAAGAAAACACTCAGCGATATGCTCTTGCAAAGAATTAGATTGGTTATTATCTTATCTAATCGATATCTCCCACTGCTTTTATCAAATTTTCTTTCAAAAACCTCGAAAAGAAAACTAGCCAGCATTAATTACATTCTACAGTTTCGATAACCGGTCAGCCAGGCCAGTGTCGGTACTTTGAAGGAGTTCCCCGTGCTTTCGCACGGACCTAATTAAAATAAACCTCGTTTTCCCAGAGGTCTAACCTCATTGACACCTTTCTAGACAGCTACTGGATTAGCTAATTGTAAAGTGCAAAACTCTCCTGGGAGTAACTCTTACTCACAGTGGGATCGGGATCCAACTATCATATAGAAAGTATGCAATCTCATTGTAAATTTCAACTCTTGAAACTCCCGATTTGGTTTTTACCCCTAGCTGCTTATGACCTTGGCTATAGTCAACATATCATAAGCGCTAGTCAAGTTCTACCCGTCATTTCATGATTAACTAGACCCACCCATATGACCCTTGATTATGATCAACATAATCACATGAATGTCCTAATTGATCACATCATATGCTTTGTAGGAAGACATCACTTAGCTACCGTACACTACGTCTTGACTACGATCAACATACATAGCACGAATACTAAGTACTCTGCTTCCTAAAATGACGGAGGGTTGCGGATGGTTTTTATGAAAACCTTTAACGCTTTGAACCCGATCTCGTTGTAGAATCTAAATAGTTTAGAAAAGGAGTGGCTTAAGCTCCGCATCTTTTGAAACTTGCTTTTTCCTAAAAAGGCCGAGTGGGTTTCAAATCCGATTCTATAACATCTTTAGTTTTCTTTTTCTTTACATTAATCTTATTAATACAGTCCCATCATTTAAGTTCCTAAGCCATCACAGAAAAGAAATGAAAATAGAACGTACACTTATACCATCCGCATTCGCCACAGTGTCCGTTATGCACCGTTAGGTTACTTAACTAACGGCATAGCGGGGCTGGACTAGCGCGGATGTAAAACATAAGCAACGTTTATTATATATCATATATAATAATAATCCATTCGTCTCAGATATTAAGTATATCACAGAATATCAACAGCAGAAGCACATATGAAAATATAGGATATCTAGGAGGTCCGTATTTTGTATTTAGCCAACAATAGAAAATACAGATTCCACGGTCCCGATGAATAGCCAAGCCTATACCCCTAGACTCCTATGAGAGCAGCAAGTGACCCTTCCAATTCTAGAGTTTAGGAGACCCGGTCTCGACTCCTCGAGATGGCCTCCCATTGAACCCTAGAACCCGGTCACTTGTGCTCCCCTCCTTGAGTCTATTATAATGCGGAAAAGTAAATAATATACAATAATGGTGACATCATCCTCAACCCGGAAGTGCCCCAAATAAAAGAATATTACATACAATTAATTTTTACATGAATGAAAATAAAAACTCTCATCTCACATAAACCCCCCGGCTATTCCATCACGACGATCCTGCATATCATATCTCAGCAACACATAACATCACATATCATCAATGTAAGTAAGTATGCGTACCCCGATTGTCGTTGATGTATAGCAACAAAACCGGCGATACACCATATATTACACTTATGCTCGTAGAAAAGAAAATGAAAAACAACAACACTTGGAATCATCATAAATATCCAGACGATGTTAAACGTTTCGATCGAATCAACAAACACCCACAAATTACCCCGGGAGCTCAACACTTGAGAAAAGTTAAGATACCCAACAACATGCCACAATGTCTATGGACCAGCCGTAGAAGGGTCAACCCTTGCCTCACCTGTGGCGCTATAGGACTACGGCAAACCCTAAGGTTTGGCCACGGTTCCATGGTCATAAAGTCGAGTTAGGGTTACGTTCTTCTAGAGGGTCCATAGGGATACTTGCACGATTTTCCGAATATATTTAACTTGGGAAAATTCCAACACTTGAAAATTTCAGCGGGGGTCTTGATGTGGGATTTGAAGTTCGTTCGAACTATTAAACATTGTCTAGGTTCCCATTACAGTGTTAAAATATACGACTACGAAACACTACGAACTAGCCCCTAAGAAAAATAAACATCACATGAATTTACGGGCTAAACAAATAATACCTGAAACCCCAAAACCTACAGACCAGAGCACAATAGAAATACGAGGCACAAAGGAGCAAGAATGGCCGAGCAGGCCGGTTTATCATGGGTTGTGCTCGGTTTTTTTAGTGGTGGAATTGCCTCGTTTTTCTCCAGTGTTCTCAGTACATCATATGTAAACTTCTGCAGTGGCTAAAATAATTTTTAAACGACTTTTTAAAAAAACAATATAGAGCAATTTTAGGGTTTCGTAATATCGTATTTTTCGGAGTTGTTTTCATTTTCGTAATAGTTATAACACCATGTCTATATTTCTAGCTTGGCTCTGATACCACTGTTGGGTTTCCATAGCACCTTGCCTAGGGTTTGGAAGCATCACACATGCCACATAAAATTTTTAAGGAGGTGCTAAGCAAACTAACTATGAATCGAAACTAGAATTTTAGGGTAACAACAAATAGTATCTCATACTACAAGAAAAATATCACTAAGTGAAGAGAATACAACCTTTGTAGAACTCTTCTCATGACTCCTTGGATCCTTGAGAGTTTGAACCGGCTCACTAGAGACCTTCCAAGTCCACGATGATCCACCCGGAGTCCCTTTGCTCAAAGCTCCCAGCTTCACTTGATCAATGAGGAAGTGGAGCTAACACTCTAAACTAATGGTCTAAACTAGTATAGAATGATGATGTGGCTTGTTTTCTCACTTCAAAACCCTTTCTTTTTATCTATCTCACTCACTAAAAAACTCAAGAGAGCTTAAGAGTGGAAGAAGATGAAGATGGCAAGCTTGAGCTCCTTTTTAAGATAATTCTCAATTATCAATTTGTTAGTTGTATGTATGCCCTAGAGGCCAGTATTGTACAGATGATGTATATTATATTGGATGCTTGGACATATATAGAGAGGACTTTCTTGCTCGATATGATAGTATGCTATCTGGTTGCTCTTTACTTTAACATGTATACTTGTCCCTTTATACTGTTTAATAGCTAGATGTTGGTAAAGCCTTAGGATGTGTACTTGACTACCTGGACTATGATGCGGATCATACTAGTGGGGACATGGTAGTCCATAAGTACATCCTTCAAGGTCCCTAGTCGTGGGTGTATCGAGACGGGGCATCGATATACCAGTGTAGACTAGCGTATACGCTTCTCAACCCATGAGATGGGCGATGGATGATCCCATGTCCATTGGTGTTTGACATCAGAGATGGTATACGGGTGCTCAGTAGAGACTGGGTACACTGGACGGACTCGCCGAGAACTCCCAGATGGTATTATACCTCACGTCAGATAGCAGTTCTCTGGTGACACTTGTGCAGGTTAGTCTGTAGAACCGAGATCGTCATAGAGTCTTGTGTGATTCCCACTATGCTTTGATTTCCACCTTACCACGTCCATGAGGGCATGCAAAACGGTGGTTTTTGGGTACAGTCCCGAGTCACAGGGAGGCAATGAGCGATAGGAGGGGTTTCTTCTCTCCCGGTATTGGGGGTTGATGTTGCGCTGTGCTCGATTGGCCGTAACAGGGAAGTCCCTGGCCAAGGCTGATTTATAGATTTACTGGTAAGTGTTACCAGTAGTTTCTCGGCCCGTTATGAGCCTCACATCGGCACGACTTATCGGTTATTGGGGTCTGACGTTCACCACCCCTAGACTTGATATGCGACATATCAGACGAGGAGACAGGACTGTACGGGAAGTGTTACCGGCAGGCTTTTACAGGAGTTGGAGCGGGCTTGCTTGCTGATCTTCTGATCGCTCAATACCCGGGTAGCCGTTATGTCCAGCTAGTACCGCTGACGGCTTGTGGGTGCTTGATGTGATCATCACCTACTGCTGGCGTATTGACGTGTCTTTAGAGTCCTACATAGAGGTTTTACTGGCTCAGGCAAAACGAAATAGGAGCGCATATATGATATGTGCAGGACCGAGAATAATTCGTGTATGTGATACCGTATTCTATTCTCGTGACTTTTTGTATCGATCGGTTGTATATGATATAGCCGGGTTATCGAATCAAGTGTTGATTCGATAATTCGATACATTGGATGTTAGTCGGTTATATGTGATATGACCGGATTATTAAGTCAAGTGTTGATTTAATAATTTATTGTATAACTGTATATTTGATATACTAGTTTACATTAACTAATACTTGTTCACTTTAGGGTTTTTCTCACATGAGCACAATTTTAATGTATATATGATATATATTAAAATGTGTTTTCTTTATTGTATCATGGTTGATGATACAAATGACTTGGGTGTATGAGACTTACACCATGCTATATATTATGTTGGGTTTTTATATTTTAAGTAATTACAAAATTAGTGGAGGATTAGCACAATGCATGAAGCTTGTAGAAGCTTGTGGATGCATAGAATAATTCCACTAAATTTGTTTTTACTATGGATATTTCTTAACCCAACCATAATCAATTAGCTATGGTTATGGCTCTATAAGAGTTAGTATATGATACTCACTCACCATGGTTACCCTTCTCACTTGATCATTATCCTCTTCTCTTTCTTTAGTTCATCTTCTTCTTCATTTGCTAAAAGAAAAAGCTAGCTAGTGTTTGATCAAAAATGAGAAAGCTTGTGAGAAATAAAATTCTAAAGAGAACCCACTTCCTATTTCTCCATTCTCTACTAGACTAGCACTTTGGTATAGGGTGTTTGCTTCACTAATTCTCAAATTAGTGAAGTAGTAGCTTGAGTCGGAATTCTCTCGACGTAGATCATCTTCGGCCTCGGAGACTTCAAGCAAGGTCGCATCTTTCGCCTCGTGAAGCCATGCAAGAGCCCGGGAGAACCTTGATCGCAGCGAAGGGACTTCAACAAGGAGCAAATGAAATGAAGGACCGATCTACAAAGGTTGTATATCGTATTCACTTAATTGTAAACATAGTTTACTTGCATTTGAAACCCTAATCTCTAGTATACGATCTTGCTTAGGGTTGTTCGGCACATAAAAATTTAATTTTGGCATGGTCGATGCCTTATAGAGCCTTGTTAGTGTGCCTAGTAACCCTACAGTGGTATCAGAGCCTAGCTAGAGTATTAGGCGATGTGTTAACGAAGTTAAAACCCCGATCGAACCCGAAAACGTCAAAATGACCCCCTCTCTGGACTTTTTTCAAAATCTGGATTTTTTCAGAATTAAAAATACCTAAAAAATTCAGCAGGGTTTTCTAAGAATTATGGTGCAAATTTTATGACGTAATCAGTATGGACCGCCGCGGTTCCGCGGCAATACCCTGCTTGTGCCGCGGAACCGCGGCCGTACAGTGAGTGTTTGACTTGGGGTTTGCACAGTAATACTTTTATCTGATAGTGCTATTTTATGGGTATTTTTAAATTGACTCAAGTGTTGAGTATTCTGGGGATCCTTTTGTATTCGTTAATTCGATTGGAAGATTTAATTTCGTATTGTTATTCCGGATAATTTAGAAAGTATTAAAATGTTCGATAGGATATCATTAACTCAATTTTTCCCGGCACGAAAAACATTCAAGTATTGAATTTTTATCGGGTTTAAATCTTTCGGAAAAACGTGCAAAGAATTTGATGGACCCTCTAGAAGACAACAAACCTTAACTCGATTATGTGACCGTCTTGAACTGCCTTTTGAACCTTAGTGTTTGGGGCAGTACGGCGTGCCACATGTGAGGCGTTGGCTTGACCCTTCTACGGCTGGACCGTTGCTACTGTGATGTATTCTGAAATTTTTGAACTCCGCTCAAGTGTTGAGCTATTAAAGAAATCTTGGGTATTTGATTATTCGATCGGAAAGTTTAATACTGTCTATTTATCTGGAATGTGATACAATATGTGGAATTCATACGGTTAGGCATGAAATGCGAAGTATGTGATATTTCGGATTTACGATGTCTAAAAAGATTGTGGATTCCAAATGTTGTAGTTTTACACTTTCTTTTCTGTGACCGTAAGTGTAATATGTGATATCGCCGGTTTCGTTGCTATATGTCAACGACAATTGGGATGCGCATATTTACTTACGTTGATGACATGTGATGTTATGTGTTGCTGGATATGTTATATTGGATCGTCGCGTTCTGAATAGCCGGGTTTTTTTTTATGTGAGATGAGAGTTTTTATTTTCATTCATGTAAAATTAAATGTATGTAATATTCTTTTATTGGGGTACTTCCGGGATGAGGTCGATGTCACCATTTGTATGTTATTTACTTTTCCGCACTAGGATAGACCCAAGGAGGAGAGCATAAGTAACCGGGTTCTAGAGTCCAGTGGGAGACCAACTCGAGGAGTCGAGTCTGGGTCTCCTAACTCTAGAATTGGTAGGGTTGCTTGCCGCTCTCGTAGGGGTCTACGGGTGTGGGTTTGGCTATTCGTCGCGACCGTGGAATTCGTATTTTATAGAGGCTCTAAATAAAACACGGACGTCCTAGTATATCCAATGTTTCATATATTTCTTCTGCTGCGATATCTGTGATGTGATCATGTGATGTGCTGTGATAGATACTATATATAGTATATATGATATATTATATAGACGTTACTTATGTTTTACACCCGCGCTAGCCCTGCCCTGCTCTGCCGTTAGTTACCTAACCTAACGGTGCACGAGGGGGCATCGAGGCGAATGCGGATGGCATAAGTGTACGTCGTATTTATCTGTGATGTTTAGGTGACTTAAATGATAGGACTTCATTAATGTGATTAATGAAAGAAAAGAAACCTAAAAGATGTTGTAGAATCAAATTTTTCAAAAAGGGCAGCTACAGTTTCGCTTTGCATAGCGATATATATGATATATCCTGCACCTTATTCGATGAGGAAAGAGCCGAGATCCCTTCACCGGGAGTGACCTCTTTAGCAAAACTGGCAGATGCTACAACACTCGGTTTGACTTTTGACTGCTTTTGGAGTTTTGCATTGCATAGAGATATATATGATATGTCCTGCACCTTATTCGATGAGGAAAGAGCCGAGGTCCTTCACCGGGAGTGACCTCTTTAGCAAAACTAATGAAAGCCTCAAAATCACTCCATTTCAAAATTTCACTTGATTCTACAACGATATCAAGTTCATTACGCAATAGGTTTTCAGAAAAACCTGTCGTAGCCCTCCGTCATTTCAGATAAGAACTGTTTAGTATTCGTGCTGCATTTATTGGCCTTTGTCAAGACGTAGTGTGCGGTAGCTGAATAGTGCTTATATGCTTATGCATATGATGCAGGTTGTTTTGGGGTAGTCGTACGATCTTGTTGGCCTTTGTCAAGGGTCGTGCGGGTGGGTTTGATTCAATCAAGAAATGACGGGTTGAACTTGACTAGCATCCTATGATTTGTTGGCCTTTGTCAAGGTCATAGGAGTTAGGGGCAAAATATTATCGGGAATTTCAAGTGTTGAAATTTGCAATGAGATTGCATACGTTCTATGAGATAGTTGGATCCCGATACCCACTGCGAGTAATTGTTACTCCTGGGAGAGTTTTACACAGGACAATTAGCCGATCAAGTAGGTGTCTAGAAAGGTGTCAACGGGGTTACGTCTCTGGGAAAATGAGGTTTACTTTAATTAGGTCCGTGCGAAAGCACGGGGAACCTCCCTCAAAGTACCGATACTGGCCTGGCTGAAAGATTGGCGAAATTGTAGGGTGTAATTATTCCCGGCTAGTCTTTCCTTTTAGGATTTGAAGGAAGATTTGATAAAAACAGTGGGAGCCATCCTGATTAGATAAGATAATAACCAATCTGATCTTGCAAGAGCATACGCTAAAGTGTTTTCTTCTCTCTCTCTCTCCAGGTAGCGACCATATCATGCCTTAATAAAGATAATAATATGGATGTATTGACCGAACCCACATGTTATACTGTGCTGGGGAACGTTGGTCCCGTTCTTTCTTATAAGAGTTATAGGACTGAACAGGGTATAGGGGAATACCAGGATTCCCATGCTATCCGAATGGAGAAAGTACATGTTGATGCATTTTCTTCGGGTGTGTTCGTTACAGAGAACTGTTTCTCCATTTGCTCTACGTCCTGGGTATTAGATACCGGGTCAGGATCCCATATATGTAATCAGTTACATGGGCTTAGAAGAGGTAGAGAACTTGGAGAAGGTGATAAAGACATATGGGTTGGAAATGGTGCAATTGTTGCAGCTAAAACCGTCGGGGAATATCACCTTGTATTGCCAACAGGTAATACATTAGTTCTGAACGAAAGCTATTACATGCCGAACCTGATATGCAACATTATATCGGTTTCTTTACTAAGTAAAGAGGGATATAATTTTGTATTACAGGATAATGTTATGAACATTTTCCTTAACCAAAAGTTGGTTGGATCAGGCACGTTATGCAATAGCATTTATGTTCTAAATCAATCAACAGTTCTGAGCATAACAAACACACACAAGAGGAAGAGTTCAGAAATGAACGAATCCTTCTTGTGGCATTGTAGACTGGGTCACATCAATGCGACACGACTAGCTAAGTTGCATAAGGATGGATATTTGAATCCGTTTGAATTTTCATCTTATGACACTTGCCAGTCATGTCTCAAAGGCAAGATGACCAAAACTCCGTTTATGGGATACGGAGAGAGAGTTACGGAACTCTTGGGACTGGTACATAGTGATGTATGCGGCCCCATGTCTACACATGCCAGGAATGGTTCTGCATACTTCATTACATTCACTGACGATCTTTCTAGATTCGGATATGTGTTCCTGATGAAACACAAATCAGAAGCTTTTGAGAAATTTAGAGAATATAAACAAGAAGTCGAGAACCAAACCGGGAAAAGTATTAAAATCCTTCGATCTGATCGAGGAGGTGAATACTTGAGCAATGAATTCCTAGACTTCCAAAAAGAGAATGGGATTCTCTCTCAGCTGACTCCTCCATATACACCACAGCACAACGGTGTATCGGAACGGAGGAACCACACCCTATTAGATATGGTGCGCTCTATGATGAGCACAGCTGAGTTACCTATTTCCTTCTGGGGGTATGCGCTGGAGACAGCAGCATACCTATTGAATCAAGTTCCATCTAAATCTGTACCTACCACACCATATGAGATATGGATTGGGAAGAGACCATGTCTTAAACGAGTTAAGATATGGGGTTGTCCGGCCTATGTCAAAACGCAAAATCCGGACAAACTCGAGGCACGGTCAGTTCTATGCAAGTTTGTGGGATATCCCAAACATTCACATGGATATCTTTTCTGCCATACTGAGGAACAAAAGGTGTTTGTTTCTCGACATGCCACCTTTTTAGAAAAGGAATTTCTTACAAAAGAAATTAGTGGAGACAAGGTAGAACTTGAAGAAATTCCGGCTACACAAACTCAAACTGAAGATTTAGTGGAACCGGAGGATTCGGTAGTTCCCAACGAACCTCAGCCTCTCCGCCGATCTAGTAGGGTTTCTCACCCACCTGAGAGATACTACGGTTTTCTCATGGACGGTGGGAGCGAGGATTGCATCATGGTTGATGATGACCCAACTAGCTTCGAGCAGGCCATCACGAGTGAGGACTCAGTGAAAAGGCTGGATGCAATGCGGTCCGAGATGGAATCCATGTACACCAACAAAGTATGGACTTTGGAAGTTGCTCCTGAAGGGGCAAAACCCATTGGGAGCAAGTGGATCTTCAAGAAAAAACTTGGTGTAGATGGGAAAGTGGAGACTTTCAAAGCTAGACTTGTTGCAAAGGGTTTTCGTCAAAGACCAGGTGTGGACTATGATGAAACCTTTTTCTCCAGTAGCTATGCTTAAATCCATCCAGATCATGCTTGCCATCGCTGCATATCATGACTACGAAATCTGGCAAATGGATGTTAAGACCACCTTTCTAAACGGTGATTTAGAAGAGTGCGTATACATGACTCAGCCAGAGGGCTTCGTAGATAGTGGGAGCAGCGGGAAAGTGTGCAAGCTGCATAAATCCATTTATGGATTAAAGCAAGCATCGCGGAGTTGGAACATCTGCTTTGACGTCGTTATCAAAGAGTTTGATTTTGTCAAAAACGTAGATGAACCATGTATCTACAAGAAGATGGCAGAGAGTAAGGTTGTCTTTCTCGTATTGTACATGGACGACATACTCTTGATAGGAAATGACATTCCTATGCTGCAATCAGTCAAGTTCTTCTTATCACAAAGATTCTCAATGAAAGATCTTGTTGATGCCTCCTGCATATTGGGAATTATGATCTATAGAGATAGATCTAAAAGGATATTGGGATTGTCCCAATCCAGGTACATTGACACCATACTAAAGAGGTTTAGTATGGAAGAGTCCAAACATGGGTTTTTACCCACGATATCAAGGCTCACTCTCAAGGCTCACTCTCTCCAAGGAGATATCTCCCAAGACTGATTTGGAAAGAGCTCGCATGCAAGGGATACCCTATGCTTCGGCAGTAGGCTCTATCATATACGCGATGCTATGTACCAGACCCGATGTAGCATACTCACTAAGTTTAGTGAGTATGTATCAAGCTGATCCTGGAGAGAGTCACTGGACAGCTGTGAAGAGCATTCTCAAGTACTTACGAAGGACTAAGGAGATGCTCTTGGTGTATGGTAACAGAGAACTCCAAGTGGAGTCCTTTACCGATTCGAGCTTCCAGAGTGATAAGGACGACTCTAAGTCGCAGTCGGGATTTGTCTTTACCCTTTAGGGAGGGGCGGTTAGCTGGAAGAGTTCCAAGCAGGAAACCGTGGCAGACTCGACGATGGAGGCTGAATACATCGCTGCCAACGATGCTACCAAAGAGGCTGTCTGGATCAAGAAGTTCATTACTGAACTTGGAGTGGTTCCATCCATTGAGCATCCAATACCTTTTTATTGCGATAACAATGGAGCGGTGGCTTTGGCCAAGAAACCCATGTCCCATCAGCGATCCAGGCATATTCTGAGGCGGTATCACCTGATCCGGGAGATAGTTGATCGCCGGGAGATCAAAGTCAGGAGGGTTGACAGGAAGAACAACATTGCGGATCACTCACGAAGGCCATTCCCCAGATACAGTTTGAGAGACTCTTCGGGATGCTTGGTTTGCGATACTACAGCAGCTAGCCCTAGTGCAAGTGAGAGATTGTTAGTTGTATATATGCCCTAGAGGCCAGTATTGTACAGATGATGTATATTATATTGGATTCTTGGACATATATAGAGAGGACTTTCTTGCTCGATATGATAGTATGCTATCTGGTTGCTCTTTACTTTAACATGTATACTTGTCTTTTTATACTGTTTAATAGTTAGATGTTGGTAAAGCCCTTAGGATGTGTACTTGACTACCTGGACTATGATGCAGATCATACTAGTGGGGACATGGTAGTCCATAAGTACATCCTTCAAGGTCCCTAGTCGTGGTTGTATCGAGACGGGGCATCGATATACCAGTGTAGACTAGTGTATACGCTTCTCGACCCATGAGATGGGCGATGGATGATCCCATATCCATTGGTGTTTGACATCAGAGATGGTATACGGGTGCTCAGTGGAGACTAGGTACACTGGACGGACTCGCCGAGAACTCCCAGATGGTATTATACCTCACGTCAGATGGCAGTTCTCTGGTGACACTTATGCAGGTTAGTCTGTAGACCCGAGATCGTCATAGAGTCTTGTGTGATTCCCACTGTGCTTTGATTTCCACCTTACCACGTCCATGAGGGCATGTAAAACGGTGGTTTTTGGGTACATTCCTGAGTCACATGGAGGCAATGAGCGATAGGAGAGGTTTCGTCTCTCCCGGTATTGGGGGTTGATGTTGCGCTGTGCTCGATTGGCCGTAACAGGGAAGCCCCTGGCCAGGGCTGATTTAGAGATTTACTGGTAAGTGTTACTAGTAGTTTCTCGACCCATTATGAGCCTCACATCGGCACGACTTATCGGTTATTGGGGTCTGACGTTCACCACCCCTAGACTTGATATGCGACATATCAGACGAGGAGACCGGACTGTACGGGAAGTGTTACCGGCAGGCTTTTACAGGAGTTGGAGTGGGCTTGCTTGTTGATCTTCTGATCGCTCAATACCCGGGTAGCCGTTATGTCCAGCTAGTACCGCTGACGGCTTGTGGGTGCTTGATGTGATCATCACCTACTGCCGGCGTAATGACGAGTCTTTAGAGTCCTACATAGAGGTTTTACTGGCTCAGGCAAAATGAAATAGGAGCGCATATATGATATGTGCAGGACCGAGAATAATGGGTGTATGTGTAACGTTTTGAAAATCGTTTCGGTGAAATTTCAAAAAAAAAACGGTAAAATAAGGGGGTTTTCTGTAAAAAGTCAAAATGCAAATATCTTTATTATAAAATTAAATATACATATTCTAGCTATGTAATTGCTAGTATTTGGTGTTTATTGAGCCACTGGTGAAATTTCAAATTTTCTGAAAATTTTTCCGAAATTAATTATTTGAATATTATTTTAAGCCGTCACTAATATATTTAATTAGGGAAAATTATAAATTGGAATGAGTTGAAAAAAATTTTGTGCATCATAAAACATTAAATAAAATTTTAACATGTGGTTTTTGAAATGAAATCGTTTGCCAAAACGGTTTAGAAAATATCGAAGAAAAAGGCTTTTTCCGGAGAATTTTGTGTTAATGGAAATTGGGGTATATCATTTATTATTTTTCCCTCACCCACACAAACCCAATTTTCCCTCCTTGGCTGAGCCCATGGCAGCCCATTACCCAAGTTCCCAAAAAAAAAATGAGAGAAGCAAAACAAATGAAAGAAAAGGGAAATGAAAAGAAATAGATAAATGAGTATGGACTTTTGACTTTTGTGTTGACTTGAACCTTCCCCACTTGACTTTTCCCCACCTCACACACCCCCCACACTTCCCCCCACCTGCACTTGACCGAGCCCCCCTCTTCTTCAGCCCCACCTCATTTCTTATTCTCTTTTCTCTTCAAAATTCCATCAAAAATCATCAAAAATGCTTGGAAAATTCACAAAAAATCAAGCAAAAATCCAAATCAAAATTCACCTCCTACCCATTTTCCCTTGGCTACCATAGCATGGATCTAGGGATTTAGATTTCAATTTGGGAGGCTAAGTGTGCTTGTGAGATCTTCAAATTTATTTGGGTATAATTCTAACATTTTTGTTAAATTGTTGTTAATTGCTTTAAGTTAGCTTAATTTGTTATTTAATTGGGTTTTATTGCAACTTTAGGAAATTCAAGACTAGGGTTTAAATTTAATTAGGGTTTTTATCATTAGTTTATGGTTGTAATGAGGAGATTAACATGTAATTGTATGCAAAATCTAAGTTGGTTGCTACTTGCTAATTTGTTAAATTAAAATGGTGATAACTTTGCTAAATTGCTAACTAGGTTTTAAAAATCGAATTAAATTGTGGGTTTAAAATTTACGTAATGGTTTCTATGGCATAATTAAGATATTAAATTATCATCTTGGTCACTAGAATCGTTAAAACATCATGTTTTATACAAAAACGGCGAATTGTGCTTGCTAGATTTTCGGAAAAATGTCTTTTTAAGTGAAATTGGGGTTTTTGTGAGTTTTAACCTATTTTCTATAAAAAAATTTGTGTTCGTGAATGTGCAATTGAGTGTATTTGGGTTTTTCTCGATGGTTTGGCGTTTGTACCCCGACGTCGAGGGTTTTTGAGTTGATTTGTGAAAGCAACCATAGGTTTTGACCTATGTGGGATTCGTGAGTCGTTTTGGTCATGAGTCGGATTTTAATGCGATACGGTGCGTTATGATATGTAGGTACCCCATGTAGACTTCGAGACGACAAGCAAGCGCGTTGCGACGTTGGCACCGGCGAGCGAGGACCAGGTGAGTAGATTTATATCTACGGGGAGAAGTCGGGTGGATGGCGTATAGCACCCCCGCAGTCCGTGGTGGTGTATACGGATGCGTATACACACCAACATTTATTATATGTTATTTAGGATTAATAACGATGTTTAGGATGGATATTGGTGTGTTGGATTATTTTAGTGTTGGAACCCTAGGGTAGTGTTGCACTACACATACATACTTGCATACATTCCTATTTATATGTGCTCATGGGATTCTTTATAGTTATGTGTTCACATGGGTATGGGACTATGTGTTCACATACGAATTTGAGGATGATACTTGGGTTTGAGATGAGTCGATGAGATTTGTTTTGTGGTTGTGATATCGGTGATATAGCAGGATTCGTACTTGAGGTACGTCCTGGTGTTATAGCGGATCTTGGAACGACGATACGGGTGAATAGTGTTATTAACAAAATGGTCGACATGTGATCGTGATATAAGATATGATATGCTAGGATATTGATACTAGGCCGTATTGGGCGATGTATACCCCTTGATGATGATATGTGCTAATGATATCGGTTTGTACGAGATTGTCGATCAGTAGTCAGATCATGAGTATATTGAGGATATTAGTATTGTACTAGACATAGGTCAGTACCCTAGACTGTGATCTTGGATAAAGAGGATACCAGAGAAATAGTGTGAGGAATATGATATTGACCCGTACCCAGATTTGGGGATGCCGTACGACGGATTTACGTACGAGCTATATCTTGATGATTGATCCGCACTCTTGACTTGGGATGTCTGATTGTAGATATGGTATCGGATATGATATTATTGAGGCGGGATCACCGACTAATATATATACAGGTATGTATATGGATCGACTCAGATGTTAGGCGGTTTCCTTACCTGTAGTCCAGCTTGTTAGCTTAGCCCTTTAGTTTAGTTAGTTGTTAGATTAGATTCGGTTCCTACCTATTTCAAAGCATACAAATCGTGCGTATTTTAAAAGACAAGTCAAGGGATTCTACGGATATTTCAAAAGACGTATCCTTTCATAAAAACACCGTAGCACCAATTTTCAAAACCCCATGATTCGTGTTATTTCAAAAGGCACCATTTGTAGGACTTATATTAGATTAATGCAGGTTAGTTATAGTTGCGTCTAGTATTCAGCTCCCGCTTATTATTGTGGTTCGCTCCGCATCGCATACTTACATTGTTATTTCATATTGCATTGTTGATATTATGTTGTTAGGACACCAGCACCATTACCGATGATGCGTATGTACCACGTACACTTACTTTTCGGCTCACACACATCTTCATCGGTAATTGCCATGTCACGCACACCCTAGAAAATATTATTGCTTAACTTCGCTTGATAGCTAGTAGTTTGACATGATATTAGTGTACTTACCTCATATGCCAGCTTAGATATTGTAGTTATTACTGTCGCTTCATGCATACCGTTATTCATTGTTATGCCGCATTCATGGATTCTCATGCATATATTCACTTTTTACGTGCTATTGAGGTTTTGGATTCGGATTTCCATGAGATTTTCTGGATTTGGGGAAAACCGCAAAACATATACAACTCCTTCTTTCTCTTTTTAAATGAAAAGCGCGGTTTTTCCCATGATGTATGAGTCGTCCACCATGAGTTTGCTGATTGATTTCGAGACCCGATTCGAGGAGACGGATAAACCATTTCGGGTACATGGTGGACCCGGTAAGGTACCCCGGGGCAAGAAGCGCGTGATGATGACGATGTGAGCCTGGCAGGGGAGCACTACCTACCGGTGATTTTACCCGACGCGTCGGATATCCGGAGGATACCGTCGTGGTCTTGAGATGGATGGTAGGGGCCGGTCTGGACTGACGGCGCCCTAGATATTGTGATTGAGACATTGAGATTTCGATATATTGAGGTACAGAGACTGTGATACAGAGATATCGAGATATTGGGATTACGTTTTGTGCCGATGCTAGGCACTGTTTTATGCTGATTTCATTATGATACCTCATTTTAAAAATACAAAAGAAATCTCACTAAATTATGAAAACAGTTCTTCATTTACATGTACTCTGTTTTAATGCATTCATACCTCATTCATATGATATTGCTACCTGAGGCACTGACACGGGCACATGGGATCACACTCGGGTTAGATATTACCCTAGCCATTGTTGTAGGCTGCATGTTATTCATTTAATTGAGGATATATTATGATCATTGACCTAGGTTGCGTTATTTATGCGATTTCTTTCCGTAGATGTTTTTCTATTCACGAGTTGGCAACTCACCCCCGTTGTGCCCCAGTTTCTTGCAGGTTTTGCCGTACAGGTCTCATTACGGCTTTGCTGGCACTGCTTCCCATTTCCGGGTGACTTGCTAGTACGTGGGTTTACTTGTATCGTACCCCCATTATATAACTTGTATATTATTACTCTGTTGTATCTAGAAGTTCCATCAACCAAACATGTTGTTATTTGAGATAGAGACCAGTGATGTTTATTCTTTCGACCTTAGAGTCGCGCGTTGTATTTCTGTGGATTTCTTGTTGTTTTGAGTTTCTATTTGAGTTTTGATCCTCGCCCTGGGCGTTTTATATTATATTGCTTGTGTGGTTGTGACCGTCGATTGACGAAGAGCTAGCTCCTGCTTGGGGATGCCTTTTTATTGATTTCGTATACTATTCATGTTGTATCCCGTTTGGGGGCCAGTATTTACAAAGGAGACTCTGCCGAAATTTTCAGGAAATTTTTGATGTTTTTAAAAACCCGCATAATTCGGCTTATGCTATTGAAACCACTTGTTTTAAATTGGTTTTCCTTCACTCTACTACTTTTCTTGGTTTGGATTTCTGGGTTTTCGGCTTACTTAGATTACGTACGCCTCGAGACGTTCGTAGTTTAAAAGCCGGTCATATTCCATACTTTTGGGACGTGACAGTATGTGATACTGTATTCTATTCTCGTGACTTTTTGTATCGATCGGTTGTATTTGATATAGCCGGGTTATCGAATCAAGTGTTGATTCGATAAGTTGATACATTGGATGTTAGTCGGTTATATGTGATATGACCGGATTATTAAGTCATGTGTTGATTTAATAATTTATTGTATAATTGTATATTTGAAATACTAGTTTACATTAACTAACACTTGTTCACTTTAGGGTTTTTCTCACATGAGCACAATTTTAATGTATATATGATATATATTAAAATGTGTTTTCTTTATTGTATCATGGTTGATGATACACATGACTTGGGTGTATGAGACTTACACCATGCTATATATTATGTTGGGTTTTTATATTTTAAGTAATTACAAAATTAGTGGAGGATTAGCACAATGCATGAAGCTTGTAGAAGCTTGTGGATGCATTGACTAATTCCACTAAATTTGTTTTTGCTATGGATATTTCTTAACCCAACCATAATCAATTAGCTATGGTTATGGCTCTACAAGAGTTAGTATATGTTACCCACTCACCATGGTTACCCTTCTCACTTGATCATTATCCTCTTCTCTTTCTTTAGTTCATCTTTTTCTTCATTTGCTAAAAGAAAAGGCTTGCTAGGGTTTGATCAAAAGTGAGAAAGCTTGTGAGAAATAAAATTCTAAAGAGAACCCACTTCCTATTTCTCCATCCTCTACTAGACTAGCACTTTGGTATAGGGTGTTTGCTTCACTAATTCTAAAATTAGTGAAGTAGTAGCTTGAGTCGGAATTCCCTCGACGTAGATCATCTTCGGCCTCGGAGACTTCAAGCAAGGTCGCATCTTTCGCCTCGTGAAGCCATGCAAGAGCCCGGAAGAACCTTGATCGCAGCGAAGGGACTTCAACAAGGAGCAAATGAAGTGAAGGACCGATCTACAAAGGTTGTATATCGTATTCACTTAGTTGTAAACATAGTTTACTTGCATTCGAAACCCTAATCTCTAGTATACGATCTTGCTTAGGGTTGTTCGGCACATAAAAATTTAATTTTGGCATGTTCGATGCCTTGTAGAGCCTTATTAGTGTGCCTAGTAACCCTACACAATTAGCCTAGAAATAAATATCAAAGATATATTTATGTCATGCCAAACTATGGTTATATAATATCTAGATATTTTGATGTTTGGTTAAAGTCCAAATGAAAATCAAACCCTGGTTTAAACCTAGGCCAAAAGAGAGAAGAGTGTAGAAACCTAATTATGATTTAATTTCCATTTCCTTTTATCCAATATATATATATATATATATATATATATATATATATGAACCATGTGAGTCTTGCATTGCCATCTCCCATGTATCAACAACCATGACACTATATATGTATGTATATGTGCATTCACATCATCATGTGCACATTGTTGGATATATATGACCTAGAGGCCTTCATTGTATATGATGTTAGGGATATGTATGTACAGGATAATCTTGCTCGATATGATAGTACGCTAAATGGTTTGTCTTTATCTTAACATGTGATATATTTTACTTTATATTTCATATATTGTGAACATGTTGATAAAGCCCGTAGGATGTTTTCCTGACTACTAGCGTTGTGATGGCAGTCATACTTGTGGGAGCTGGGTGGTCAATAGGTACATCCTTAAATGTCCCTGGTCGTAGGAGTATTGAGACTGGGCATCGATACACCAGAGTAGACTGGTGTATATATATCTAGACCCTGACGAGGGGCGATGGATTGGTCCTACAGCCATTGGTGATGTGCACCTAAGATTGTATACAGATGCTTACTGGGTGTGAGTTCACCGGACAGGGCTCACCGAGGACTGACTAGATGATATTATACCTAGCGTAAGATAGCAGTTCTCTGGTGACATGTGTGCAGATAGTCTGTCGACCTGAGGTCGTCATTTGTATCGTGTGAGTTCCTACTGTGCTTTGATTACTACCCTACCACGGCTCAAAGGAGTCGTGCAAACAGGTTTTAGTTGGGTACAGTCCCGAGCCATATGGAGGTAGTGAGCGACTGTTAGGGATTCGTCTTTCCCGGTATAGGGAGTCGATATCGCACAGTGATCGGTTGGTCATTACCATAAGTCCCTGGCCAGGGCTGATTGAGAATTACCGGTGGACGGACCAGTAGATTCTCGGATGGTCTTGAGCCACACCGATACGACTTGTACGGTTATTAGGGGTCTGACGTTTTCCACCCCACTAGACCTTACATGCGATACTTTCAGACAAACAGACCGGACTGCACGGATATTGTCATGGACAGGCTCAGTAGGGGTTTCAGACGAGTTCGCTTGTCGGCATCCTTTTCGACATGTACCTGGGTTGCCGTTACGTACAGTTAGTGCCACTGACGGACCTGTGGTTAAACCCACTGCCAGCGTACTGTTGAGTCTTTAGAGTCCCATACAGAGGGTTTCCCTGGATCAAGCGAGACGATGTAGAGGCCGTATGGTCTTACGGCAGGGTTTCGATCGCATACGTGTACTGGCTACAAGGATGGTGTTCGGACAGATAATACTTGTGGGCTTTGATTTAAGCCGGATCCTAGTATTATATTATTGGAGTATACTTGTCTCTGTGTATCCGTATTTTTCGGAATACGGATACAGGTATGTATATACGGTGAGGGCGTTCTTGTAATTTTGCAAGAATGAGCTTCTAGAAGGAGACACCTCATTATTGATTTATCCTTTTTTGATAAAGGATTAATGAGGTGGAAATTAGGAGATATTTGAGGAATGGATTGCAAGCATGGCTTTGTCATTTGTTTATTCATTTGGGGTTACTATTCAAGCATGGTTGCATTTTTGTGACTAATTTATTCCATGCTTGAATTATTGTCTCAAGACTTAGCCATTCTATCATCTCATTTTCTCTAATTCATTCTCATAAAATGATTCTCTCTCCTAGGTTTTCTCTCCTCCTCCCTCAAGCTCATGCTATCACATGTGTTGTGAATCAAAGAGCTTTGAGACTAATTAATCCAATACTCCCTCTCTACTTCTACTTAGTGATCTTCCTTAGTAAGTTGGATTACCAAGTTATCTCTTTGAGGTTGGAGCTTTACCATAAGCCCTGAAGTGGATCCTTCTTCGACACAAAGGAGACCGTAAACCGAGTTCTTTTGAAGCCAAGGAGAAGCCAAACAAAAGAGATCAAGAAGAAGCTTGAACTAAGGAGCAAGGAACCATTTGATGACACGAGGGTATAACACTCTAACCTAGTAGTTAACACCCTCTAGTAATCTTGTTTTTGTTAGCTAAGGTTTAATCAAGATCCTAAAAGTGGAAAAAGTCTTTGTTGCAAAGCAAAACATGATCTTTTGATGTGAGAAAAATTATTTTTAATGGATTCCGCCTCCCCACGGACACGTGGGGTGTGCTACATAGACTTACACTGGTATCAGTGCCATGTTAAACCTTAACTAGCTTGTTAGCAAAGTGTTAGAAATTCGAGCGCCAGAAAAATCCTAAAATCACGTCTGAAATTGCATGTTTTTGTCGATTTTAAAATCTGGTATAATTTTTTTTCAGAGGGCTTAAAATTACATGCAGGGTTTTTTGAGAACACAGAAGAAATTTAGGCTCAGGAATCGGTTAGACCGTCGTGGATCCGCGTCAAAACCAAGAGTTCTGCCGCTGATTCGCGGCCGAGTCGACTCCGAATCGGTCCAAATTCTTTTCTGTTGTTCTATTTTATGGAATTGTGATTAATGGGATATTTTGTTTCTGCCCAGATATTTTGTGTACTGTGTTGTACTTAGGGTAGATTCAAATTTGCTTAATCGATCGAAATTCTAAGTACTTTAGCTAATCGGATGTTCTGTAATGATATATGTGTTTCGAAACGTTCGCTAATCGCTATACGACTGTTAGTGGGGGTTGCACACATCTGTGATGATTGGTTTGTGTATATGAACTTTATTGGATCGTCGATGATGAATAGCCAGGGGATGTGAGATGAGTGTTTTCTTTTCTTTCATTCAGTGTAATTTGTAAAAGTGATGTAATATTATTTTGCGGGGCACATCTGGGTTGAGATTGTAGCCACTATTGTACTATTTTTCTTTTACTGTCTTTGCTCCTAGGATAGACCCAAGGAGGGGTGCACAAACTACCGGGTTCTTTGAAGTGCCAAGTGGCCTACTCACTTTGTTGAGGGAGGTTGCTTCACTTCGAGAATTTGGCGGGTAGTTTGGCGCACCCGTAGGGGTCTAGGTTGGGATTTGGCTATTCATCACGACAGTGGAATCCGTTTTTCGTTGTGGGCTTGAACGAAGTGCGGAATTCATAGTATATCCAATATGTTCATCTGTGATCTGGAATGCCTATTATTGCGTGAGACGAATGTATATATCTATATATGATATTTATTAGGCGTTGCTTATGTTTTGCACCTGCGCTAGTCCAGCCCCCGCTTTGTCTTTAGTTAAGTAACCTAACGGGTGATGACGGGGCCCTGTGGGGAATACGGATGGCATAAGCATATGTTGTATTTTCGTTTCTTTCTGTAATGGTAGGATTAATTGATGGGATAGCATTAACTCATTAATACAAAGAAAACAAACCTAAACTAAATCGTTGGAACAATTTCAAAACCACTCGGTTTTCTTCAAAAAGCAAATTTTAAATGCGGAGCCTAAACCACTCCTTTTAAAGCTATCGTGGTTCCTTCGGTTATATCAAGTTCATTACGTTAACGGTTTCGCCAAAAACAAGCCGTAGCCCTCCGTCATCTCAAATAAACAACACATCGTATTCATGCGATGTTTGTTAGCCTACGTTAAGGCATAGTGAATGGTAGAAATGTGTTACTTATTTGTTGCATAGATAGATGCATTAGTTTAGGACAGTCGTACTGTAACGTTTTAGAAATCATTTTGCGAATTTTCCGTTTTTAGGGTAAAGTAGTCGGTGTTTTCCGTTTTAACCCGATTGTGATCAAACTTTTGTATAGACATATCGGCACCTAGTTTAGCTAGAATAAAGCTAGCGCGCGGACTTTGGGGGTCAATTGAAAGTTTTGGTTCACATATAATTTTTCCCTAATTAAAATATTATTTTAATCCTTTATTTGTGCACTTTATTTGTGGTAATTACTTTTTGGTTTAGGTTAATTACTACTAATGTGGTTTTATGCTAAGTTAATCACTAGATTATGTTTTTAACCTTCTCACCAAAAATATCTAGATATTTGTGGTTTTATTGAATTTTTAAAGAAAAGAAAAGAAAAGAAAATGTGGCATTTGCATTTATTAGCATTAATTAGTGTTTTTAGCAAGAAAATTCCACACACTTCACCAAAATTCCCCCCATTCTTCCTATGGCCGGCCATTTCATCCCCTTGCTGCCCTTCATTTTCCTTCACCCCATTTTCATTTTTCCAAGTCCAATAAATCATCAAAAGTCCAAATAAATTCATACAAACTCAAATATAATCATTTCCCTTCATTATTGATCTCAAAACTAGCTTGGATCATCATTCTAGTGAGGATTTTGGAGGCTAACTTTGGATTTCTAGTTGCTTGATTCTGATCTTTTGTGAGGTATAAAATCCTAACCCTAATCCTTAATTGTAATGTTTAAAACATAAGCTAGCTATTTAATTGTTTATTTATAGCTTTAATTTCATGTTTAATTCATTCATGTTAATGTTAATGAAGTTCAAGTTAGGTTTTATTTTGATGAAATGGTTAATTGTTAATTGAAGATTATGAAAATTTAACCAAGTTGTAATTTGTTAATTGATATTTTCCTAATCGGATAATTAAGCTAATTAGCAAACTAAACTTTTACTAATCTTAATTAGTGAGATTTAAAATTATAGTAAAGGTTTAAATGGTTTAACCTTGCTATTTTGTGATGTTTGTAAATTCTAGTTTTGGTAAAAAGTTATAGTTTTGTGCTAAAATGATATATATTGCTTACCAGGTTTCGGTAAATTTTAGGCGTGGGTTTCTTTTGACGTTGCGACGTTAATTATATTGATTCCACACTATATCTTGTCTTTTGAATGCGCGATCGGTACGATCAGGGTTTAGACTTGGTAGTTGTGTCGCTTTGCGTTCTTAGTTAGGGTCGTGCCGATGTCGCTCGTGTCTTTGTATAGCTTTTGCTCTTGAGTTGGTTTCGTAGTGTCGCTACGCGCGTTAGCCACTTGACAAACAGTTGAGAGTATGTTTGGAGTTGGTGCGTCGGTCAAACGTAGTTGGTATGTGTTATTAGTCGATTGCTAATATATACTTGTTATATTGTTATATGCTTTTAGGATCGCAGGCGGGGATTTCGGGCGTTGCGAACAGGGGAAAGCAGGTAGTTGGCTTTACTTAGCTAGGAACGTTGGTGAGTAAATTTCACATCTACAGGGGAATCGCACGCATGGTGTTATGCGTCTGGGCTATAGATGTTATGTTATTGTCGCATATTCTATTTCATATATAGAGTTGTGCATACACCTTATTGCTTAGTTACTAGTTATGGTTGGACTTGTACCCTTAGGACACTGCACTATTATTGACGGCTCATGTTGTACGAGCACTGATTGTATGCCACACACACCATCAATAATTACCATGACATGCACAACACACATATAGATATGCTATTGTTTGGTTAGGGACATTGAGATATTGATTCATATTCCTTGTTGCATATGGCATATTGCATACCTGTATACCTACATGCTTACACATATGCCTTAACACGCTTACATGCTAGTTACCTGTATACCTATAGGGTATTGTACCATTAGCGATAGGTACATACACACATAATGACATAGCTACATGTATACCTTGCATACATACTTCACTTATACCTGGAGGGTATATTACATCATTACATATTGGTAGATACATATACCTTACTATATCTTTATGTTTACACATATATCTGGCCATAGCTACATGTTTACCTTTATTTGATGTTATATAGAATTGGAGAAATTAGGAACCATATGATATTTATATTAATTTGTTGCAGTTAAATAGCGGCTTTTCCTTTATACGCTCGTATTTGAGTTTTATGTTGCATATATTATATTCATGGATTTTCGCATTTAGATATGGATTTTTCATGATGTTTTCTGGATTTGAAGACCGTGGTAGTTTCATGAAATTATGCATTATTTGAAAAACCCGGTTTCTCTTGATATGATATTTCAGCATCCACCATGAGTTTTATTGGTTCTGATATATATACCCCATGCGAGGAGCGTCGTGGACCGTATGAGAGTACATGGTGGGGCCCGGAGGTACGCCGGGACAAGACGATTGAAGGACCATGCCGATTGAGCCTGACAGGGGAACCATACCTACCGGTGACAGTACCTATGACTCGGCGGTTATCGTGGGGATACTGACGGGAGTCATGTACGTATGGATATGTTGAAAGGCGAGGGTCAGAGTTAAGCACTCGATCTTTCGGTATAGCGTATGATACGTACCTACCTATCAGGGTGCCAGTCGTGGTGACAGCACCTGATAGATCAGCCTTTATGTGTTGATGCTTGATACAGGTTTTCATGAAATTTTTACTCCTAAGTATATATAACAGTGGAATGGGACGCTGTTATATATGCATATATATATATATATATATATATATATATATATATTAGTGGAATGGGACGCTAATATATATGTATACATATCAATTATATACACCATCATAATTATTCATGCAAATATATTTAGGACATATGGGATTCACTTGATATTGAATTCAGGATATATGAGATTCACTTGATATTGGATACATGATTTATATGAGATTCACTTGATATTGGACACATGATATATGAGATTTACTTGATTTTGTACATTCAGGACATATGAGATTTGCTGATATTGTGCATTCAGGATTTGTGAGACTTACATGATATGAGAGCCAATTTGGGGGCTGATTTGAGGAAAATGGGATTTGGATTGTCTTGATGGATTTTGGTCCTACCACGATGTCAGGATTCCGTGGAAATGACATGTTTCATCCCATACTCCACATTTATTGTTTATGCACTGCTTCATGTATTAGTAGTACCTGATAGAGTACCTTCCATGAATGTTGCATTTACATACTTTTATTTTATATGCATTGCTTCATGTATTAGTTGTACCTGCTAGAGTACCTTTCATGATTGTTGCATATATACATTGTCATATCATTGCTTCATGTATTAGTAGTACCTGATAGAGTACCTTACATGATTGTTGCATACAGATTGTCATATTATTACTTCATGTATTAGTTGTACCTGCTAGTGTACCTTTCATGGCTGTTGCATTCTTATGACCTTTTATTGTTATTAGCTTGCATATGTTAGATTTGCGCTGTACGTACATACTTGCGATTACCTGCATATGCTATTTACTATTCACGAGTTGGCAACTCACCCCCGTTGTGCCACAGGGTTTTGCAGGTTGTTTCCCCAGAGTAGTCGAGGCAGGCTGTTCATCTATCTTATCATCTTTTGCTGCGGATACTGCTTCGGTTCACGGTGTGCAGTTTTGCTTTAGGTGGGTTTTGTGGTTATCCGTTCATGTTCATTGTATATTCGTTGTATCCTGTACTCTCCATCTACCACTTTTATGTGTATGACTTAGAGACTTGATGTAAGGATGATATTGTATATTTTGGTGACTTGGATGTCTTTTAAGCAGTTTTACTTATATCGTCTTTTATTTCTTCGCTACGGCGTCGTATATCTGTTGTGGTGGTTGTTTTTCGCCGTTGGGCGTGGATTTGCTCCCGTTGGGGATGCTTTACTTTATATTTATATTGTATCCATTTTTTGGGTTGGTTTTTACAAAAAAGGTGATGCCGAAATTTTTAAGAAAGTAAAGTTGGACTTTAAAGAATTTAGTTTGAGATTTCAAAAGTTTTGAAAATGCTATTATCACTTACTACTTTTGATGGTTTAGATTGTTGGGTTTTCGGCTTACTTAAATTGCGTTATGCCTGTAGACGTTGCGTAGGTTAAGGGCCGTCACGTGCTAAATTTCGGGTCGTGACAAAGTTGGTATCAGAGCGCTAGATTTTACCTTTCGGAGTATAGGATGACCTTGGTATGATGGAGTAGGTAGCTTAAGCAGAGTAACGTAGTGTGTGTATGTCCGCGGCATACTCACGACACGGTACTCCGCCTAAAGTGACCTAAGTACAAATTGCTTGAAATTCCTTCCTTGATGATACATTTTCTTATGATTCGATTTCCGTGTTCATATCGAATCCTATTTCTATTTATAGCCTTTGCCGCCAATAACTATGGGGACTCAGAGTGATGCAGCGAGGGCTGAGGTCAGATTTGACTCGTATGGGACGAGGACTGACCAGGATTGCACACTCGTTGCACAGGAGCAGATGGATCCGCCTTCGACAGATCGTATCGATAGGCTTGTGGCAGAGATACAGGATTCGTGCTAGACGATGAGGTTTTTGGTTGAGGCTAGCAGAGCGTAGCGACAGGAGGTTGTCATCCCTGTTACCCAGTTGTTCCTTGCGATCAGCACACAGCATTCCATCACCTACATAGCACCAGTGGATGCAGCCCCGGTCGACGAGACACGTCTTCCCGAGACTTTGGGAGTTCCGGAACAGTGGAGGACTCGTACCGGTGTACCAGCCCAGAGACAGAGGCGTAGTCGTCGAGACAGATTTCGTGACCGTCGCGGGAGTAGCAGAGGCATAGGATGAGGACAGTCGTTCAGCTCTCATCCCCAGGAGGGTCAGCAGTCGCCGCGTGGGTGTTTCTGGTGCGGGAGCCTTCATTACCTCATCAGGGACTGTTCTTTAGTACCGCGTCAGGCCCATGTTCAGAGAGGTCAGGGACGCGGAGGGTTTGTTTCAAGAAGACGGGTTGGCAGAGGAAGAGTTTTGACAGTTGCGGGTAGGGGGCAGACATGAGAGTTTGCTTCTACTCATCGGGACGCACGGGCATCCAATGCAGAGTTTTTATGTATTCTTAATTCGTATGTTCTTTTGATGCACTTGTTCGTTTTACATACTTTGTGCCGTGGTTGGGACGAGAGTCATGTTAGCTAGATCAGCCGTTGTTGTGTTAATTTCCGTCAGCAATTCTTTTGTTGCGCGACACATGTTTCGGTCGTGTGCCAATCGGATAGGAGATAGAGATTCGTCCGTCGTTTTGATCCTTCTAGAGATGTTGGATTTGACGTTCTCCTCGGCACGGACTGGTTAGCTACGTGCTAGGCGTCTGTGGACTGCTGCGAGAAAATAGTCAGGTTTTGTTTTCCCGGCGAGTCAGTTCTTGTTGTGCAGGGGACAGTGGTGCCGCCTCTCACAGCTTGAATTCAGCCTTTTTCGCTAGTCGGCTTTGAGGAGAGGATGTCGAGAATTCTTGGCTTTCATTCGTGATACGAGAGCCATATTAGGTTGTTGGACCGGGTTCCTATCGTGCGAGAGTTTTCCGACGTTGTTCCAGATGAGCCGGCGAAGCTTAGTGAGCTTAAGGATCAGCTGCAGAGTTGTTTGTTGGGGGTCTTGTGCGTCTGAGTGTTTAACTTTTAGGAGCTCCTATTCTGTTCATCAAGGAGGAAGACGGCAGTTTGTGGTTGTGTATTGATTTATCGTCAATTGAACCGGCTTACGGTGCTGATAGGTATCCTTTACCTCGCATTGACGATTTCTTGATCAGCTCCAGAGTGCGAGACATTTTTCTAAGTTGTTTGGGATCTGGTCATCATTTGTTGCGGGTTCAGAGTGATGTCATTCCGAAGACTTCTTTTGTGCGTGCTATGGGCTTTATGAGTTTTGGTGGTGTCGTTGGACTCACCAATGCCCTAGCAGCATTCGTGGATGTGATGAACCAGATTTCTTCAAGCCATTCCTCGACCAGTTTATTGTTGTGTCATTAATGACATTCTGGTCTATTCCAAGAGTCGTGAAGAACGTGAGCAACACTTGAGGAATTGTTTTGCAGATATTGGGAGAGCACCAGCTGTCTGCTAAATTCTTGGAGTGTTCCTTCAGGCTTGATTATGTTGACTCCTAGGTTTTGTAGTTACGGGAGACGGTTTCGTATGGTTCCGAGGAAGATCAAGGCCGTACGGCTTTGGCCCAGACATGTGTACGGGACGGAGGTCCGCTGATTTTTGGGCTTAGCAGTTTTTTACCGCCGTTTCATGCAGGATTGCTAGTGTATCACTGCACCGTTGACTTAACTGACCGGAAAGGAGGTTCCTTTTCTTTAGACTGAGGCATGCATGCGGAGTTTTCGGCAGTTGAAGACTCGGTTGACAACTGAACCAGTTCTTTCTTTGTTTCTGGTTCGGGCGACTTTGTTGTTTAACTGTGATGTTTCATGAGTGGGGCTCGATTGTGTACTGAGGTGACACTATAGAGTTATCGTTTTTGCTTCCCGACAGTTGGAAGAAGTACGAGCAGGATATCCCACTCATGATCTGGAGATGGCCGCGGTGGTCGTGCATCGGAGATTGGAGACACTACTTGTTCGGAGAGCCGTGTCAGATTTTCATGGACCACCAGAGCTTAATGTACATCTTCCTGCAGCGGGTTTTGAGTGTTGAGACAGTTTTCTGCAGATTTACAGTTCTTGTGCGATCGTTGAGTACAACTTAAGTTCGCCTCTACTGAGGGGAAATCTTGCTCATGTTCGCGCCCGTCCACTTTTCCTTAATCGCTTTCGCGAGGCACAGCCTGCCGATGCTCGTTCGTCAGAGATTCTTGAGCATACTCGGCTGGGTAATGATTCGGAGTCCTTTATTTGTGACTACGGTATGCTACGTTTAGGGAAACGTTTGTGTGTACCTGTTGCTGATGGGCAGAGACGCGAAATCCTAGAGCAGGCACATCAGTCAGCTTTCGGTGTTCATTCAAGTTCCACCAATTTGTAGCGTGACTTGTGAGATAGTTACGGGTGGACAGGGATGAAGAGTGAAGTTTCGGATTTCGTTTCAAGGTGTCTGTCTTGTTGTGAGCTAAGGTTGAGCATTTGAGACCGGCTAAGGAGTTGCAACCTTTAACCGTTCCGGAGTGGGAATGGGCGCAGATCTCCATGATTTTAGTTGTGGTGTCTACCAAGGTCTAGACAGGGTGTGACTCTGTTTGGGTGTTTGTTGTCCGGTTATGCTCAGTTGTTCTTTGTTAAGTTTGTGCGTTTGCACGGAGTTTCTCATGCATTGTATCCAATAGAGGGACCCTTTTCACTTGCCGTCTTGGGCAGAAGCTTCTGGAAGCCTTGGGTACTGGTTGAGGTTTAGCTCCGCTTTTCCATCCGCAGGATGATGGTTTTGTGAGAGCGGGCTATACAGACTCTGGAGGATATGCTTGTGCGTACATACTAATTGTTGTCAGTAGTTGGGATCGTCACTTGCCATTGTTAGGGTTCTCTTTCGATAGCTGTTATCAGGAGACACTCCAATGGGCAACCTTTAGGTTTTGTTTGGTAGGTCGTGTCGATCGCCATTCTATTTTTCTGACTTTGCGAGAGTAGGATTTTTGGACTCCATCTAGTCTAGAGACTTCGGAGATGATCCAGTTGGTTCAGGTCAGGATGAGAACAGCCCAGTGCAGACAGAGGTCTTATGCCGACCGTAGATGTCGCAGACTTGAGTTCGCAGTGGGAGATCATGTATTCCTACGGATTTTTCCGATGAAATGGTGTGTTGAGTTTTGGGAAGCTTGGTCCCAGATTGTTGGTCCTTTGTGATCCTTGAGCGAGTTAGTTCCGTTGCCTATAATATGGCACTTCCGCACAGATTATTGAATATTCAACCGTTTTCCTTGTGTCGATACTTCGCAAATACCTTCATGACCTTGTCACATGATTCAGCACTAGACCATTCTTTTGGACTCGATATTTTCGTTCACCGGCAGCCATTTGTGTTAATGGTTCGGCTGGTGGAGAAACTTCGGTCAAGGGTCTTGCTATATGTGAAGGTTCTTTGGCGTAGCCGTATAGTCAGGCGATCACTTGGGAGGCTGCGAGCGAGATTTGGGAGTTTTTGTACTCATTTCTTTGAAGGTACGCTTAGTGAGAATTTTAAATCCGAGGACCGAATTTCTTTAAGGGGGAAGATTGTAACGTTTTAGAAATCATTTTGCGAATTTTCCGTTTTTAGGGTAAAATAGCCGGTGTTTTCCGTTTTAACCCGATTGTGATCAAACTTCTGTATCGACTTGTCGGCACCTAGTTTAGCTAGAATAAAACTAGTGCGCGGAGTTTGGAGGTCAATTGAAAGTTTTGGTTCACATAGATTTCCTAATTAAAATATTATTTTAATGCTTTATTTGTGCACTTTATTTGTGGTAATTACTTTTTGGTTTGGGTTAATTACTACTAATGTGGTTTTATGCTAAGTTAATCTCTAGATTATGTTTTTAACCTTCTCACCAAAAATATATAGATATTTGTGGTTTTATTGAATTTTTAAAGAAAAGAAAAGAAAAGAAGAGCTGGCATTTGCATTTATTAGCATTAATTGGTGTTTTTAGCCAGAAAATTCCACACACGTCACCAAAATTCCCCCCATTCTTCCCATGGCCGGCCATTTCATCCCCTTGCCGCCCTTCATTTTCCTTCACCCCATTTTCATTTTTCCAAGTCCAATAAATCATCAAAAATCCAAATAAATTCATACAAACTCAAATACAATCATTTCCCTTCATTCTTGAACTCAAAACTAGCTTGGATCATCATTCTAGTGAGGATTTTGGAGGCTAACTTTGGATTTCTAGTTGCTTGATTTTGATTTTTTGTGAGGTATAAAATCCTAACCCTAATCCTTAATTGTTATTTTTAAATCATAAGCTAGCTATTTAATTGTTTAATTATAGCTTTAATTTCATGTTTAATTCATTCATGATAATGTTAATGAAGTTCAAGTTAGGTATTATTTTGATGAAACGGTTCATTGTTAATTGAAGATTATGAAAACTTAACCAAGTTGCTAATTTGTTAATTGATATTTTCCAAATCGGATAATTAAGCTAATTAGCAAACTAAACTTTTACTAATCTTATTTAGTGAGATTTAAAATTATAGTAAAGGTTAAAATGGTTTAACCTTGCTATTTTGTGATATTTGTAAATTCTAGTTTTGGTAAAAAGTTGTAGTTTTGTGCCTAAATGATATATATTGCTTACTAGGTTTCGGTAAATTTTAGCCGTGGGTTTCTTTTGACGTTGCGACGTTAATTATATTGATTCTACGCTATATCTTGTGTTTTGAATGCGCGATCGGTACGGTCAGGGTCTAGGCTTGGTAGTTGTGTCGCTTTGCGTTCCTAGTTAGGGTCGTGCCGATGTCGCTCGTGTCTTTGTGTGGCTTTTGCTCTTGAGTTGGTTTCGTAGTGTCGCTACGCACGCTAGCCACTTGATGAACACTTAAGAGTATGTTTGGAGTTGGTGCGTCGGTCAAACGTAGTTGGTATGTGTTATTGGTCGATTGCTAATATATACTTGTTATATTGTTATATGCTTTCAGGATCGCAAGCGGGAACTTCGGGCGCTGCGAACAGGGAAAGCGAGTAGTTGGCTTTACTTAGCCAGGAACGTTGGTAAATAGATTTAACATCTACAGGGGAATCGCCCGTGTGGCGTTATGCGTCTGAGCTAGAGATGTTATGTTATTGTCGCATATTCTATTTCATATATAGAGTTACGCATACACCTTATTGCTTAGTTACTAGTTGTGCTTGGACTTGTACCCTTAGGACACTGCACTATTATTGACGGCACATGTTGCACTAGTGCTGATTGTATGCCACACACCGTCAATAATTGCCATGACACGCACAACACACATATAGATATGATATTGTTTGGTTAGGGACATTGAGACATTGATTCATATTCTTTGTTGCATATGACATATTGCATACCTGTATACCTACATGCTTACACATATGCCTTGACATGCTTACATGCTAGTTACCTGTATACCTATAGGGTATTGTACCATTAGCTATAGGTACATACACACATAATGACATAGCTACATGTATACCTTGCTTACATACTTTACTTATATCTGGAGGGTATATTACATCATTACTTATAAGTACATACATATACCTTGCTATACCTTTATGTTTACACATATATCTGGCCATAGCTACATGTTTACCTTTATTTGATGTTATATAGACTTGGAGAAATTTGGAACCACATGATATTTATATTAACTTGTTGCAGTTAAATAGCGGCTTTTCCTTTATAATCTCGCATTTCAGTTTTATGTTGCGTATATTATATTCATGGATTTTTGCATTTAGATATGGATTTTTCATGATGTTTTCTGGATTTGAGGACAGTGGTAGTTTCATGAAATAATGCATTATTTGAAAAACCCGGTTTCTCTTGATATGATATTTCAGCAGCCACCATGAGTTTTATCGGTTCTGATATATATACCCCATGCGAGGAGCGTCGTGGGCCGTATGAGGGTACATGGTGGGGCTCGGAGGTACCCCGGGGCAAGACGATTGAAGGACCTTGCCGATTGAGCCTGACAGGGGAACCATACCTACCGGTGACAGTACCTATGACTCAGCGGTTATCGTGGGGATACCGACGGAAGTCATGTACGTATGGATACGTCGAAAGGCGAGGGTCAGAGCTAGGCACTCGAGCTTTCGGTATAGCGTATGATAAGTACCTATCAGGGTGCCAGTCGTGGTGACAACACCTGATAGATCAGCCTTTATGTGTTGATGCTTGACATAGGTTTTCATGATATTTTTACTCCTAAGTATATATAACAGTGGAATGGGACGCTGTTATATATACATATATATATATTAGTGGAATGGGACGCTAATATATATGTATACATATCAATTATATACATCATCATAATTATTCATGCAAATATATTTAGGACATATGGGATCACTTAATATTGAATTCAGGCTATATGAGATTCACTTGATATTGGATACAGGATTTATATGAGATTCACTTGATATTGGATACAGGATATATGAGATTTACTTGATTTTGTACATTCAGGACATATGGGATTTGCTGATATTGTACATTTAGGATTTGTGAGACATACATGATATGAGAGCCAATTTACGGGCTGATTTGAGGAAAATGGGATTTGGATTATCTTGATGGATTTTTGTCCTACCACGATATCAGGATTCCGTGGAAATGATGTTGGTGCATGTTGCATGCTCCCACAACTCTTGTGAGGCGGCGGAAGCGGTAAACAAAAATTTTCTTTGCATACAACACGTACTTTACCTTGGATCTTGTCTAAACCATAACTAGAAAACCCTAACTAGAGATCTTATCTACTATATTAGGGATTATACCTTGATGATACAGTCATTTGGATCTTCTCTTTGGTGCAACTCCTTTGCTCCTTGCCTTCTTCTATTTTGATGAACTCCTTAGCTCCTTTGGATGTTGCCGATGTCCTCGATCTCCGGCCACCTCAAGACATAGATGATCCACGCGAGAGCTATCATGCAAGCTACAAACTCTTCACAAGAGTTAAACCTAGAGATCAAGTTTGCTAAAAATGGTCACTAGGATGATGTAGAGATTAGTGTATTGGATTATCTTTGATCCTTTGCTTTTGATTCACATCTCATATGAGTGTTAAAGCAAGGAAGAAGAAGGAGGAGAGAAGAAGGAGAGAGAAAGTGTTTTTTCATAATGAGAAGAAAATCAAGCATGATGAAGGATATGTCACAAAATGAAATAATTGAAGCATGCATTATAAAAATAGCACCATGCTTCAATAGTAACTCCAAAACAATAAAATATAATACAAGCCATTCTTACAACCATGCTTAGACTTTCTTAATTTCCACCTCATTTATTCATTTTCACAAAATAAATAATGTATTATGAGGTGGTATCTTCTAGAAGGTATTCTTGTAACAATTACAAGAATACCCCTCCTCCGTATACTGTATCACGTATCCCGTATACCCGTATCCGAATTTCGAAAAATACGAATACCAATAATCCAATAATATAATACCAGTATCCGGCTTAAACCAAAGCCTACCAGTATTATCGTTCCGATTATTATTCCTGTAACTATTACACGAATATAATCGAAACCCTGCCGCAACACCTTACGGCTGCCGTAACAACTTACGGCCTCTACATCTTTCGCCTGAACGAGGGAACTCTCTGTGTGGGACTCTAAAGACTCGACAGTACGCTGGCAGTGGGTTTAACCACAAGCACGTCAGCGGCACTAGCTGTGCGTAACGGCTACCCAGGTACATAACGAAAAGGTGACCGACGAGCGAACTCATCACAACCCCAACGAGCCTGCAAGCAACACTTACCGTACAGTCCGGTCTCTTCGTCTGATACGTCACATATGATGTCCAGGGGTAGTATATGTCAGACCCTAGTAACTTTATAAGTCATGCTGATTTGAGGCTCATAATAGGTCGAGAAACTACTGATAACACTTATCAGTAGATCTCCATATCAGCCCAGGCCAGGGACTTCCAGTTATTGCAATCGAGCATAGCGCAACATCAAATCCCAATACCGGGAGAGACGAAACCCCTCCTATCGCTCATTGCCTCCATACGACTTGGGACTGTACCCAAAATCCACCTGTTTGCACGACTCCTCTTGAGCGTGGTAGGAAGGAAATCAAAGCACAGTGGGAGTCGCATAAGACTCTATGACGATCTCGGGTCTACAGACTAACCTGTACCAGTGTCACCAGAGGACTGCTATCTGACGATAGGTATACTACCACATAGGAGTCCTCGGTGAGTCCTGTTCAGTGTACCCAGTCTCCACTGAGCACTCGTATACCATCTCTAATGTCAAACACCAATGGATGTGGGATCATCCATCGCCTATTATATGGGTCAAGAGGCGTATATGCTAGTCTACCTGGAATATCAATGCCCTGTCTCGATATTCCCTCGACTAGGAACAATTGAAGGATGTACTTGAAAACTACCCTGGCCCCACTAGTATGATCTGCATCATATTCCTGGTAGTCAAGTACATATCTTAAGGGCTTTAACAATATGTGAGATAAAGGTAACCAGATAGCATACTATCATGTCGAGTAATAAAGTCTTCTCTGTATATAAATATCCAAGTATCCACTATAATATACATCATATGTACAATAATGGCCTCTAGGGCATATACATAACTAAAAAATGACATGTTTCATCCCATATTCCACATTTATTGTTTATGCACTGCTTCATGTATTAGTAGTACCTGATAGAGTACCTTTCTTGACTGTTGCATTTACATACTTTTATTTTATATGCATTACTTCATATATTAGTTGTACCTGCAAGAGTACCTTTCATGACTGTTGCATATATACATTGTCATATCATTGCTTCATGTATTAGTCGTACCTCATAGATTACCTTACATGATTGTTGCATACAGATTGTCATATTATTGCTTCATGTATTAGTTGTACCTGCTAGTGTACCTTTCATGACTGTTGCATTCTTATGACCTTTTATTGCTATTAGCTTGCATATGCTAGATTCGCGCTGTACGTACATACTTGCGATTACCTGCATATGCTATTTACTGTTCACGAGTTGGCAACTCACCCCCATTGTGCCACAAGGTTTTGCAGGTTGTTTCCCCAGAGTAGTCGAGGCAGGCTATTCATCTATCTTATCATCTTTTGCTGCGGATACCGCTTCGGTTCACGGTGTGCCGTTTTGCTTTAGGTGGGTTTTGTGATTAACCGTTCATTTTCATTGTATATTCATTGTATCCTGTACTCTCCATCTACCACTTTTATGTGTATGACTTAGAGACTTGATGTGAGGACGATATTGTATATTTTGGTGACTTGGATGTCTTTTATGCAGTTTTACTTATATCGTCTTTTATTTCTTCGCTACGGCGTCGTATATCTGTTGTGGTAGTTGTTTTCCGCTGTTGGGCATGGATTTTTTCCCGTTGGGGATGCTTTACTTTATATCTATATTATACCCATTTTTGGGGTTGGTTTTTACAAAGGAGGTGCTGCCGAAATTTTTAAGAAAGTAAAGTTGGACTTTAAAGAATTTGGTTTAAGATTTCAAAAGTTTTGAAAATGCTATTATCACTTACTAATTTTGATGGTTTAGATTGCTGGGTTTTCGTCTTACTTAAATTGCATTACGCCTGTAGACGTTGCGTAGTTTAAGGGCCGTCACGTGCCAAATTTCGGGTCGTGACACGTACAGCCTTGTTGGCCTACGTCAAGGGTGAGTACAGATGGTTATAAATTAATCAGGACAATGACGGGTAGAACTTGACTTGCATCTTATGATTTGTTGGCCTACGTCAAGGTCATAAGAGCTTGGGGTAAAAATCACATCTGGAGTTTCAAACATAAAGGAAACTTGCAGATTTAGCATACCTTCTGGAGTATGGTGACTAGAGTGGCCTCCATCTAGGTTATCATACAATGATAGTTGGATCCCGATCCCACTGATGAATAGGATTACTCTCGGAAAATTTTCTCACTTAACAATCAATGCTATAAACCTAGTAGGTGTTTAGAACGGTGTTAGTGGGGCTACACCTCCAGGGAAAAGAGGTTATATAATTAAGGAACTTCGCGAAAGCATTGGAAAACCTCCCTCGAAGTACCGACTCTAGCCTGGCTGAAAGGTTAAGTAAGTATTGTGACGTGCGATTAATCCTGACTAATTCTTCTTTTAGGGGTCTGAAGAAGAATTTAAGGAAACAATGGGAGCCATCCTGTTTAGATAAACTAATAAACCAATCTAAACTTGCAAGAGCATATGCTGAGTGTTTCTTTTCTCTCTCTCTGGCAGCTACCATGACAGGACTAAAACTATTACATGAAAAGAATACATTGACTGGGCCAAACTATAAGGATTGGCTGAGGAACGTCAACATTGCACTAACTTATGAAAAAGTTGCATATGTCACTACCGCTACCGCTCCCCTGTCCCAGGACCAGATTCCTCAGTTGCGGACAAAGAGGTCCGCAAAACTTGGGATCTAGACTGCGAGAAAGCTAAGTGTATCGTGCTGGCATCCATGAATAATGAACTCTAGAAACAACACGAAAGTATGGATATTAAATCCATTTTTCTCCATTGCAAGGACTTGTATGGAGAGCACTCTTGTATCGCGAGGTACGAGTCCTCAAGGAAACTATTCCAGATGAGGTTAGCTCCAGGATCACCTGTACGAGAGCACGTCCTAAAAATGATCAGCCTCATTGAGGAACTCACAAACCTGGGATGCGTGCTAGAAAATGTGTTGTACATCGACTTGATTTTGCAGTCCCTTCCCCACACCTTCTCTCAGTTTGTGCTGAACTTCAATATGCACGATATGGAAGCTGATCTTCCAAAGCTCCTCAACATGTTGAGGGTAGCATAGACCTCCTTGAAAAAGGAGAAGACGCCCATTCTGTATGTTGGACAATCATCCTCTTCTAAATCCAAAGAAAAAACTAAGGGGAAGAAGAAGATGAACGCCACCAAACCGAAAGGTGGGGTCAAGAAGGTGCAGGGAACGAACAAGACAGGGAGAGTGAAAGCAGACAAGAATGAATGCTATTATTGTCACAAGAAGGGGCACTGGAAAAAGGATTGCATGGCTTTCAGAGCCAAGGACACAAAGCAAGCTAATGCTTCTGCTTCAGGTGTGTTTGTAATCGAAAACTGTTTTTCAGTAAACTTTACATCATAGGTACTTGATACTGGTTCTGGTTCTCACATCTGTAATTCTTTGTAGGATCTGAGAAGCCGTAGAGCACTGAAAGCAGGTGATATGACCCTTCGGGTTGGCAATGGAACAAACGTAAATGCTGTTGCAGTGGGGGATTATCACCTGGGGTTGACTAGTGGGCACATTTTAGTGTTGTACAGCTGTTTTTGTATTTCCAGTATGCTATGTAATATTATATCAGTATCTTTATTATCTAATGAAGGATATAATTTTGCACTTGAATGAAATGTCATGAACATTCTCCTAAATCAAGAAATGATTGGGTTTGGCACACTGGAAAACGGCATATACATACTTAATCAACCTCATGTTAGTTATATATATGCCCTAGAGGCCATTGTTGTATACATGATGTATATTATAGTGGATGCTTGGATATATATGGAGAGGACTTTCTCGCTCGACATGATAGTATGCTATTTGGTTTCACTTTGTCTTAACATGTTGACTTATATTAGTTTACTGTCTTGCTCTCACATATTGATAAAGCCCTTAGGATATGTACTCGACTACTGGGACTATGATGAGATCATACTAGTGGGGCCAGGGTAGTCAACGGGTACATCCTATAACTGTTCATAGTCGATGGTGTATCAAGACAGGGCATCGATACACCAGAGTAGACAAGCGTATACGCATCTTGACCCATATAATGGGCGATGGATGATCGCATATCCATCAATGTTTGACATCAAAGATGGTGTACGGGTGCTCAGTGGAGACTGGGTACACTGAACGGGCTCGCCGAGAACTCCTAGATGGTATTATACCTATCGTCAGATAGCAGTTCTCCGGTGAAACGGGTACAGGTTAGTCTGTAGACCCGAGATCGTCATAGAGTCTTGTGTGATTCCCACTGTGCTTTGATTTCCAACTTACCATGTCCAAGAGGGCATGCAAAACGGTGGCTTTTGGGTACAGTCCCGAATCACATGGAGGCAATGAGCGATAGGAGGGGTTTCGTCTCTCCCGGTATAGCGTGTTGATGTTGTGCTGTGTTCGATTGGCTATAACTGGAAGTCCCTGGCCAAGGCTGATATAGAGTGCTACTGGTAAGTGACATCAGTAATTTCTCGACCTGTTATGAGCCTCACATTACACGACTTATCGGTTACTGGGGTCTGACGTTTACCACCCCTAGACTAGATATGCAACATATCAGACGAAGAGACCGGATGGTACGGTAGTGTTACTGATTGGATTCACAGAAGAATGTACATGCTTGCTTGTTGATCTTCTGATTGGTCAATACCTAGGTGGCTGTTACATTTAGCTGACCGCTTGCAGCTTGTAGGTGTTTGATATGATTATCACCTACTGCCGGCGTATTGACGATTCTTTAGAGTCCTACACAGAGGTTTCCTGGCTCCGGAAAAACGGAGTAGGAGCATATATGTTATATATGTGCGGGACCGAGAATAATACGATATGAGTGTAGGGTTCCTAGGCACACTAATGAAGTCTCACAAGGTATCAAACATGGCCAATTCTAATTTTACAAGTGCCGAGAAACCCTAATACGGATCGTTAACTAGATGTATAGGTGATGCGATGCAAGTAAACAACTTTAACTTAAAAGGAAAGGGGCTACAACCTTTGTAGATCCGGTCCTCCATCTCCATGGCTCCGTGATGAAGTCCCCTCGCTGTCCAAATCGAATCTATGACTCTAGCATCGGCTTCATCAGAGAAAAGGGCGGGCTAGGTCGTCGGTTTCGATGCCGAAGATGATCTACGTCGAGGCATCACAAGATCAAGCTCCCACTTCACCAAGTCATGAACTTGTGAAGAAAACACCCTATACTACTTGGCAAGAGGTAGAGGATGAAGAAATAGGAAGTGGGTTCACTTTAGAATTGGATTTCTCACTCTTTTTCACTAGTTGCCATTGATGGAGGCAAGCTTTCTTCATTTTGATGAAGATGAAGATGAAGAAGAAAGAATATGATAAGTGTTTTTTTTAAAAAAGAAAATCAATATGAATACTTATCATATCCTAACCTTGGTTATGTGTAGAGAATATACTATGGTTAGTTTTAATGGTTAGGGTTAAGAATGAGACAAGAATGGTGGACTTGTTCAAAGCTTCATGAAGCTTCAACAATCAAACAAACAAAGCCACCATTCTTTCTTTATCTTTTCCAAAATAAGAATTATAAATAAATAGATAAATGAATAAGTAAATCAAATGAAACCCTAACCACTAACTAACCATGGTTTAATTCTTTACACAAACCCAAGCTAGCATGTATCATCAAACATGATACAATCTTGTGCACAAAAATATATCACATATACAATGTGCATTTCAAGTGAACTTCAAGTGAGAAAATCCATTTAAAGTGAACCAATACTAGTTAATGCAAAGTAATATATCAAATATATAATTATACATCAAATCATTAAATCAACACTTGATTCAATGATCCGGTCATGTCGCATATAACCGACTAGTATCCAATGTATCGGCTTATCGAATCAATCCTCGATTCGATAACTAGGTTATATCGCATACAACCATTCGACACATTCATCGCGAGAATGGAATACGATATCACATACACGCATTATTCTCGGTCCCGCACATATCTCATATGCGCTCCTATTTCGTTTCGCTTGAGCCAGGAAACCTCTGTGTAGGACTCTAAAGACTCGTCAATACGCCGGCAGCAGATGATGATCATATCAAGCACCCACAAGCCGCAAGCGGTCTGCTAAACGTAACGGCCACCCGGGTATTGAGCGATCAGAAGATCGACGAGCAAGCCCGCTCACACTCCTGTGAATCCAACCAGTAACACTTACCGTACAGTCCGGTCTGTTCGTCTGATATGTCGCATATCTCGCCTAGGTGTGGTAAACGTCAGACCCCAGTAGCTCGATAAGTCATGCCGACGTGAGGTCCATAACAATCGTGAAACTACTGATAACTCTTACCAGAATATCACTGCAACCCTGGCCAGGGATTTCCTGTTATGGCCAGTCGAGCATAGCGCAACATCAACCCCCAATACCGGGAGAGACGAATCCCCTCCTATCGCTCATTGCCTCCATGTGAATCGGGACTGTACCCAAAAACCACCTGTTTGCACGACTCAGTAGAGCCGTGGTAGGGTGGAAATCAAAGCACAGTGGGAGACACACAAGACTCTATGACGATCTCGGGTCAACAGACTAAGCTGTACCAGTGTCACCAGAGAACTGCCATCTGACGTGAGGCATAATACCATCTGGGAGTTCTCGGCGAGTCCGTCCAGTGTACCCAGTCTCCACTGAGCACCAGCATACCATCTCCGATGTCAAACACCAATGGATATGGGATCATCCATCGCCCATCACATGGGTCGAGAAGATATACGCTAGTCTACTCTGGAATATCGATGCCCCGTCTCGATATTCCCACTACTAGGAACATTGAAGGATGTACTCATGGACTACCCAGGCCCCACTAGTATGATCTGCATCATAGTCCTGGAAGTCGAGTACACATCCTAAGGGCTTTATCAACATGTAACAGAGAGACAGAAAGTATACATGTTAAGATAAAGAGCAACCAGATAGCGTACTATCATGTCGAGCAAGAAAGTCCTACCTATATATGTCCCAGCATCCACTACAATATACATCCAATGTACAGTAATGGCCTCTAGGGCATACATATAACTAACAATCTCCCACATGCACTAGGGCCATCTGTAGCAGTGGTTGCAGTATCACATACTCAACCATCCCATATAAGTCTCTCTCTGGGAAAAAGCCTTTGTGAGTGGATCTGCCGTATTGTCCTCTAAGTCTACTCTCCTAACCTTGATCACCCTGGAGATCATCTATCTTCATGATCAAGTGATGCTGCCTCAGAATATGTCTGGGTCACTGATGGGACCAGGGTTCACGGGCCAAAGCCACACTTCCATTGTCACACAATGGTAGGAACCTAGTTCATCTTATGAACCAATATACACCCAAACTTCCTCTTTGGTAGTATCTTTAATAGCGATGTTACCAGCCTCTATCGTCTAGTTTGCCACGGCATCTAGTTTGGAACTCTTCCAACATACCATCCCTTTACTGAGGGTGAAGACAATGCCTGTGACTGACATTCAGTCGTCTTTATCACCCTGGAACCCTTCCAGTGATTCTCCCCAGGATCTCTTGATACCATCTCACTACATCTAGTGAGAATCCTAGCATCCAATTACATCTATCTCATAGATGAAAACTCAGGATTTAGGAGGTATCACTTTGATCCTATGTGGAGAATCATTGTGATAAGCGGAGATTGATCGAGCGTAGCATAGGAAACTCCTTCCCTATCAAGAGTATGTTATCCACGTACTCTACGAGGATCTTCACAATACTCCCTACTTCCTTTTTGTTTATACAAGGTTCATCTACCATTTTGATGATGTCAAACTCTTTGACTAACACATCAAAACATATGTTCCAACTCCGCGATACCTGCTTTATCCTATAAAGCATCTTGTACACGTTTCCGCTGCTCCCACTGTCTATGAAGCCCTCTGGCTGTGTACTTATAGACGTTCTTTTCTAAAACATCATTTTGAAAAAAAGTCATGGCAACCAACCTGCCAGATATCGTAGTCATGGTATGTAGCCGTGGCAAGTAGGATCCGGATGGACTTAAGCATAGCCACTGGAAAAGGTATCATCATTATCCATGCCTGGTTGATGACTATAACCTTTAACAAGTCTAGCTTTGAAAGTCTCAACTTTTCCATCTACACCAAGTAATCTTCTCAAGATATACTTGCTCCCGATGGGGATTTAACCCTTCAGATATAGCAACCAAAGTCCATACTTTGTTGGTGTATTAGGATTCCATCTCAGATCGCTAAGCATCCAGCCATTCTTACAGAGTCCCTACTCTCGATGGCCTGCTCGAAACTAGTTGGGTCATCATCTCATGATGCATTCCTCGCTCCCACTGTCATCGAGAAACCAAGGTATCTTTCAGGCGGATGAGGAACCCTACCAGATCGGCGGAGAGGCTGAGGTTCGTCGGGAACTATTGAATCCTTTGGTTCTGTCAAATCATCAACTGTAGTTTTGTATAGCTGGAACCTTTTCAGTTCTACAGAACTGTCCTTGCCTCGATCTTGTCCGGATTTTGCTTTTGACATAGGCCGGACAACCCCAAATCTTAACTTACTCAAGAGATGGGCTTTTCCCATACCATATCTCATATGGAGTGGTAGGCAACTTCATAAGTGCATAACTCCCAGAAAGGAAATAGGTAACTCAGTAGTACTCATCATAGAGCACACCTTATCATATAGGGTGTGATTGCTCCGCCCCGATATACCATCGTACTATGGTGTATACGGAGGAGTAATGCTAGAGAGAATCTCATTCTCCTTTAGAATAGTCCAGGAATTCCATGCACAAGTATTCTCCTCCCTGATCTCATCAAAGGACATAATACTTATACCTGTATTTTGGTTCTTTACTTCTAACTTATATTCTGTGAATATCTCAAAAGGTTCGGACTTGTGTTTCAATAGGAACATATGTCTGAATCTTGAGAGATCATCAGAGAACGTAATGAAGTAAAAAGAACCGGTCCTGGCATGTGTAGACAGGAGACCTTACATACATCATCATGTATCAGTCCCAAGAGTTTACTAACTCTTTCTCTGTTTCCAGTAAACGGAGCTATGGTCATCTTATCTTTGTGACATGACTGGCGAGTTTCACAAGATGTAAATTCAAACCAATTTAAATATGCATCTTTATGTAACTCTAGCTAGTCGGGTCACATTGATCTGACCTAGTCTACAATACCTCAAGAAGGATCCGTTCATTTCTGAACTCTTCCTCTTGTGTGTGTTCTGTATACTAAGAACTGTAGTTTGATTTAGAACGTCAATACTTTTAGATAACGTGCCTGAACCGATCAACTTTTGATATAGGAAATGTTCAAAACATTATCCATCAATACAAAATTTTATCATTTCTTTACTAATAAAGAGATGGATATGATTTTGTATATCAGGTTCGGTATCTAAAAACATTCGTTCAGAATCAATGTATTGGTAATACAGGGTGACAGTGACCAACAGACTTGGCTGCAACACTTGCCCCGTTTTCTGTCTCATGAAACTTATCACCCATTCTCAGTTTTTCTACCCTATGTAACAGATTACATATCTGGGATCCAGATCCGGTATCATATACCCAGGATGCGGAGAATACTGAGAAACAGTTCTTTGTAATGAACACACCCGAAGATGATGCATCAGCATGCACTCTCTTTGTTTGGGCGGCACGGGAATTCTGGTAATCCCCAATTTCCTGCTCTGTCTTATAACAATTATAAGTTGGAGCGGGACCAATGTTCCCCAGCTCAGTATAACAAGCGGGTTCGGTCAATATCCGTATTATTATCTTGATTAAGGCGTGATATGGTCGCTACCAGGAGAGAGAGAGAAGAAAACACTCTGCGTGCGCTCTTGCAAGATTAGATTGGTTATATATTTTATCTAATCAGGATGCCTCCCACTGTTTTTATCAAATCTTCCTTCAAACCTTAAAAGGAAAGACTAGCCGGGATTAATTACACTCTACAAGTTCGCCAATCTTTTAGCCAGGCCAGTGTCGGTACTTTGAGGGAGGTTCCCCGTGCTTTCGCACGGACCTAATTACAGTAAACCTCGTTTTCCCAGAGGCGTAACCTCGTTGACACCTTTCTAGACACCTACTTGATCGGCTAATTGTAAAGTGCAAAACTCTCCCAGGAGTAACAATTACTCGCAGTGGGTATCGGGATCCAACTATCACATAGAAGGTATGCAATCTCATTGCAAATTTCAACACTTGAAACTCCCGATAAAGATTTTTACCCCTAGCAATTATGACCTTAACTATGGTCAACAAATCATAAGCACTAGTCAAGTTCTACCCGTCATTTCGTGATTAATTAGACCCACCCACATGACCCTTAACTAAGGTCAACAAAGTCACGCGACTGTCTTAACTAATCGCATCATATGTGGTGTAGGAAGACATCACTTAGCTACCGTACACTGTGCCTTAACTAAGGTCAACAAACACAGCACGAATACTAAGTACTCTACTTCCTAAAATGACGGAGGGTTGCGAATGGTTTTTGTGAAAACCTTTAACGCTTTGAACTTGATCTCGTTGCGGAATCAAATGGTTTTTAAATGGAATGTTTTGAGGCTTTTCTAGTTTTGCTAAAGGGGTCACTCCCGGTGAAGGGATCGTCGGCCCTTTCCTCGTCGAATGAGGTGCGGGATATATCATATATATCACTGTGCAAAGCATAAACTATAGAAGCTATCAAAAGACAAACCGAGGGTTGTAGCATCTGCCAGTTATTGCTAAAGGAGTCACTCCCGGTGAAGGGATCTCGGTCCTTTCCTCATCGAATAAGGTGCTGGATGTTCCGTAATGAACACCGCGATGCAAAGCAAGAACTATAGCTACCTGTTTTTATTTTGAAATTCGATTCCACAACATCAATTAGGTTTATTTTCTTTCATTAATCTCATTAATGAATATCCCATCATTTAAGTCCACCTAAACATCACAGATAAATATAGCGTACGCTTATGTCATCCGCATTCGCCTCGATGTCCCGTCTGCACCGTTAGGTTAGGTAACTAACGCCAGAGCGAGGCAGGGCTAGCGCGGGTGTAAAACATAAGCAACGTATATATAATATATCATATATACTACATATAATATCTGTCACAGAACATCATATGATTACATCACAGATAAATCACAGCAGAAGATACATATGAAATATTGGATATACTAGGACGTCCGTGTTTTCAATACGAGCCAGTATAAAACACGGATTCCACGGTCGTGATGAATAGCCAATCCCACACCCCTAGACCCCTACGAGAGCGGCAAGCAACCCTTCCAATTCTAGGGTTAGGAGACCCGGACTCGACTCCTCGAGATGGTCTCCCACTGGACCCTAGAACCCGGTTACTTATGCTCCCCTCCTTGGGTCTATCCTGATGCGGAAAAGTAAATAATATACAAAAGGTGACATCTTCCGCAACCTGGAAGTGCCCCAATAAAAGAATATTACATACAAGTTTTTACATGAATGAAAATGAAAAACACTCATCACACATAAACCCCCCCGGCTATTCGAACACGACGATCCAATATAACATATCCAGCAACACATAACATCACATGTCATCAACGTAAGTAAATATGCCCATCCCAATTGTCGTTGACATATAGCAACGAAACCGGCGATATCACATATTACACTTACGGTCACAGAAAAGAAAGTGTAAAACTACAACAGTTGGAATCCGCAACCTCTTTAGACATCACATGCCTAATCAAATGAAATACTTAGACATCACATGCCTAACAATTATAAACCCCGCATTTTAGTCTCAAAATCGAAAACACTTTTCAATATAAAGTCGGGCAATTCAACAGGATTCCCGACAATCCGATCGAATGCTCGTTGCAAACTTTAGTAGGCGGCCGCACCCCTGATACCGTCGACGAAGTGCACTAAGGCGGAACACCGCTACCGTGAGCACCCGAACGGATGCTTTCGGCGACGGGGTTCTCCTACATTCACTTGGTCGGGGCTATGGAGTGAGGCTGTCTATTAAGTTTACCCGGCGAGTATCCGCGTACGCTACGTGATTGCGACGGACTTTTGATCACATCAAAATTCCGTGGCAACCGATCAAGTGAGACTAAACTGCTATGTTTATAACATTCATTCAGTTATCTCATAACTACTTGTGTATTCCAATTATTGTATCACATTCCGGGTAAATAGAAAATGTTAAACTTTCCGATCGAACAGTCGAACACCCAAGTTTTCCCGATACAGCTCAACACATGAAATAAGTCTAAAAACATTCAGTTCGTGCCTCAGTACCAACGGTCCAGCCGTAGAAGGGTCAAGCCAACGCCTCACATGTGGCACGCCGTACTGCCCCAAACCCTAAGGTTCAAAAGGCAGTTCAAGACGGTCACAAAATCGAGTTAAGGTTTGTTGTCTTCTAGAGGGACCATCGCGTTACTTGCATATCACGACCCGAAAGTACGGAACGTGACCGGCACTTAGATTACGAAGCGTCTAGAGGCGCCACGTAACCTAAGTAAGCCGAAGCCCAGAAATCTAAACCATAAAAGAAGAAGAAGAAGAAGAAAAAGAAAACAAGTTTAAAAGCATCAGCAAATTTTCTCAAAAATTTCGGCAGAGTCTCCTCTGTAAAAACTGGCCCCCAAACGGGTACAACAAGTATAATATAAATAAACAATAAAAAGCATCCCCAAACGGGTGCTAGCTCAACGCCAACAGGCGGAAACAACCACAACAAACACAATAATATACAACGCCAAAGGGCGAGGCTCAAAACTCAAAAGAAAACAAAACCACCAGATCAGAATAATACATGCGCGACTCTAAGGTCGAAATAAAAGACTGGTCCAATAAACTTATCAAGTAATACAAGTATGGTTGATGGAGCTTACTAGATACAAATGAATGAATAAAAGTATAATGGTGGTTCGGATACAAGTGAACCAACCTACCGTGCAAATCACCCCGAAGAAAAGATGTGCCAACAAGCTGCCACGGAAACCTGTACATCGAACCTGAAATAAAATATGGCACAACGGGGGTGAGTTGCCAACTCATGAGTGGAAGACATCTACGAAAAGAAATCGAATGCACGACGCTATCCTAGGTCATAATAATACACTATAATATCCCAATCATCTAGTAATAGCAGGGTAAAACTACGTGTAAGTGCAGATACTCCGTGCTTGTGTCAGTGCCTCATATAATACTATGTCATATGAAATGAAATGCATGCACCATGAATGTAAAGTAACAAATCCTGAAATCCAGATATATATGTATAAGAAATCTTTAGCTGTTATCATAGTAAAATGTGTATAAGAATATGAAATCTCAACAATGAAATCCATGGAAATCCGTGTCAAGCGTCGACACAACACATGTAATCTCAAATCTCAATATCTCGGGCTCCGTCAGTCCGGATCGGCCCATATCATCAAATCTCACGACAACGGTCGGTATCCTCCGGATATCCGCCGCGCCAGACATCACCGGTAGGTAGCCTTCCCCTGCCAGGCTCATCATCTACAACTCGATCTTCTTGCCCCGGGGTACCATACCGGGCCCACCATGTACCCGAGACGGTTCATCCACTCCTCGAATCGGGTCTCAAAATCCAACAGAAAACATGAAATCTCATGGTGGACGACACATACATCACGAGAAAACCGCATCTTATGTTTTTAAAAAGAGAGGAGGAGGAGAGAGAAGTTTTTTACAAATTCTTGCGGTTTTCCCCAAAATCCAGAAATCTCATAGAAATCCAAATCTCAAAATCATGAGTAACTATATGATAAGTGTCGGCATATGCCCATAATACTGCATGATAACATGAAAATATGAATGCATGAATGTCTAAGTAATAAATATCATATCTATACTAACATCAGAGAATAATCACAATATTATATCGGTCTAGTTGTTAACTGATTCTATCCATAAAAGACAATATGATCTAAAGTGTACGTGACATAGCAATTACCGATGATGATGTGTGTGAGCCGGCAAATAAGTGTGCGTGGAATATGCGCATCATCGGTAATGGTGCTGGTGTCCTAATAGGTAAAGTTTAAACTGATTATAGCAACATATGTAAGAACATGCAACATTATGATTATAATGTGAAAGTAAAGACGGATGTGTGTTATCCACTCATTTGATATACAATTACCACTACCACTATACGACTCGAACCTAACGTAGTGTCCATCTAACCCCCCTAAGGAAAACTAAACCTAAGAACTGGTCGATAGAAGTATACCTAAAGCCTGAGTCCATATCTCTAATAGTCGGCGATCCTGCCTCAATAGCATCACGTACATAGTACGACTTCCTCAAATCAAGAGTGCGGATCAATCATCACATCTATGCATCGTACGGTAAAATCCATCGTACGGCATCCCAATATCGGGGTACGGGTCAAATATCACCTACGTGTCTCATTATTCGTATAATATCATCATCAACACATGTCATGATCGAGGTGCTATGCTGTAATCGTATACATCAATTATATAACATTGCCATCATAAATATACCTCATTAATTTATCCTCAGAAATAGCATGTCATATGTATCATGCTGTGATCGAGTCATACTGATATCATATCGTCATCAAGTCACACCTATATGATATCGACATTAGGTCACACCTATATGATGTCGTAATCAAGTCATACATATATCATATCGTGATCAGTCACAAGTTACAGTTCGGGTTCTATTTTAGAGTCCCATGTACCTCAATATCATCACTACCCATTATAATTTAGGTATACCTGTTCATTATCTCATTCTCTAATGATCCGCTAACACTTTAATACGACTGTATAGTCAAGAATCACGGCATCAAGCCCAGTTATCCTGTTTCATTCCCGTGTATCAATGTATCCCACATACGTGTTGTATATATCTATATATATACCTATACCTAGTCCTATATATATATACACATACCCGTATACACCATGTCGAGTTTCAGTGTGTGCGTGTGTGTGTTTCTACCTAAAACCTACGAACCTCTTCCAGGGTATTCATCCTCTGGTATGGTCTTCCTAAATCAGTCTGGTCCAGCCTAGGGTCATTACTAGGGTCCTACTCATTAAGAATCTAGGGTCACATCTGGTTTCCTAATTTCAATAAGCACTAATCCTATTCTACGTTGCGGGGGTGCTAAACGCCATCCACCCGACTTCCCCCCGTAGATATGCATCTACTCACCTGGTCCATGTCTGCCGAAGACGGTGTCGCCATCATCCTCTTCATCGCCCGCAGTCCACGTGAGGGATACCTAAACGCAAACAAATAAATAGTATCGTAAACTGAATCACATACAAAAGCCAAAACGACGCAAGGAACAAGCATAGGTTAAAACCTATGTCCCGTCCACGCAAAAGAACCAAATATCGCTCGTTATCGGCGTACAAACTTCGATGGATCGAGATAAACATCAACAAATAACTCGTAGTTTTAAAACACCTTACTTATATTATAAAACATGATTAAATCCATCGAAACCCTAAAATCCATCAAACCGTCCAATTTCGTAAAACCCGAAAATACCAATTTACCGTTTTTCATCAAAACTTGACATTTAAATGAAACCAATGGTCATAAAACTCATTAAATAGCATAACTAGACTATACAAACCATTACTATATTTTTATTACACAAATTTGTATTAATTTGAAATTTCTAGTTTGCAACCTTTAACAATTTTCAACATTTTTCAAGCAAAATACCTAAATTCCACCACAAAACATGATTTTGCATGAATTAATGTACTAAACTACAATTCATGATGATAATGATATGATGAAACCATGATTATATTTTTAATTTCATTTATATAGGAATTTCCAAAATCTAGTTTACAAAATACTAGCATTTTATTACTATTTTCCAATTATCAAAGGAAACAATGTGATCAACTAAGTTTTTCTTTCCTTTAATATGCTAATATTCTCATTAAAACTACCATCTAATGATAACAAGCTTAATAAGAATTTTATTTTACCCACAAACACATTTTTGAAAAATCTAGTTAGCTAAATAGCTTAATTAAAACAATTTGAATAAACAATTTATTATACAACAACCATGCAATATTTTTCCACTCTAAAAGATGTTAAACTAGCTATTATAACCTTATTTAATTAATAAAAACCACAACTTGAATTTACAAACCCTAACTTTAATTTTAAAATTTGCAACTAGAATTAATATATTAAATTAAATTATGCTTTAAAAGAAACATCTAATAGAAATAAAACAAAATAAGGAAATTTATACCTTCAAAATATGAAACCCAAACATGAAAATGAGCCTCCAAAATGCATGCTTTCCATCTCCAAAATCCATGCTAAATAAGTCAAAGAAAAATGGTAGAGGTTGAATGTTGATTTTTGAGATTTATTTTTGGAATTTTTGATGAATTTTGATGATTTTTATTGCAAAACTGATGGGGGAAAAATTTTGGGGCTACCCATGGAGGGGAGGCCGGCCATGGAGAGGGAGGAGGGTGGAGAGAGAGAAAAAATATGTGGTATTGTGTAGAAAGTTCATAAATAATGCATTTTTTTCACTTAAACCCTTTATTATCTAACTTTTTCAATTTAACCCTTTTCCTAGAAATTTCTAGAACCATGGAGAGATTTTGGAAAAGATTTTGCATATTACACACTTGATTCTAATATACCATGGCTCATTTTTATAAATTAAAACCATTCAAATTTGTAATTTACACTAATTTAGTTTAAAAAATAAAGCTTATGTTAATATTTAAAATAATTAATTTAGGAAAAATATTTAATTAAAATAAAAATTTATAAGTGGCTAAATAAACACCATTTACTAGTAATTAAATAATTAAAATATGTATTTTTGAAATTATAATGAAAAACAATTACGGTTTAATTTTACGAAAAATACATTTTACTTTACCGAAATTCATAAAATTCACTTAAACAATTTTATTCATTTAATTATTTATTTAATTATTTTTAAAACGTTACTATCTTCCCCCCTTTAAGAAATTCGTCCCCGAATTTAAATTAAAACTCCCCCTCCAAATACTAAAACATTTAGCAAAACACTCAAATCGTCGGGGCTCCGAAATTATCAATACATAACAAAAATCAACTCCGTCAAGCATAACGCAATCATCGGAGTTATGGAGAGAATAAAATATCAAAACCCAATATGAAAACCAACATAATATACATCAATCTACAACTTATATATAGTGTGCATCATAGTGAAATCACCTAAATATCATAATAAAGAAGCATACGAAAACCCCTCTTGAAAATCGCCGTGCAATGCACGTGTCACGGCATAAGTAGCGGACGTTTATTTAAAAAAAAATAACTATATATATATATATATCTTTTATTTAACATACACGTCCCGCCTGGTTACTAAATCAAATAATAATGATTATGAAACATACTGCTCAAACTGAAATCAATCCCAATCACATCAATAAAATATCATGTGCGTCCGGTGCGCACTGAAATCGAAACCAAATACAGATACCATGAATACACACAAAAACAAAATAAGTGCAACATGTGTGCACCAAAACATCTGTCAAGTGCAACGGGCGTGCACGACTTACTATCAGGTGCATCTAATCTGCACAAAACCCCGATTTAGTGCATCTGGTATGCACAAAATCGCATCAAGTGCGCCAAGTATGCGCAAGAATCCTAATCAGGTGCACATGGTGCACGAAAACATACATCGAATATCAGAATCGAAATCACAATACGAAAATGGATAAAAACTAGGTCGAAGCATATATCAAAATCATGTGTAACCCATATGCACGAAATCAAAAAAAAAATCTCAAAATATATAAAACCAAATAAAGTGTACCGGGTGTATACTAAGAAACATCAATACAGCTGATATGTGAAACACGGATAGAATGCAATGAAGGTACACATAAGAAATACCAATCGTAGAACAAAATCCTCAAAATACCAAAATCCAATAACAGAAATATGAAATTCAAATCACCAAGTCACATCGTAATCACTATCGTCAATGTGCGCCTCTTTCCTCTGATGTCGATTGCTTCAAACTTATCTCTTCATAAGTGTGCTGACTGCGCTACCGACGGTAATACTCATATCTAGAGTCTCCCACGTAGTCGATCCCTTCACTTGATATCCGGACTACATTAAACCTTTCGATCGATCCATCAAATCCCATAATTCCCCGAGAGCTCAACACTCAAGTACAGTTTAAAATATCCGGTACATACCCCAGCATCGATGATCCAGCCGTAGAAGGGCAAACCCAAGCCTCACTAATGGCACCGCGGAACTGCCGTAAACCCTAAGGTTCAAGGGCGTTCTCGTGGTCATTATGTCGAGTTAGGGTTTCATTCTTCTAGAGGGTCCATCGAAATACTTGCATGTTCTTCCGAATATCTTAAACTTGGGAAAATGGTTTTCTGATAATCGTTCGAACCCTTTAACTTCATCCGGACGACATGTGAATACCCTTTATCCGCACGCTAAGCAATGCTTCAATCCTCAAGAATAACCAATACTCTAATGGTTATCGCATTCGAGCCGCAGCTCCTTCTGCCAGTGTGCCCGTGGTTAACAGAAACCACCCTCCAACATTGACGAAGATAGATCAAAAGAACGAATGGAATACGGTGCAAACAATTGTACATCCTAAGGCTCCTTAAGCAGAGTAGCGTATCGTAAGTATGCCGCGGACCATACCCACGGTACGTTACTCTACTTAAATCGCCTACTCCATCAACCAAGGGTCACCTAGACTTATACAAGGTTAAACCTAGCGCTCTGATACCAACTTTATCACGACCCGAAAGTACGGAACGTGACCGGCACTTAGATTACGAAGCGTCTAGAGACGCCACGTAACCTAAGTAAGCCGAAGCCCAGAAATCTAAACCATAAAAGACGAAGAAGAAGAAAAAAAGAAAACAAGTTTAAAAGCATCAGCAAATTTTCTCAAAAATTTCGGCAGAGTCTCCTCTGTAAAAACTGGCCCCCAAACGGGTACAACAAGTATAATATAAATAAACAATAAAAAGCATCCCCAAACGGGTGCTAGCTCAACGCCAACAGGCGGAAACAACCACAACAAACACAATAATATACAACGCCAAAGGGCGAGGCTCAAAACTCAAAAGAAAACAAAACCACCAGATCAGAATAATACATGCGCGACTCTAAGGTCGAAATAAAAGACTGGTCCAATAAACTTATCAAGTAATACAAGTATGGTTGATGGAGCTTACTAGATACAAATGAATGAATAAAAGTACAATGGTGGTTCGGATACAAGTGAACCAACCTACCGTGCAAATCACCCTGAAGAAAAGATGTGCCAACAAGCTGCCACGGAAACCTGTACATCGAACCTGAAATAAAATTTGGCACAACGGGGGTGAGTTGCCAACTCATGAGTAGAAGACATCTACGAAAAGAAATCGAATGCACGACGCTATCCTAGGTCATAATAATACACTATAATATCCCAATCATCTAGTAATAGCAGGGTAAAACTACGTGTAAGTGCAGATACTCCGTGCTTGTGTCAGTGCCTCATATAATACTATGTCATATGAAATGAAATGCATGCACCATGAATGTAAAGTAACAAATCCTGAAATCCAGATATATATGTATAAGAAATCTTTAGCTGTTATCATAGTAAAATGTGTATAAGAATATGAAATCTCAACAATGAAATCCATGGAAATCCGTGTCAAGCGTCGACACAACACATGTAATCTCAAATCTCAATATCTCGGGCTCCGTCAGTCCGGATCGGCCCATATCATCAAATCTCACGACAACGGTCGGTATCCTCCGGATATCCGCCGCGCCAGACATCACCGGTAGGTAGCCTTCCCCTGCCAGGCTCATCGTCTACAACTCGATCTTCTTGCCCCGGGGTACCATACCGGGCCCACCATGTACCCGAGACGGTTCATCCACTCCTCGAATCGGGTCTCAAAATCCAACAGAAAACATGAAATCTCATGGTGGACGACACATACATCATGAGAAAACCGCATCTTATGTTTTTAAAAAGAGAGGAGGAGGAGAGAGAGAAGTTTTTTACAAATTCTTGCGGTTTTCCCCAAAATCCAGAAATCTCATAGAAATCCAAATCTCAAAATCATGAGTAACTATATGATAAGTGTCGGCATATGCCCATAATACTGCATGATAACATGAAAATATGAATGCATGAATGTCTAAGTAATAAATATCATGTCTATACTAATATCAGAGAATAATCACAATATTATATCGGTCTAGTTGTTAACTGATTCTATCCATAAAAGACAATATGATCTAAAGTGTACGTGACATAGCAATTACCGATGATGATGTGTGTGAGCCGGCAAATAAGTGTGCGTGGAATATGCGCATCATCGGTAATGGTGCTGGTGTCCTAATAGGTAAAGTTTATACTGATTATAACAACATATGTAAGAACATGCAACATTATGATTATAATGTGAAAGTAAAGACGGATGTGTGTTATCCACTCATTTGATATACAATTACCACTACCACTATACGACTCGAACCTAACGTAGTGTCCATCTAACCCCCCCTAAGGAAAACTAAACCTAATAACTGGTCGATAGAAGTATACCTAAAGCCTGAGTCCATATCTCTAATAGTCGGCGATCCTGCCTCAATAGCATCACGTACATAGTACGACTTCCTCAAATCAAGAGTGCGGATCAATCATCACATCTATGCCTCGTACGGTAAAATCCATCGTACGGCATCCCAATATCGGGGTACGGGTCAAATATCACCTACGTGTCTCATTATTCGTATAATATCATCATCAACACATGTCATGATCGAGGTGCTATGCTGTAATCGTATACATCAATTATATAACATTGCCATCATAAATATACCTCATTAATTTATCCTCAGAAATAGCATGTCATATGTATCATGTTGTGATCGAGTCATACTGATATCATATCGTCATCAAGTCACACCTAAATGATATCGACATCAGGTCACACCTATATGATGTCGTAATCAAGTCATACATATATCATATCGTGATCAGTCACAAGTTACAGTTCGGGTTCTATTTTAGAGTCCCATGTACCTCAATATCATCATTACTTATTATAATTTAGGTATACCTGTTCATTATCTCATTCTCTAATGATCCGCTAACACTTTAATACGACTGTATAGTCAAGAATCACGGCATCAAGCCCAGTTATCCTGTTTCATTCCCGTGTATCAATGTATCCCACATACGTGTTGTATATATCTATATATATACCTATACCTAGTCCTATATATATATACACATACCCGTATACACCATGTCGAGTTTCAGTGTGTGCGTGTGTGTGTTTCTACCTGAAACCTACGAACCTCTTCCAGGGTATTCATCCTCTGGTATGGTCTTCCTAAATCAGTCTGGTCCAGCCTAGGGTCATTACTAGGGTCCTATTCATTAAGAATCTAGGGTCACATCTGGTTTCCTAAGGTCAATAAGTACTATTCCTATTCTACGTTGCGGGGGTGCTAAACGCCATCCACCCGACTTCCCCCCGTAGATATGCATCTACTCACCTGGTCCATGTCTGCCGAAGACGGTGTCGCCATCATCCTCTTCATCGCCCGCAGTCTACGTGAGGGGTACCTAAACGCAAACATATAAATAGTATCGTAAACTGAATCACATACAAAAGCCAAAACGACGCAAGGAACAAGCATAGGTTAAAACCTATGTCCCGTCCACGCAAAAGAACCAAATATCGCTCGTTATCGGCATACAAACTCCGATGGATCGAGATAAACATGAACAAATAACTCGTAGTTTTAAAACACCTTGCTTATATTATAAAACATGATTAAATCCATCGAAACCCTAAAATCCATCAAACCGTCCAATTTCGTAAAACCCGAAAATACCAATTTACCGTTTTTCATCAAAACTTGACATTTAAATGAAACCAATGGTCATAAAACTCATTAAATAGCATAACTAGACTATACAAACCATTACTATATTTTTATTACACAAATTTGTATTAATTTGAAATTTCTAGTTTGCAACCTTTAACAATTTTCAACATTTTTCAAGCAAAATATCTAAATTCCACCACAAAACATGATTTTGCATGAATTAATGTACTAAACTACAATTCATGATGATAATGATATGATGAAACCATGATTATATTTTTAATTTCATTTATATAGGAATTTCCAAAATCTAGTTTACAAAATACTAGCATTTTATTACTATTTTCCAATTATCAAAGGAAACTAGTGATCAACTAAGTTTTTCTTTCCTTTAATATGCTAATATTCTCATTAAAACTACCATCTAATGATAACAAGCTTAATAAGAATTTTATTTTACCCACAAACACATTTTTGAAAAATCTAGTTAGCTAAATAGCTTAATTAAAACAATTTGAATAAACAATTTATTATACAACAACCATGCAATATTTTTCCACTCTAATAGATGTTAAACTAGCTATTATAACCTTATTTAATTAATAAAAACCACAACTTGAATTTACAAACCCTAACTTTAATTTTAAAATTTGCAACTAGAATTAATATATTAAATCTAATTATGCTTTAAAAGAAACATCTAATAGAAATAAAACAAAAGAAGGAAATTTATACCTTCAAAATATGAAACCCAAACATGAAAATGAGCCTCCAAAATGCATGCTTTCCATCTCCAAAATCCATGCTAAATAGGTCAAAGGAAAATGGTAGAGGTTGAATGTTGATTTTTGAGATTTATTTTTGGAATTTTTGATGAATTTTGATGATTTTTATTGCAAAAATGATGGGGGAAAAATTTTGGGGCTACCCATGGAGGGGAGGCCGGCCATGGAGAGGGTGGAGGGTGGAGAGAGAGAAAAAATGTGTGGTATTGTGTAGAAAGTTCATAAATAATGCATTTTTTTCACTTAAACCCTTTATTATCTAACTTTTTCAATTTAACCCTTTTCCTAGAAATTTCTAGAACCATGGAGAGATTTTGGAAAAGATTTTGCATATTACACACTTGATTCTAATATACCATGGCTCATTTTTACAAATTAAAACCATTCAAATTTGTAATTTACACTAATTTAGTTTAAAAAATAAAGCTTATGTTAATATTTAAAATAATTAATTTAGGAAAAATATTTAATTAAAATAAAAATTTATAAGTGGCTAAATAAACACCATTTACTAGTAATTACATAATTAAAATATGTATTTTTGAAATTATAATGAAAAACAATTACGGTTTAAATTTACGAAAATTACATTTTACTTTACCGAAATTCATAAAATTCACTTAAACAATTTTATTCATTTAATTATTTATTTAATTATTTTTAAAACGTTACATTGCACTACTTAGAACGTCATTAAACTACGGAAAAATCCAACAATTGGAAATTTCCCGGCAGGGGAAAAAGTGGGTATTTATATCCGGTCGAACTTTTTAACATATTCTAAAATTACCCGGAAAAACACACTGACAAAATTAGACAATCCGATCGAAACACCGAGTCCCCAATACAACCCAGAAAATTCAACTCTTGAATAAATATTAAAAATTCACAGGAAAACCAGCACTGCAAAAAAGGAATTACTCTGCAAAATTCAATGCAAGAGGAGACTAAAGGGCCGCGGAACCGCCGCAGTAGCATGCTAATGCCGCGGTTCCGCCGCGCATTGATGGATTCAGGAGTACGGGCTTCTCAGTAATTCTTAGAATCTCCTGCTGGGTTTTCTGCATATTTTTAATTCTCAAAAATCCACGAATTTCAAAAATGTACAGAGAGCATTTTGGAGTTAGGGTTTCGGTTCGATCGGACTTCTGACTCCGTCTACGCATCGCCTAAGGCTCTAGCTAGGCTCTGATACCACTGTAGGGTTCCTAGGCACACTAATGAAGTCTCACAAGGCATCAAACATGGACAATTCTAATTTTACAAGTGCCGAGAAACCCTAATACGGATCGTTAACTAGATGTATAGGTGATGCGATGCAAGTAAACAACTTTAACTTAAAAGGAAAGGGGCTACAACCTTTGTAGATCCGGTCCTCCATCTCCATGGCTCCGTGATGAAGTCCCCTCGCTGTCCAAATCGAATCCATGACTCTAGCATCGGCTTCATCGGAGAAAAGGGCGGGCTAGGTCGTCGGTTTCGATGCCGAAGATGATCTACGTCGAGGCATCACAAGATCAAGCTCCCACTTCACCAAGTCATGAAACTTGTGAAGAAAACACCCTATACTACTTGGCAAGAGGTACAGGATGAAGAAATAGGAAGTGGGTTCACTTTAGAAATGGATTTCTCACTCTTTTTCACTAGTTGCCATTGATGGAGGCAAGCTTTCTTCATTTTGATGAAGATGAAGATGAAGAAAAAAGAATATGATAAGTGTTTTTTTTTAAAAAGAAAATCAATATGAATACTTATCATATCCTAACCTTGGTTAGGTGTAGAGAATATACCATGGTTAGTTTTAATGGTTAGGGTTAAGAATGAGACAAGAATGGTGGACTTGTTCAAAGCTTCATGAAGCTTCAACAATCAAACAAACAAAGCCACCATTCTTTCTTTATCTTTTCCAAAATAAGAATTATAAATAAATAGATAAATGAATAAGTAAATCAAATGAAACCCTAACCACTAACTAACCATGGTTTAATTCTTTACACAAACCCAAGCTAGCATGTATCATCAAACATGATACAATCTTGTGCACAAAAATATATCACATATACAATGTGCATTTCAAGTGAACTTCAAGTGAGAAAATCCATTTAAAGTGAACCAATACTAGTTAATGCAAAGTAATATATCAAATATATAATTATACATCAAATCATTAACACTTGATTCAATGATCCGGTCATGTCGCATATAACCGACTAGTATCCAATGTATCGGCTTATCGAATCAATCCTCGATTCGATAACTAGGTTATATCGCATACAACCATTCGACACATTCATCGCGAGAATGGAATACGATATCACATACACGCATTATTCTCGGTCCCGCACATATCTCATATGCGCTCCTATTTCGTTTCGCTTGAGCCAGGAAACCTCTGTGTAGGACTCTAAAGACTCGTCAATACGCCGGCAGCAGATGATGATCATATCAAGCACCCACAAGCCGCAAGCGGTCTGCTAAACGTAACGGCCACCCGGGTATTGAGCGATTAGAAGATCGACGAGCAAGCCCGCTCACACTCCTGTGAATCCAACCAGTAACACTTACCGTACAGTCCGGTCTGTTCGTCTGATATGTCGCATATCTCGCCTAGGGGTGGTAAACGTCAGACCCCAGTAGCTCGATAAGTCATGCCGACGTGAGGTCCATAACAATCGTGAAACTACTGATAACTCTTACCAGTATATCACTGCAACCCTGGCCAGGGATTTCCTGTTATGGCCAGTCGAGCATAGCGCAACATCAACCCCCAATACCGGGAGAGACGAATCCCCTCCTATCGCTCATTGCCTCCATGTGAATCGGGACTGTACCCAAAAACCACCTGTTTGCACGACTCAGTAGAGCCGTAGTAGGGTGGAAATCAAAGCACAGTGGGAGACACACAAGACTCTATGACGATCTCGGGTCAACAGACTAAGCTGTACCAGTGTCACCAGAGAACTGCCATCTGACGTGAGGCATAATACCATCTGGGAGTTCTCGGCGAGTCCGTCCAGTGTACCCAGTCTCCACTGAGCACCCGCATACCATCTTCGATGTCAAACACCAATGGATATGGGATCATCCATCGCCCATCACATGGGTCGAGAAGATATACGCTAGTCTACTCTGGAATATCGATGCCCCGTCTCGATATTCCCACGACTAGGAACATTGAAGGATGTACTCATGGACTACCCAGGCCCCACTAGTATGATCTGCATCATAGTCCTGGAAGTCGAGTACACATCCTAAGGGCTTTATCAACATGTAATAGAGAGACAGAAAGTATACATGTTAAGATAAAGAGCAACCAGATAGCGTACTATCATGTCGAGCAAGAAAGTCCTACCTATATATGTCCCAGCATCCACTACAATATACATCCAATGTACAGTAATGGCCTCTAGGGCATACATATAACTAACAATGAGATACTGTATTCCATTCTCACGATATATGATATCGGCTGGGTATATGTGATATAGCCGGGTCATCGGATCAAGTGTTGATTTGCTGAATCGGTACATGTTATATTAGTCGGTTATATGCGATATAGCCGGATTGTCGGATCAAGTGTTGATTCGATAATTTAATATATAATTATATATGTGATATATTATATTACATTAACTAATATAAGCGCGCTTTATTGATTCATTTTCTCACCGGATAATACATTGATATATATGCGATATATGTTAATTGTATTATTTTCTTTTGTTACAAAAATATATTATATATGTGATATATATTATTGTAACAAGTTATGATTACAAATACAACATGATTTGTGGAGATTAAATAAGTTAGGGTTTGATTTGGGTTAGCTTTTTCATGAAGCTTCTAGAAGCTTTATTTTGTTTTAAGCTTAGATATTTTTGTATTGATATTTTGTGTAGATATTTCTTAATCCAACCCAAACCTTTTACCCTAGTTAATTCTCTACAAGTGTTAAGCCTTCATTCTTAACCCTAGGTTGGATTTGCAACCACAACAATAATTCATTATTCATCACAAAAACTTTCTTCTTCTTCTTCTTCCTCCTTGAAAAAGCTTGCTAGCTTTTTACATGTGATGATTTAGTGTGAGAAATTGAAAACAAAAGAGAGCTAAATTCCTACTTCATCATCCACATCTATTCTAGCTACTTAGATTAGGGTGTTCACTTCACTAATACTTGATTAGAGAAGTGAGAGCTTGAGTTTGAGATTCTTCAAGGTAGATCATCTTCGAAAAGGAAGACTTCAAGCAAGCATGGATCATTCGGCTTATGGAGCCTCTCTAGAGTTCGGAAGTTCATGGATCACGGTGAAGGGACTACTACTCGGAGCTTGTGAAGTGAAGGAACGGACTACAAAGGTTGTAATCCCTTTCTCTTAGATATAAAGTTGTTTACATGCAAGTTAATCCTAATCCTCTAGTTAAGATCTTGGTTAGGGTTCATTTAGCTCCCCAAATTTTCAAAGGTAGCATGTTTGATGCTTACTAAAACCTTCACAAGGTGCTATGCTAACCCTACAGTGGTATCAGAGCCTAGCTAGAGCATTAGGCGATGTGTAGACGAAGTTAAAAGTCCGATCGAACCCCGAAATGTCATTTTTGACCCCCTCTCTGGAAATTTTTTAAAAAGATGGTTTTTTTCTTATTAAAAATACTCAGAAAATTAAGCAGGGGATTTTATGGATAACTGTGAAATACGAACCCCTTATTCCTTCAAGTCACCGTGGAACCCCGGCAATACCAGGCTTTTCGCGGCGGTTCCGCGGCCGTAATTAGGTATCAGGGATAGATGTTTCTAGGTAACATCCGTAGGTATTACATTATGCTTCTGGGAATTTTTAATATTACTCAAGTGTTGAGTTTTCTGGAGATCTTAACAATTCGTTGATTCGATCGGAAAGTTTAACATTGTCTATTTATCTGGAATGTGATACAATATGTGGAATTCATATGGTTAGGCATGAAATACGAAGTATGTGATATTTCAGATTTAAGATGTATAAAGAGATTGTGGATTCCAAATGTTGTAGTTTTACACTTTCTTTTCTGTGACAGTAAGCGTAGTATGTGGTGTATCGTCGGCTTCGTTGCTATACATCAACGACAATCGGGATACGCATACTTGCTTACGTTGATGATATGAGATATTATGTGTTGCTGTGATATGTTATATTGGATCGTCGTGTTCTGAATAGCCGAGGGTTTTATGTGAGATGAGGGTTTTTATTTTCATTCATGTAAAATTCATTTGTATGTAATATTCTTTTATTGGGGCACTTCCGGGTTGAGGATTATGTCACCATTGTATATTATTTACTTTTCCATATTAGGATAGATCCTAGGAGGGGAGCACAAGTAACCGGGTTCTAGGGTCCAGTGCGAGGCCATCTCGAGGAGTCGAGACCGGGTTTCCTAACCCTAGAATTGGCAGGGTTAGTTGCCGCTCTCGTAGGGGTCTAGGGATGTGGGTTTGGCTATTCATCACGACTGTGGAATCCGTGTTTTATGCAGGTTCAAACTAAAACACGGACGTCCTAATATCCAATATTTCATATGTTGACTTCTGCTGCAATGTTCTGTGATGAGATCATATTACTGCCTGTGACGAATGCTTATGTTGATATATATAAATTACTGCTTTCGTTTCTTCTGTGAAGCTTAGGAAGCTTAAATGATGGGTTTTATTAATGAGATTAATAAAAGAAAAGAAACCTAAAAGATGTTGTAGAATCAAAACTTTATAAAAAGGGTAGCTACAGTTTTGCTTTGCATAGCGGTATATATGATATACCCTGCACCTTATTCGATGAGGAAAAAGCCGAGATCCCTTCACCGGGAGTGACCTCTTTAGCGAAACTGGCAGATACTACAAACTCACGGTTTAGTTTTTGATTGCTTCTATAGTTCTTGTTTTACATGCGGTATATATGATATCCTTGCACCTTATTCGATGAGGAAAGAGCCGAGATCCCTTCACCGGGAGTGACCTCTTTAGCGAAACTAGAAAAGCCTAAAAAACACTCATTTTCAAAATCACTTGTTTCTATAACGATATCAAGTTCATTACGCTCATGGTTTTCTGAAAAACCTGCGTAGCCCTCCGTCATTTCAGATAGAGACTAGTTAATATTCATGCTACGTTTGTTGATCTTAGCCAAGGCGTAGTGTACGGTAGCTAATTAGCATTTATCTGCTAAAAAATGAGATGTGATTGAGTTAGGGTAGTTGTACGACTTTGTTGGCCTTAGCCAAGGGTCGTACGGGTGGTTTAATTCAATCGAGAAATTACGGGTTGAACTTGGCTAGCACTTATGATTTGTTGACCTTAGCCAAGGTCATGAGTTGCTAGGGGCAAAAGCATTATCGGGAATTTCAATTGTTGAAATTTGCAATGAGATTGCATACCTCCTATGAGATAGTTGGATCCCGATACCCACTGCGAGTAAGAGTTACCCCTGGGAGAGTTTTACACAGAACAATTAACCGATCAAGTAGGTGACTAGAAAGGTGTTTAAGGGGTTATGCCTCTGGGAAAACGAGGTTTATTTTAATTAGGTCCGTGTGAAAGCACGGGGAACCTCCCTCAAAGTACCAACACTGGCCTGGCTGAAAGATTAGCGAACTTGTAAGGTGTAATTAATCCCGGCTACTCTTTCCTTTTAGGGTTTGAAGGAAGATTTGATAAAAACAGTGGGAGACATCCTGAATAGATAAGATAATAACCAATATAATATTGCAAGAGCATACTCTAAAGTGTTTTCTTCTCTCTCTCTAGGTAGCGACCCTGTCAGGCCTTAATCAAGATAATAATATGGATGTATTGACTGAACCCGCTTATTATACTGAGCAGGGGAACGTTGGTCCCGTTCTTTCTTATAAGTGTTATAAGACTGAGCAGATAATAGGAGAATATCTGGATTCTCACGCCACCCAAACGAAGAATAAGCATGTTGATGCATCTTCTTCAGGTGTGTTAGTTGTCGAGAACTGTTTCTCAGTTCACTCTACGTCCTGGGTATTAGATACCGGATCGGGATTGTTGGAGATAGTGCCCTCAGAGTCAATTATTGGATCACAGGCACGTGATTGCAATGATTGAGGGAGGACCTGTCCCAGTAGGACAGTCTTACTCGAGATGATAGTATGCTATCTGGTTTACCTTTATCACCGTGTACTGCTTTAGGTGACCTGACAGGTCACTATTACACGTTGATAGAGCCCCTAGGATTCTTGCTTGACCACCAGCAGTATGAGGGCGATCATATAAGTGGGAGCTGGAGGTCTATAAGCACATCCTTAAAAGGTCCCTAGTCGTGGGAGATTCGAGACAGGGCATCGTTTCTCCAGAGTAGACTAGTGTATACAGTCAAGACCCCGACGAGGGGCGGTGGCCGGTCTCACAAGCCATTGGTGTCAGTTAGATCACCTAAGATGTATACAGGTGCTCATTAGGTTATGAGTACACCGGACAGGACTCGCCGGGAACATGCTAGTTGGTCTTATACCTGACGTCAGATAGCAGTTCCCTGGTGACATGTGTATAGGTTAGTTCATCGACCTGAGGATCGTCATTTGTCTCGTGTGAGTTCCCACTGTACTTTGATTACTACCCTACCACGCTCAAAGGAGACGTGCAAACAGGTTTTAGTTGGGTGCAGTCCCGAGCCACATGGAGGCAGTGAGCGTATCTTCAGGGGTTCGTCTCTCCCGGTATTGGGGGTGAGGTCGCGCTGTGTCTAGGAGAGCCATTACACGAAGCCCTCGGCCGAGGCAGGAGATTTACTGGTAGGTATTCCAGTAGTATCTCAGGGTGTTCTGGGCTACGCTCCGACACGACTTGTACCGCTTTTGGGGGTCTGACTTTTACCAACTCCCTAGGCCCTTCATGCGATGCTCATAGACGAACGGACCGGACTGTACGGATATTGTCACTGACAGGCTCAGTAGGGTGTCAGGATGAGTTCGCTCATCGACGTCCCTTTTGGTCAATACCTGGTAGCCCGTTACGTATTGGCTTATACCTCTGACGTACTAGTGGTTAAATCCACAACCAAGGTGTTGACGAGTCTTTAGAGTCCCCCACATTCAGTTACTCAAGCTTTCAGGCGAAAAGCTGTAGAGGCCGTATGGAGATATGGCAAGGTCCGATCAGATACGTGCGGTATTGTACGGATCAGGATCGAACAGTTCGTACTAGAGGCCGTATGGATATATAGTAGGGTTCGATCAGATACGTGCGGTATTGCACGGATCAGGATCGGACGGATTATACTAGCCGGCTTTGGTTTAAGCCGGATCCTAGTATAGTACAGTGTAGATTTTGTCTCATTGCATTTGTATTTCGGTCGGAATACAAATGCGGGTGTGTATACACAGTAGCGGGGTTTTCCTGTAATTTATTACGGGACCAGTTTTCTGGAGTTGCCAGTTTGCTTTCCGTTTCGGCCATATTTCTTTGTATCGTTCATTGGCCGAAGATTGGTGGAGGAGGGCTTATTTGCATTTGTGCAAATAAGCATTTGTGGAGGGGGTCTTTGCATATTGTTGTGTCATGATCACTTGACTTTCTTTAGTCATCATGGCTAGTCTTGTAGTGGCATGATGGCATGACTTTTTGGTGATGATGATGGATTATGATGGTTGTATGAGTGTTGGATTTACTTGTAATCATTTCTTGATATCATGACTTTTCTCTCTCTCCCTTGCATTATGGTTGTGGTTCTCTCATCCATTGATATCTCCCTCACTCACTCACTCTCTTGCCAAGAAGAGGCCGGCCACTTGAAGGTGGGGGCTGTCCCAAATTTTCATGGGGGATTTTTGGTCTCATTTGCTTGCAAAATCCCTAAGTTCCCTCTCCAAAAGGTTCACTTCATTACCTCCACCAAAATGGCAATTCCTACAACCCCATATGAGACTTGAGTACTACACATTCTACAACAAATCTTGGGCACGTCGACTAGCCAGCTTCGTGCCCGAGTTGCCTCAGCATAGAGGTGGGAGCCCGTAAAAGATGTAGGCGATGTGGTGCACTTCCGGCGACGAGGTGGAAACAGGACATTCCGCGGGAGATCGGGACGATGACGAGAAGACCGGAGGACTCGGATCAGTCGGTATATCTCTATTCCCCATCTTGTAGTTAGCTAGGACTAGTTAATGGTTCGATCCGGGTGTTTAGTGCGCGGTGGTTCCGGCTTGCTAGTTTGCAAAATTAAAGTTAACCATCGCTTCCGCATTTGGCCTCGGGATGGAGGCCGGGGCGCCGCCGTGCACTTACAGTGGTATCAGAGACTCGCCATTAACATAGTCTAGTTTTGTGTAATGTGTTTTACGTTTCCGATCGAACAAAACTCCAAAACCCGTATTTTTCCTAGCAACAGTTTTTTGTCGAAATTTTTTTGTCTTGAAAATTTTTTCAGGTTGTCTCAGAATACTGTGCAGGAAATTATAAGACATCTGTGAAAATTTGGTAGAGTGTTACTGTAGAACCGCCGCGGAACCACGGCCAAACCCCCCTTGGCGCCGCGGTTCCGCCGCAGTTCAGTGAGTTCACTGGACCAATTTTTCACAGTGATCTTTTTACAGGAAAATAGGGGTTTTGGTATACTTTGTTTGGGCCCAGAATTTCTGTGAGTGCTACAGTATTGCTTGGGGTCACACTTGGTAAAATTTGATCGATCGGATATTTTAAACACATTAGTTCATAGTATTTACATTATATCTGCGACCGTGAATGTCACTTGATCGGTAAATCCTGTCTAACTGCTATAGCCCGGTTAGACGGATTTGCGAACGTGACCTTCACGTTGATGTTTTGTGTATTGCTGTGATGTTGCGGATTGGTCATGGGGGATAGCCTGGATGCAATGCTAGTACAGTTTTTTGTTGTATTATGTACATTTGATATTGCGGGGCGAGCGTCCGACATGTGGACTGCCGTCACTGCCTGTTTGTATTATTCTTTTGGGGCACGACCAGGTTGCGGTCGATGTACCCGTTGTATGTATATTTTACTTTCTGTACTAGGATTACCTCGCGGAGGGGTGCACGGATAGCCGGGTTCTAGAGGGAAACGGGCCCGCATCTCATGGCATTGAGACGGAGGGGGCTTCATTCTAGAATTGGCGGGCTATTCGCCGCACTCGTAGGGGGTACAGGTTGACCCAGTAGGGGTGCCCAAGTTACCGGATTCCATGAAGTGCTGGGTGGTCCAGTCACGTTGCTGAAGGGGGCTGCCTCGCTTCAGGTTTTGGCGGGTAACTTGCCGCGCCTGTAGGGGTCTAGGATTTTATTGCACAGGCTATCCACACGACCAGGGGAACGTCGGGTTTCAGTAGTGGCTCTGCGAAACCCGGGGATCCCAGATATCTGTATTGTTCTGTGATGCTGTACACTTCTGTGATGTTGCATTTTTATCACGCCTTGAGCGAATATAATATATTGGTATGTATATTAGTAGATGTTGTATATGTTTTGCATCCGCGCTAGTCCAGTCCCCGCTCTGTCGTTAGTTAGCTAGCCTAACGGGTAATGACGGGACCCAGTGGCGAATGCGGATGACATATACGTACATCAGTATATTTTCGTTCTTTGTGGTGTGATCAATTGATGGGACTGCGTTGATTCGGATCAATGCAAGTTAAAAACAAACCTAATCTGATGTTGTTGGAACTTTTTCAAAAAGCTGTTATTGCAAGGACGTTCACTTTTGTTTAGCATCGTGGTATTCAGTTGGAATATCCTGCTCCTCAGTCGACGAGGCAAGGGCCGAGATCCCTTCACCGGGAGTGACCCCTTGGACAGAAGTTTGCGTCAGGGCAATAACTTCACTATAGCCGATTACTTTTGCTTTGCATCGTGGTATTCAGTTGGAATATCCTGCACCTCATTCTACGGGGAAAGAGCCGAGATCCCTTCACCGGGAGTGACCTCTTTAGCAAAGGTTTTCGTCACTATATTTTTATAAAGCTATCCGTTCCTTCAACGATATCAAGTTCATTACGTTAAAGGTTTTCGCCAGAAACCATTCGTAGCCCTCCGTCGTTTCAGATGGGTAGCACGTAGTATTCATGCTATGTATGTTGGCCTTCGTCAAGGCATAGTGTATGGTAGCTGCTTGTTACCTTTCTGTTGCATAGATAGATGCGTTGGTTTGGGACAGTCGTACTACTATTTTGGCCTTCGTCAAGGGTATGTACGGGTGGGTTCAAATTAACCTGGAAAATGACGGATAGAACTTGACATGTGACTTATGATATGTTGGCCTTCGTCAAGGTCATAAGAGCATGGGGCAAAAATCACATCGGGAGTTTCAAGAGAACTGAAACTTGCCAGATATGCGCATACCTTCTGGAGTGTGATAGCATGAGCGGATTCCGTCACGTTATCATGCGATGATAGTTGGATCCCGATTCCCACTGATGAGTTTTTTTACTCCTCGGGTGACCCCGACTAATTCTTCTTTCAGGTTTGGAGGAGAATTTGACGGTACAGTGGGAGGTTTCCAGATTAGATAAATTGGTAACCATTCTGATCTAGGTTAGAGTGCACGCTGAGTGTTTCTTTTCTCTCTCTTTGGCAGCGACCATTGACCCGACCCTAAGACTATGACTCAGTAACCAAGTTGACCGAACCTTCTTAAACACTGGCTTTTGGATTGTCAGAGTTGCGAACCTCATTGCCACTCCTACTTTTACCTATTTCTCCAGGACACCCCGTATTACTACGAACGTCCATTTCCATTGGACAAAACCATCGTATGGTTATATACGAACTCGAAGGAATTCGAGGATGGTTTCAGGTTCTGGAGGAAATTGATAGGACTATTCAGTTTTCTTTTCCTTTTACCTTCTCTCAGGTTGTGAGTACCCCTTAGATTAGGGGATAGTACACCTATTACGCAAATTGGATAGTCTTCTTCCGAACCTTAGGCTGGTGCCGAACGGTAGGGAATGAGGAAAACCAATTAGCCTAAACGGTGTACAGAAGGTATTATGTAAAGACAAAGAAATGGATTAGAAAGAGGGCAAAGTAAATTGCGACTGATATTCATGACCAAACCAAGTATTTCATTACCACTCCCACTTCACCTTTGTATTTCTCCAGGACACTCCGTATCACTACGAAGATCCACAGTTTATTAAATACTCCATCGTATGGTTATATACGAACTCGAAAGGAACTTGTTCCAGTTCGGGGATGGATTCTGGTTCAGGAGAAATAGGAATAAGGTTTATTCAGGTATCCTTTGTCTTCACCTTCTCTCGCATTGCTAGTGCTCCTAGGATTAGGACAGTACACCCATTATGCTTCTTGGATAGTCTTCTTCCAAACCATAGGCTGGTGCCGAACGGTAGGGAAGGAAGAAAACCATTTGGCCTAAGGGGTGTGCAGAAGGTAATGACTAAAGACATATAAAGGGATTTGGAGAGGTGGCAAAGAATTATACGGTTGCAGTCGTGTGGAAGAGGCATTACTAGGAATACCGGGATACCCCATCGAAACATTTCAATGTTTCAGTGCCACTGTGTACTGTTAAAAGAAAACTGATTTCCCAATTAGTCCCTTACTCCAGGGTATGTATTTACCAGGTACGATTCTCACATCTGTATGGTTTTACAGATGATGAGTGGGAGTAAGTTATTGGGAATTGGGTGATCATCCTCATTATATCGGGATTCGTTGTAATCGGTGATATTTGAGGAAATCACCTGGACTGTTTGCCGGTCGGCAAATATTTGGTTTTGAATATCCGCTGTCATGCACCAATTTCAAATTGATATATCTGTACGTCTATTTTCATAGAGTGAGATATACCTTTTTGAAATTATGTCTACGACATTTACCTATATCAGTGGATGGTTAGGTAAGGTGCATTAAACAGCGGTGTAATTCTTCTTAACCATAAGTACAGTTTTCAACCTACGACACACAGTGAATGAGTTATCAGACTCAAGGGACTTATACAGAGTATTGTATGTTGTACAGGGTCCATCAGGACAGAGGGGTTTGGTCCCTCGTACTATATTCGGTTTACTTATGACTTCTCTAGTTTTTAGACAGGTGTTTCGTGGAAACACAGGGTCCCGAATTTTGAGAAGTTATAGGTATTTGAATAAAGTAGAGAACCAGGTGTAGCAAGTATCGGGATTCTTCAAAGTGATTGAAGATGTAGATACTTGTATATGGTATTCAGTTGATAGTAATGATAAAGAGAACTTGCTTCTCTTTCAGGTTACTCATAATTGGAAGCATTTCTAAGTTGAGTAACGCTGATCGTCCTCCTTCCATTTAGTCAACATGAACTGGAGATAGCTGCATGATTTGAATCTGGTTCATTTAAGATCAGTGCCTCTGGTTCTATATTGGATATAGAACAGTTCATATCTTAACGTTGTTAAGGTACGGGGAGTTTTCCGGCTTATGATTAAAACCAGACTCTGGATAACTCAAGGCACGTTTCTGTAATGGCTGTTTGTGGGGTTGACCCAGGCATTGACGAGGGTTGATTTTCTACCATCTGGAAGATCAATAGTGATATTGTTCTGAACTGGTCACAGTTTTAAATAAAATGGATTTTTCAGAAAACAGTAGTGGGAGTATGGTAGAACTGGAAGTGATTCCAGAACCACAAACGATTACTGAATATTTGATAGGAACCAAAAGATTCAATCTGGTTTGACATTCCATTGGCCACTCCGCAGATACGGTGGGTAACCTCAGGCACCCGAGAGGTACTTCGGTATGCTCAAGGACGGTGGCAGGGAGGTTCTTGTTTACCCAGACTTGCCATTGCTGTTGTTCCAGACCGTGAGACCCGGCGGGAGGATGAGTATAGCGTCGTTCTAAACTAGCTTTAGAAGTGTACGTGTATATGACTCTGCCAGAGGGTTGTCGTAGTCAGTGGGAGCAGCGGAAGCATTGTTGGACAAGTGGCTTATGTCTATTTACAGACTGAAGCAGATATAGCGGAGATAGATCATTCATTTCTGATGTGACAGTCATAGGTTTGACTTCATCAGAATAGGGGATGGATCTATTAAGAAGGTAGTAGGGTGTGATGTCTTGGTATTTGGATGACATACACAGAGTAGGAAGTGATATTCCTATACTACGATCGGTTATACTTTGGTCGTCACACAGTGGTTTCTCCACAAAGGAAATGGATTTTGTATCAGACATACTGGTTACTAGATCTATGGTTTTAGATCTAGATTTGGGTGGTTTCCCAATTAAGGGTACTTAGACAGCATTCTAAGAGTATTTAGAATGGACGACTCCTGGCACGGTAGTGTACCTGCAGATGATGGAGTCACCCTCTCTAAAGGTGTCTTACAGACTAAAGGGGAGAGGGATGTGCATGATTGGCAGATCACTTGCTTAGGCAATTGAGTCAATCATGAGATGTCAAGTACCACACCAGATGTCGTTCTTACACTAGATGCAATAAGTTGACATTAATCCAATCCCGGAGAAACAGTCGGAAGTAGTTTTAGAACATAAGTGGTTGTTCTAGGGATATGATAACGACAGCCTCATTCAGGAGACAGTTATCATTCCAGGCTTCCAAGGTGACTTGGACAACAAGGAGGTTGTCAGAGTTATAGTTTTTCCTTCTGACGAGGGGCAGTATTTTGGACAGGTGGTCCAAGGAAATACTGAGGGAGGCATGGCGCAGGATACTGATTGAGTTCAGTTGACGATACAGTCTAAGAAGTTTGGATTTGGAGTTCATTTATGAGCTAGGTCCCATCAGACATCCAGACATATTCTAAGACAGGTATTGCTCATTTCGGGAGATGGCTTTCTCCGCGAACTTGAGATATAGAGAGACATAGAAAGAAACATCAAAGCGGATCCACTCACTGAGGCTATTCCTCGAACGCAATAGTTTCGCAAGCGAGCTTTGTGAGACTGACTAGTAGAGGAGTTGGGTGTTCGGTATCACACGGGCTGTGAGTATGCGACATCGCAATAATTAGCCTTGAGTGCAAGTGGGAGATTGTTGGAGATAGTGCCCTCAGAGTCAATTATTGGATCACAGGCACGTGATTGCAATGATTGAGGGAGGACCTGTCCCAGTAGGACAGTCTTACTCGAGATGATAGTATGCTATCTGGTTTACCTTTATCACCGTGTACTGCTTTAGGTGACCTGACAGGTCACTATTACACGTTGATAGAGCCCCTAGGATTCTTGCTTGACCACCAGCAGTATGAGGGCGATCATATAAGTGGGAGCTGGAGGTCTATAAGCACATCCTTAAAAGGTCCCTAGTCGTGGGAGATTCGAGACAGGGCATCGTTTCTCCAGAGTAGACTAGTGTATACAATCAAGACCCCGACGAGGGGCGGTGGCCGGTCTCACAAGCCATTGGTGTCAGTTAGATCACCTAAGATGTATACAGGTGCTCATTGGGTTATGAGTGTAAGTGCACGGCGGCGCCCCGGCCGTCAATCCGACGCCGGAATGCGGAAACGGTGAATAACTTAAATTTTGCGGACTTAGCAAACCGGCACCACCGCGCACTAAACACCCGGATCGTTACCATTAACTAGTCTAAGCTATCTACAAGAAAGGGAATAGAGATATACCGACGATCCAAGTCCTCCGGTCTTCATCTCCAATCCGATCTCCTCGCGGGATCTCCGTCCGTCTCATCCTCGTCGCCGGAAGTGCACCACGTTGCCTACATCGTTTACGGGCTCCCACCTCAATGCCGAGGCAACTCGGGCACGAAGCCGGCTACTCGACGTGCCCAAGGTTCGTTGTAGAATATGTAGTGAGCAAGTCTCATTTTTGGGGTTTGTGGAATTGCCATTGGTGAAGGAAAAGAGAGCTTGGAGAGAGGTGAGAAAAATGGAGCATACTCAAGAAGGAATGTATCATATTTTTCTCCACACATCAAATGAAATGAATCCCATTCCCACCAAGGAATGGCCGGCCCCCCCCTTCATGTGTGATTGGAGAGAGAGAGAGAGAGCAAGGTCAAGGGGTGGGTGGAAGCAATGATGCAAGAGGGCATCATGAAAGAATATGATCACAAGCAAAAACCACACACAACCACAACCATCATCAACAACCATGATGCTAACAAAGTCAAGCCATCATGAAGTATGAAGTCAAGCAAGTCAAAGGAGGGTGCTATCATGATACAACAAAATGCAAAGACCCCCTTCCACAAATGCCTATTTGCAACAATGCAAATAAGCCCTCCTCCACCAATCTTCGGCCAATGAACGGAACAATGGAAATCGGCCGAAACGGAAAGCAAACTGGCAACTCCAGAAAACTGGTCCCGTAATAAATTACAGGAAAACCCCGATACTGTGCATACACACCCGCATTTGTATTCCGACCGAAATACAAATGCAATGAGACAAAATCTACACTGTACTATACTAGAATCCGGCTTATACCAAAACCGGATAGTAATATCTGTTCGATCCTGATCCGTGCAATACCGCACGTATCTGATCGAACCCTGCCATATAACCATACGGCCTATAGTACAAACTGTCCGATCCTGATCCGTGCAATACCGCACGTATCTGATCGGACCTTGCCATATCTCCATACGGCCTCTACAACCTTTCGCCCGAAAGCTTGAGTAACTGAAAGTGTGGCGGACTCTAAAGACTCGTCAATACAATGGCTGAGGATTTAACCACTAGCACGTCAGAGGTATATGCCAATACGTGACGGGCCACCAGCTATTGACCAAAAGGGACGTCGATGAGGAAGCTCACCCCGACACCCAACTGAGCCTGTCAGTGACAATATCCGTGCAGTCCGGTCCGTTCGTCAATGAGTATCGCATGGCGGGCCTAGGGGGTTGGTAAAAGTCAGACCCCCAAAAGCGGTACAAGTCGTGTCGGAGTGTAGCCCAGAACACCCTGAGATACTACTGGAATACCTACCAGTAAATCTCCTTGCCTTGGCCAAGGACTTTGTGTAATGGCTCTCCTAGACACAGCACGACCTCACCCCCAATACCGGGAGAGACGAACCCCTGAAGATACGCTCACTGCCTCCATGTGGCTCGGGACTGTACCCAACTAAAACCTGTTTGCACGACTCCTTTGAGCCGTGGTAGGGTAGTAATCAAAGTACAGTGGGAACTCACACGAGACAAATGACGATCCCCAGGTCGATGAACTAACCTGCACACATGTCACCAGGGAACTGCCATCTGACGTCTGGTATATGACCAACTAGCATGTTCCCGGCGAGTCCTGTCCGGTGTACTCATAACCCAATGAGCACCTGTATACATCTTAGGTGATCCTACTGACACCAGTGGCTTGTGAGACCGGCCACCGCCCCTCGTCGGGGTCTCGACTGTATACACTAGTCTACTAATGGAGTATCGATGCCCAGTCTCGAAACTCCCACGACTAGGGACCTTTTAAGGATAAGCTTATAGACCCCCAGCTCCCACTTATATGATCGCCCTCATACTGCTGGTGGTCAAGCAAGAATCCTAGGGGCTCTATCAACGTGTAATAGCGACGTGTCAGGTCACCTAAAGCAGTACACGATGATAAAGGTAAACCAGATAGCATACTATCATCTCGAGTAAGACTGTCCTACCGGGATAGGTCCTCCCTCAATCATTACAATCACGTACCTGTGACCTAATAATTGACTCTGAGGGCACTATCTCCAACAATCTCCCACTTGCACTCAAGGCTAATTATTGCGATGTCGCATACTCACAGCCCGTGTGATACCGAACATCCAACTCCTCTACTAGTCAGTCTCACAAAGCTCGTTTGCGGAACTATTGCGTTCGAGGAATAGCCTCAGTGAGTGGATCCGCTTAGTTGTTACTTTCTATGTCTCTCTATATCTCAAGTTCACGGAGAAAGCCATCTCCCGAAATGAGCAATATCAGTCTTAGAATATGTCTGGATGTCTGATGGGACGTAGCTCATAAATGAACTCCAAATCCAAACTTCTTAGACTGTATCGTCAACTGAACTTAATCAGTATCCTGCGCGCCATGCCTCCCTCAGTATTGCCTTGGACCACCTGTCCAAAATACTGCCCCTCATCAGAAGGAAAACTATAACTCTGACAACCTCCTTGTCGTCTATGTCACCTTGGAAGCCTGGAATGATAACTGTCTCCTGAATGAGGCTATCGTTATCATATCCCTAGAACATCCACTTATGTTCTAAAACTGCTTCCGACTGTTCCTCCAGGATTGGATCAATATCAACTTATTGCATTTCGTGCAAGAACAACATCTGGTGTGGTACTTGACATCTCATGATTGACTCAATTGCCTAAGCAAGTGATCTGCCAATCATGCACATCCCTCTCCACTTTAGTCTATAAGACACCTTTGGAGAGGGTGACTCCATTACCTGCAGGTACACTACCGTGCCAGGAGTCGCCCATCCTAAATACTCTTAGAACGCTGTCAAGTACCCTGATTGGGAAACCACCCAAATCTAGATCTAAGACCATAGATCTAGTAACCAGTATGTCTGATATAAAATCCATTTCCTTTGTGGAGAAACAACTGTGTGACGACCAAACTATAACCGATCGTAGTGTAGGAGTTTCCTTTCCTACTCTGTGTATATCATCCAAATACCAGGATATCACACCCTACTACCTTCTCAACAGATCCATCCCCTATTCTGATGAAGTCAAACCTATGACTGTCACGTCAGAAATAGATGATCTATCTCCGCTACATCTGCTTTAGTCTATAAATAGACATAAGCTACCTGTCCACCAATGCTTCCGCTGCTCCCACTGACTACGACAACCCTCTGGCAGAGTCATATAGACGTACACTTCTAAAACTGGTTTAGAACGACGCTATACTCATCCTCCCGCCGGGTCTCGCACCCTGGAACAACAGCAATGGTAATTGTGGGTAAACAAGAACTTCCCTGTCACCGTCCTTGAGGCCACCGTAGTACCTCTCGGGTGCCTGAAGTTACCCACCTTATCTGCGGAGTGGCCAATGGAATGTCAATCCAGATTGAATCTTTAGGTTCCTTATCAAATCTTCAGTAATCGTTTGTGGTTCTGGAATCACTTCCAGTTCTACCATACTCCCACTACTGTTTTCTGAAAAAATCCATTTTTATTAAAACTGTGGCGAGTCTAGAACAATATCGCTATTGTTCATCCAGATGGTAGAAAGTCAACCCTCGTCATAGCCTGGGTCAACCCACAAACAGCCATTACAGAAACGTGCCTTGAGTTGTCCAGTGTCTGGTTTTAATCATAAACCGGACAACTCCCCGTACCTTAACATCGTTAAGATATGAACTGTTCTATATCCAATATAGAACCAGAGGCACTGATTTAATTGAACTAGATTCAAATCATGCAGCTGTCTCCAGTGCATGTCAACTAAATGGAAGAAGGCCGATCAGCGTTACTCAACTTAGGAATGCTTCCAATTATGAGTAACCTGAAAGAGAAGCAATTTCTCTTAATCATTACTATCAACTGAATACCATACACAAGTATCTACATCTTCGATCTCTTTGAAGAATCCCGATACTTGCTATACCTGGTTCTCTACTCTATTCAAATACCTATAACTTCTCAAAATTGGACCCTGTGTTTCCGCGAAACACCTGTCTAAAAACTAGAGAAGTCATAAGTAAACCGAATATAGTACGAGGACCAACCCCTCTGTCCTAATGGACACTGGACAACATACAATACTCTGTACAAGTCCCTTGAGTCTGATAACTCATTCACTGTGTGTCGTAGGTTGAAAACTGTACTTATGGTTAAGAAGAATTACACCGCTGTTCAATGCTCCTTACCTAACCATCCACTGATATAGGTAAATGTCGTAGACATAATTTCAGAAAGGTATATCTCACTCTATGAAAATAGACGTACAGATATATCAATTTGAAATTGGTGCATAACAGCGGATATTCAAAACCAAATATTTGCCGACCGGCAAACAACCCAGGTGATTTCCTCAAATATCACCGATTACAACGAATCCCGATATAATGAGGATGATCACCCAATTCCCAATAACTTACTCCCACTCATCATCTGTAAAACTATACAGATGTGAGAATCGTACCTGGTAAATACATACCCTGGAGTAAGTATCTAATCGGGAAATCAGTTTTCCTTTAACATTACACAGTGAAACTGAAACATCGAAATGTTCCGATGGGGTATTCTGGTATTCCTAGTAATGCCTCTTCCAGATTCACGATTGGAACCGTATAATTCTTTGCCATCTCTCCAAATCCCTTCATATGTCTTTAGTCTTTACCTTCTGTACACCCCTTTAGGCCAAATGGTTTTCTTCATTCCCTACCGTTCGACACCAGCCTATGGTTTGGAAGAAGACTATCCAATAAGCATAATGGGTGTACTGTCCCAATCCTAGGAACACTCGCAACACGAGAGAAGGTGAAGATAAAAGACACCTGAATGTACTTTATTCCTATTTCTCCTGAACCAGGATCCATCCCCGAACTGGAACAAGTTCCTTTCGAGTTCGTATATAACCATACGATGGAATATCCAAATAAACTGTGGATCTTCGTAGTGATACGGAGTGTCCTGGAGAAATACAAAGGTGATGTGGGAGTGGTAACGAAATATTTGGTTTGGTCGTGAATATCTGTTGCAATTTACTTTGCCCTCCTACTAATCCCTTGCTTTGTCTGAACTTAATACCTTCTGTACACCATCGTTAGGCTAATTGGTTTTCTTCATTCCCTACCGGTCGGCACCAGCCTAAGGTTTGGAAGAAGACAATCCAATTTGCGTAATAGGTGTACTACCCCTAAACCAAGGAGTACTCGTAACCTGAGAGAGGGTAAAAGGAAAAGACAACTGAATAATCCTATCCGTTTTCTCCAGAACCGGAAACCATCCTCGAATAAATTCTTTCGAGTTCGTATCTAACCATACGATGGTTTTGTCCAATGGAAGTGGACGTTCGTAGTAAAACGGGGTGTCCTGGAGAAAAGGGTAAAAGTAGGAGTGGCAATGAGGTTTGCAACTCTGACAATCCAAAAGCCGGTGTTTAAGAAAGTTCGGTCAACTTGGTCACTGAGTCAAAGTCTTAGGGTCGGGTCAATGGTCGCTGCCAAAGAGAGAGAGAAAAGAAACACTCAGCGTGCACTCTAACCTAGATCAGAATGGTTACCAATTTATCTAATCTGGAATCCTCCCACTGTACCTCAAATTCTCCTCCAAACCTGAAAGAAGAATTAGTCGGGGTTACCCGAGGAGTAAACCAACTCATCAGTGGGAATCGGGATCCAACTATCATCGCATGATAACGTGACGGAAACCGCTCATATCATCACACTCCAGAAGGTATGCGCATATCTGGCAAGTTTCAGTACTTTTGAAACTCCCGATGTGATTTCTGCCCCATGCTCTTATGACCTTGACTTTGGCCAACATATCATAAGTCACATGTCAAGTTCTACCCGTCATTCTCCAGGTTAATTTGAATCCACCCGTACATACCCTTGACTTTGGCCAAAATGGCAGCACGACTGTCCCAAACCAACGCATCTATCTATGCTGCATATGAATACCCCAATAGCTACCAATCACTGTGCCTTGACTTTGGCCAACATACACAGCTTGAATACTATTGACCACCCATATGAAACGACGGAGGGCTACGAATGGTTTCTGGCGAAAACCTTTAACGTAAAGAACTTGATATCGTTGAAGGAACGGATAGCTTTTTAGAAAATATAGTGACGAAAACCTTTACTAAAGAGGTCACTCCCGGTGAAGGGATCTCGGCTCTTTCCCCGTAGAATGGGGTGCTGGATATTCATAACCGAATATCACTGTGCAAAGCAAAAGTAATCGGCTATAGTGAAGTCATTGCCCTGACGCAAACTTTTGTCCAAGGGGTCACTCCCGGTGAAGGGATCTCGGCCCTTGCCTCGTCGACTGAGGAGCAGGATATTCCAATGAATACCACGATGCAAAACAAAAGTGAACGTCCTTGCAATAACAGCTTTTTGAAAAGTGTTCCAACAACATCAGATTAGGTTTGTTTTTAAATTGCATTGATCCGAATCAACGCAGTCCCATCAATTGATCACACCAAAAAGAACGAAAATATACTGATGTACGTATATGCCATCCGCATTCGCCACTGGGTCCCGTCATTACCCGTTAGGTTAGCTTACTAACGACAGAGCGGGGACTGGACTAGCGCGGATGCAAAACATATACAACATCTACTAATATATATACCAATATATTATATTTCGCTCAAGGCGTGAATAAAATGCAACATCACAGAGAATGAACAACATCACAGAAACAATACAGATATCTGGGATCCCCGGGTTTCACAGAGCCACTACTAAAACCCGACGTTCCCCTGGTCGTGTGGATAGCCTGTGCAATGAAATCCTAGACCCCTACGGGCGCGGCAAGTCACCCGCCAAAACCTGAAGCGAGGCAGCCCCCTTCAGCGCCGTGAATGGACCACCCAGCACTTCACGGAATCCGGTAACTTGGGCACCCCTCCTGGGTCAACCTGTACCCCCTACGAGTGCGGCGAATAGCCCGCCAATCCTAGAGTGAAGCCCCCTCCGTCTCAATGCCATGAGATGCGGGCTTGTTGCCCTCCAGAACCCGGCTATCCGTGCACCCCTCCGCGGGGCAATCCTAGTACAGAAAATAAAATATACATACACCGGGTACATCGACCGCAACCAGGTCGTGCCCCAAAATAATAATACAAACAGGCAGTGACGGCAGTCCACATGTCGGACGCTCGCCCCGCAATATCAAATGTACATAATACAACAAAACTGTACTAGCATTGCATCCAGGCTATCCCCCACGACCGATCCGCAACATCACAGCAAATACATAGAACATCAACGTGAAAGTCACGTTCGCAAATCCGTCTAACCGGGCTATAGCAGTTAGACAGGATTTACCGATCGAGTGACATTCACGGTCGCAGATATAATGTAAATACTGTGAAAAATGTGTTTAAAAAAATTTCCGATTGATCAAACAATTAACAAGTGGGCCCCAAAGAAAACTGTAGCACTCACAGAAACAATTGGCCCAACTTTAATATTCCAAAGCCCATATTTTAAGCCCAGAAGGCCTCTGTAAAAAAATGGTGAAGTGATGTGAATAGTGCGCGGCGGAAGGGCCGCACAAATGGGGTTTTCGCGGCGGTTCCGCGCTCCAACTGTGGAGTTACTTCATCAAATTTTTACAGAACTCTTAGATTATCCAGTACATCAATATTTTATAACCTGAAAAATTTTTCGAGACCAAAAATTTTCAACAGAAACTGATGCGAACTAAAATGCAGTTTTGGAACTTTTTGATCGATCGGAAATGCAAACACATTACACAAAGCTAGACTAAGTTAATGGCGAGTCTCTGATACCACTGTAAGTGCACGGCGGCGCCCCGGCCGTCAATCCGACGCCGGAATGCGGAAACGGTGAATAACTTAAATTTTGCGGACTTAGCAAACCGGCACCACCGCGCACTAAACACCCGGATCGTTACCATTAACTAGTCTAAGCTATCTACAAGAAAGGGAATAGAGATATACCGACGATCCAAGTCCTCCGGTCTTCATCTCCAATCCGATCTCCTCGCGGGATCTCCGTCCGTCTCATCCTCGTCGCCGGAAGTGCACCACGTTGCCTACATCGTTTACGGGCTCCCACCTCAATGCCGAGGCAACTCGGGCACGAAGCCGGCTACTCGACGTGCCCAAGGTTCGTTGTAGAATATGTAGTGAGCAAGTCTCATTTTTGGGGTTTGTGGAATTGCCATTGGTGAAGGAAAAGAGAGCTTGGAGAGAGGTGAGAAAAATGGAGCATACTCAAGAAGGAATGTATCATATTTTTCTCCACACATCAAATGAAATGAATCCCATTCCCACCAAGGAATGGCCGGCCCCCCCCCTTCATGTGTGATTGGAGAGAGAGAGAGAGAGCAAGGTCAAGGGGTGGGTGGAAGCAATGATGCAAGAGGGCATCATGAAAGAATATGATCACAAGCAAAAACCACACACAACCACAACCATCATCAACAACCATGATGCTAACAAAGTCAAGCCATCATGAAGTATGAAGTCAAGCAAGTCAAAGGAGGGTGCTATCATGATACAACAAAATGCAAAGACCCCCTTCCACAAATGCCTATTTGCAACAATGCAAATAAGCCCTCCTCCACCAATCTTCGGCCAATGAACGGAACAATGGAAATCGGCCGAAACGGAAAGCAAACTGGCAACTCCAGAAAACTGGTCCCGTAATAAATTACAGGAAAACCCCGATACTGTGCATACACACCCGCATTTGTATTCCGACCGAAATACAAATGCAATGAGACAAAATCTACACTGTACTATACTAGAATCCGGCTTATACCAAAACCGGATAGTAATATCTGTTCGATCCTGATCCGTGCAATACCGCACGTATCTGATCGAACCCTGCCATATAACCATACGGCCTATAGTACAAACTGTCCGATCCTGATCCGTGCAATACCGCACGTATCTGATCGGACCTTGCCATATCTCCATACGGCCTCTACAACCTTTCGCCCGAAAGCTTGAGTAACTGAAAGTGTGGCGGACTCTAAAGACTCGTCAATACAATGGCTGAGGATTTAACCACTAGCACGTCAGAGGTATATGCCAATACGTGACGGGCCACCAGCTATTGACCAAAAGGGACGTCGATGAGGAAGCTCACCCCGACACCCAACTGAGCCTGTCAGTGACAATATCCGTGCAGTCCGGTCCGTTCGTCAATGAGTATCGCATGGCGGGCCTAGGGGGTTGGTAAAAGTCAGACCCCCAAAAGCGGTACAAGTCGTGTCGGAGTGTAGCCCAGAACACCCTGAGATACTACTGGAATACCTACCAGTAAATCTCCTTGCCTTGGCCAAGGACTTTGTGTAATGGCTCTCCTAGACACAGCACGACCTCACCCCCAATACCGGGAGAGACGAACCCCTGAAGATACGCTCACTGCCTCCATGTGGCTCGGGACTGTACCCAACTAAAACCTGTTTGCACGACTCCTTTGAGCCGTGGTAGGGTAGTAATCAAAGTACAGTGGGAACTCACACGAGACAAATGACGATCCCCAGGTCGATGAACTAACCTGCACACATGTCACCAGGGAACTGCCATCTGACGTCTGGTATATGACCAACTAGCATGTTCCCGGCGAGTCCTGTCCGGTGTACTCATAACCCAATGAGCACCTGTATACATCTTAGGTGATCCTACTGACACCAGTGGCTTGTGAGACCGGCCACCGCCCCTCGTCGGGGTCTCGACTGTATACACTAGTCTACTAATGGAGTATCGATGCCCAGTCTCGAAACTCCCACGACTAGGGACCTTTTAAGGATAAGCTTATAGACCCCCAGCTCCCACTTATATGATCGCCCTCATACTGCTGGTGGTCAAGCAAGAATCCTAGGGGCTCTATCAACGTGTAATAGCGACGTGTCAGGTCACCTAAAGCAGTACACGATGATAAAGGTAAACCAGATAGCATACTATCATCTCGAGTAAGACTGTCCTACCGGGATAGGTCCTCCCTCAATCATTACAATCACGTACCTGTGACCTAATAATTGACTCTGAGGGCACTATCTCCAACAATGAGTACACCGGACAGGACTCGCCGGGAACATGCTAGTTGGTCTTATACCTGACGTCAAATAGCAGTTCCCTGGTGACATGTGTACAGGTTAGTTCATCGACCTGAGGATCGTCATTTGTCTCGTGTGAGTTCCCACTGTACTTTGATTACTACCCTACCACGCTCAAAGGAGACGTGCAAACAGGTTTTAGTTGGGTACAGTCCCGAGCCACATGGAGGCAGTGAGCGTATCTTCAGGGGTTCGTCTCTCCCGGTATTGGGGGTGAGGTCGCGCTGTGTCTAGGAGAGCCATTACACGAAGCCCTCGGCCGAGGCAGGAGATTTACTGGTAGGTATTCCAGTAGTATCTCAGGGTGTTCTGGGCTACGCTCCGACACGACTTGTACCGCTTTTGGGGGTCTGACTTTTACCAACTCCCTAGGCCCGCCATGCGATGCTCATAGACGAACGGACCGGACTGTACGGATATTGTCACTGACAGGCTCAGTAGGGTGTCAGGATGAGTTCGCTCATCGACGTCCCTTTTGGTCAATACCTGGTAGCCCGTTACGTATTGGATTATACCTCTGACGTATTAGTGGTTAAATCCACAACCAAGGTGTTGACGAGTCTTTAGAGTCCCCCACATTCAGTTACTCAAGCTTTCGGGCGAAAAGCTGTAGAGGCCGTATGGAGATATGGCAAGGTCCGATCAGATACGTGCGGTATTGCACGGATCAGGATCGGACAGTTCGTACTAGAGGTCGTATGGATATATGGCAGGGTTCGATCAGATACGTGCGGTATTGCACGGATCAGGATCGGACGGATTATACTAGCCGGCTTTGGTTTAAGCCGGATCCTAGTATAGTACAGTGTAGATTTTGTCTCATTGCATTTGTATTTCGGTCGGAATACAAATGCGGGTGTGTATACACAGTAGCGGGGTTTTCCTGTAATTTATTACGGGACCAGTTTTCTGGAGTTGCCAGTTTGCTTTCCGTTTCGGCCATATTTCTTTGTATCGTTCATTGGCCGAAGATTGGTGGAGGAGGGCTTATTTGCATTTGTGCAAATAAGCATTTGTGGAGGGTTTTTTTTGCATATTGTTGTGTCATGATCACTTGACTTTCTTTAGTCATCATGGCTAGTCTTGTAGTGGCATGATGGCATGACTTTTTGGTGATGATGATGGATTATGATGGTTGTATGAGTGTTGGATTTACTTGTAATCATTTCTTGATATCATGACTTTTCTCTCTCTCCCTTGCATTATGGTTGTGGTTCTCTCATCCATTGATATCTCCCTCCCTCACTCACTCTCTTGCCAAGAAGAGGCCGGCCACTTGAAGGTGGGGGCTGTCCCAAATTTTCATGGGGGATTTTTGGTCTCATTTGCTTGCAAAATCCCCAAGTTCCCTCTCCAAAAGGTTCACTTCATTACCTCCACCAAAATGGCAATTCCTATAACCCCATATGAGACTTGAGTACTACACATTCTACAGCAAATCTTGGGCACGTCGACTAGCCAGCTTCGTGCCCGAGTTGCCTCAGCATAGAGGTGGGAGCCCGTAAAAGATGTAGGCGATGTGGTGCACTTCCGGCGACGAGGTGGAGACAGGACATTCCGCGGGAGATCGGGACGATGACGAGAAGACCGGAGGACTCGGATCAGTCGGTATATCTCTATTCCCCATCTTGTAGTTCTCTAGGACTAGTTAATGGTTCGATCCGGGTGTTTAGTGCGCGGTGGTGCCGGCTTGCTAGTTTGCAAAATTAAAGTTAACCATCGCTTCCGCATTTGTCCTCAGGATGGAGGCCGGAGCGCCGCCGTGCACTTACAGGGATCCCACATTTGTAATATGTTACATGGGCTACGAAAAAGTAGGGAACTGGGAGAGGATGATCATTCCGTAAGAGTAGAGAATGGCGCAAATGTAGCAGCCAAGGCAGTTGGAGAATATCACCTTGTATTACCAAATGGTAATACATTAATTCTGAACGAATGTTATTACATTCCGACCCTGATATGCAATCTTATATCAGTTTCTTTAATTAGCAAAGAAGGATATAATTTTGTAGTACAGGATAATGTTATGAACATATTCCTGGATCAAAAGTTGATTGGATCAGGATCGTTAAATAATGGCATATACGTTTTCAACCAAACTACAGTACTTAATATACAAAACACACACAAGAGGAAAAGTTCAGAAATGAACGAATCCTTTTCATGGCATTGTAGACTAGGTCACATCAATGCGACACGGCTAGCTAAGTTACATAAGAATGGATATTTGAATCCGTTCAAATTTTCGTCTTATGATACTTTCCAGTCATGTCTCGAAGGTAAGATGACCAAAACTCCGTTTAGTGGACACGGAGTAAGAGTTACAGAACTCTTAGGGCTGATACATAGTGATGTATGTGGTCCCATGTCTACACATGCCAGGAACGGTTCTTCCTTCTTCATTACATTCACCGACAATCTCTCAAGATACGAACATGTGTTCCTGATGAAACACAAGTCTGAAGCTTTTGAGAAATTCAGAGAATATAAGCACGAAGTAGAGAACCAAATGGGCAAAAGTATTAAGATCCTTCGATCTGATCGAGGAGGAGAATACTTGAGCAATTAGTTCCTAGACTATCTAAAAGAGAATGGGATTCTCTCTCAGCTTACTCCTCTTTATACTCCACAGCACAACGGTGTATCGGAGCGGAGGAATCGCACCTTATTAGATATAGTGCGCTCTGTGATGAGCACTGTTGAGTTACCTATTTCTTTCTGGGGGTATGCGCTTGAGACAACCATATACCTATTGAATAGAGTTCCAACCAAATCGGTGCCTACCACTCCATATGAGATATGGAATGGGAAGAGACCATCTCTTAAACGAGTTAAGATATGGGGTTGTCCGGCCTATGTTAAAAAGCAAAATCCGGACAAGCTCGAGACAAGATCAATTCTTTGCAAGTTTGTGGGATATCCAAGAAATTCGTATAGATATCTATTCTACCACAGTGAACAACAAAAGGTGTTTATTGCTCAACATGCCACCTTTTTAGAAAAGGTATTTCTTCCAAAATATATTTGTGGCAATGAGGTAGAACTGGAAGAAGTTCCAGCAACACAAACTACGACTGAAGAATTAGTGGAACCAGAGGATTCAGTAGTTACCAACGAACCCCATCCTCTCCGCCGATCTAGTAGGGTTTCTTATCCACCTGAGAGATACTATGGTTTTCTCGTTGATGGTGGGAGCGAGGACTGCATCATGGAAGATGATGACCCAACTAGCTTCGAGCAGGCCATCACGAGTGGGGACTCTGTGAAATGGCTGGATGCAATGCGATCTGAGATGGAATCCATGTACACTAACAAAGTATGGATTTTGGAAGTTGCTCCTGAAGGGGTAAAACCTATTGGGAGCAAATGTATCTTTAAGAAGAAACTTGGTGTAGATGGAAAAGTTGAGACTTTCAAAACTAGACTTGTTGCAAAGTGTATTTGTTAACGACCAGGTGTGGATTATGACGAAACCTTTTCTCCAGTAGCTATGCTTAAGTCCATCCGGATCCTACTTGCCATTGCTGCATACCATGACTACGAAATCTTGCAGATGGATGTTAAGACCGCCTTTCTAAATGGTGATTTAGAAAAGTGCATGTACATGACTCAGCCAGAGGGCTCGTAGACAGTGGGAGAAGCGGAAAGGTGTGCAAGCTGCTTAAATCCATTTACGGGTTGAAGCAGGCATCGCGGAATTGGAACATCTGCTTTGATGTTGTAGTTAAAGAGTTTGACTTCATCAAGAACGTAGATGAACCCTGTATTTACAAAAAGGTTGCAGAGAGTAAGGTTGTCTTTCTCGTATTGTATGTGGATGACATACTCTTGATAGGAAATGATGTTCCTATGCTGCACTCGGTCAAGCTCTTCTTATCAAAAAGATTCTCAATGAAAGATCTAGGTGATGCCTCCTGCATACTCGGAATTAAGATCTATAGAGATAGATCTAAACAGATACTGGGATTGTCCCAATCCAGGTACATTGACACCATACTAAAAACGTTTAGTATGGAAGAATCCAAGCGTGGGAACCAACCCATGATCTCTGGACTCACTCTCTCCAAAGAGATGTCTCCCAAGACTGATTTGGAGAGAGCTCGCATGCAAGGGATACCCTATGCTTCGACAGTAGGCTCTATCATGTATGCGATGCTATGTACTAGACCCGATGTAGCATACTCACTAAGTGTAGTGAGTAGGTATCAAGTAGATCCTGGAAAGAGTCACTGGATAGCTGTGAAGAACATTCTCAAGTACTTGATAAGAACTAAGGAGATGTTCTTGGTGTATGGTAACGGAGAACTCCAGGTGGAGTCCTTTACCGATTCGAGCTTCCAAAGTGATAAGGACGACTCTAAGTCGCACTCGGGATTTGTCTTTACCCTCAATGGATGGGCGATGTGTTGGAAGAGTTCCAAACAGGAAACCGTTGCAGACTCGACGATGGAGGCTGAATACATCGCTGCCAACGATGCTGCCAAAGAGGCTGTTTGGATGAAGAAGTTCATCACTGAACTTGGTGTGGTTCTATCCATTGAGAATCCAATACCTTTGTATTGTGATAACAATGGAGCTGTGGCTTTGGCCAAGGAACCCAGGTTCCATCAGAAGTCCAGACATATTCTGAGGCGGTATCACCTGATCCGGGAGATAGTTGATCGCCGGGAGATCGAGGTCAGGAGAGTTGATAATAAGGACAACACTGCAGATCCACCCACGAAGGCCATTCCCCAGACACAGTTTGAGAGACTCTTCGGGATGTTGGGTATGAGATACTACAACAGCTGGCCTTACTGCAAGTGGGAGATTGTTAGTTATATATATGCCCTAGAGGCCATTGTTGTACATATGATGTATATTATAGTGGATGCTTGGATATATATAGAGAGTACTTTCTTGCTCGACATGATAGTATGCTATTTGGTTTCACTTTGTCTTAACATGTTGACTTATATTAGTTTACTATCTTGCTCTCACATGTTGATAAATCCCTTAGGATATGTACTCGACTACTAGGACTATGATGAGATCATACTAGTGGGGCCAGGGTAGTCAACGAGTACATCCTATAACTGTTCCTAGTCGAGGGTGTATCGAGACAGGGCATCGATACACCAGAGTAGACTAGCGTATACGCATCTTGACCCATATGATGGGCGTTGGATGATCCCATATCCATCGTTGTTTGACATCAAAGATGGTGTACGGGTGCTCAGTGGAGACTGGGTACACTGAACGGACTCGCCGAGAACTCCCAGATGGTATTATACCTATCGTCGGATAGCAGTTCTCTGGTGACACTGGTACAGGTTAGTCTGTAGACCCGAGATCGTTATAGAGTCTTGTTTGATTCCCACTGTGCTTTGATTTCCATCTTACCACGTCCAAGAGGGCGTGCAAAATGGTGGCTTTTGGGTACAGTGCCGAATCACATGGAGGCAATGAGCGATAGGAGGGGTTTCGTCTCTCCCGGTATAGGGAGTTGATGTTGTACTGTGTTCGATTGGCTATAACTGGAAGTTCCTGGCCAGGGCTAATATAGAGTGCTACTGGTAAGTGTCATCAGTAGTTTCTCGACCTGTTATGAGCCTCACATCGACACGACTTATCGGTTACTGGGGTATGACGTTTACCACCCCTAGACTAGATATGCAACATATCAGACGAAGAGACCGGACTGTACGGTAGTGTTACTGATTGGATTCACAGGAGATTGTACACGCTTGCTTGTTGATCTTTTGATCGTTCAATACCTAGGTGTCTGTTACGTTTAGCTGACCGCTTGCAGCTTGTGGCTGTTTGATATGATCATCACCTACTGCCGGCGTATTGACGATTCTTTAGAGTCCTACACAGAGGTTTCCTGGCTCAGGCAAAACGGAGTAGGAGCATATATGTGATATGTGCGGGATCGAGAATAATACGATATGAGATACTTTATTCCATTCTCGCGATATATGATATCGGCCGGGTATATGTGATATAGCCGGGTCATCGGATCAAGTGTTGATTCGATGAATCGGTATATGTTATATTAGTCGGTTATATGCGATATTGCCAGATTGTCGGATCAAGTGTTGATTCGATAATTTAATGTATAATTATATATGTAATATATTATATTACATTAACTAATATAAGCTCGCTTTATTGGTTCATTATCTCACCGGATAATACATTGATATATATGTGATATATGTTAATTGTATTATTTTCTTTTGTTACAAAAATATATTATATATGTGATATATATTATTGTAACAAGTTATGATTACAAATACAACATGATTTGTGGAGATTAAACAAGTTAGGGTTTGATTTGGGTTAGCTTTTTCATGAAGCTTCTAGAAGCTTTATTTTGTTTTAAGCTTAGATATTTTTGTATTGATATTTTGTGTAGATATTTCTTAACCCAACCCAAACCCTTTACCCTAGTTAATTCTCTACAAGGTTTAAGCCTTAATTCTTAACCCAAGGTTGGATTTGTAACCACAACAATAATTCATTATTCATCACAAAAGCTTTCTTCTTCTTCTTCCTCCTTGAAAAAGCTTGCTAGCTTTTTACATGTGATGATTTAGTGTGAGAAATTGAAAAAAAAAGAGAGCTAAATTCCAACTTTATCATCCTCATCTATTCTAGCCACTTAGATTAGGGTGTTCACTTCATTAATACTTGATTAGAGAAGTGAGAGCTTGAGTTTGAGATTCTTCAAGGTAGATCATCTTCGAAAAGGAAGACTTCAAGCAAGCATGGATCATTCGGCTTGTGGAGACTCTCTAGAGTTCGGAAGTTCATGGATCGCGGTGAAGGGACTACTACTCGGAGTTTATGAAGCGAAGGAATGGACTACAAAGGTTGTAATCCCTTTCTCATAGATGTAAAGTTGTTTACATGCAAGTTAATCCTAATCCTCTAGTTAAGATCTTGGTTAGGGTTCGTTTAGCACCCCAAATTTTCAAAGGTAGCATGTTTGATGCTTGCCAAAGACTTCACAAGGTGCTATGCTAACCCTACACCTCAAGTTTTCAATATTCAAAACACACTCAAAAGAAAGGCTCCAGATTTAAACCAAGCCTTCCTATGGCATTGTAGACTTGGTCATATAAATGAAACAAGGTTGACTAAGTTGCATAAAAATGGATATTTAGATCCGTTTGAGTATTCAACATATGCAACCTGTCAATCATGTATCAAAGGAAAAATGACAAAATCTCCGTTTACCGGACACGGAGAAAGAGCCATGGAGCTCTTAGGACTTGTACACAGCGATGTATGTGGTCCGATGTCTACACATGCATGAAACGGTCACGCCTACTTCGTTACTTTTACTGATGATTTCTCAAGGTATGGACATGTGTTCTTAATGAAGCATAAATCCGAGGCCTTCGAGAAATTTAAGGAGTATAAAAATGAAGTGGAGAAACAGACTGGTAAAAACATCAAGACGCTTCGATATGATCGAGGTGGAGAATACTTAAGTACCAGTTTCCTTGAATGCTTAAAAGAGAATGGAATTCTCTCTCAGCTTACTCCTCCGTATACACCTCAGCATAATGGTGTATCAGAAAGGAGGAATCACACGCAACTGGACATGGTGTGTTCAATGATGAGTAATGCTGAGTTGCCACTTTCCTTCTGGGGTTTTGCGCTGGAATCAGCTGCATACCTATTGAATAGAGTTTCAACTAAGTCTATACCTACCACTTTATATGAAATGTGGAGTGGGAAGAGACCATATCTTAAGTATCTCAAGATATGGGGGTGTCCAGCATTTGTTAAAAAGCAGAATCCGGACAAGCTCAAGGCACGATCGGTTTTGTGCAAGTTTGTGGGATACCCCAAGCATTCGAGGGGATATCTTGTCTGCTACACTGAAAAGAAAAAGGTGTTTGTCGCTCGCCACATTGTCTTCTTAAAGAGCAAATTTCTTGCAAAAGAAATTAGTGGGAGCACGGTAGAGCTGGAAGAAATTCCAGAACCTCAAACTACTGCCGAGGACTTAGTAGAACCTCTGGTTTCAATAGAGCCCGACGAACCAACGCCGCTCCGCAAATCTAATAGGCTTTCTTGTCTGCCTGAGAGATACTATGGATTTCTTGTAGATAGGGATCGAGAGGATTGCATTATCGATGATAATGAGCCTACTAATTTTCAGCAGGCTATCACGAGTAATGACTCGGTGAAGTGGCTGGATGCTATGAGATCTGAAATGGAATCCATGTACACCAATAATGTATGGACTTTGGATGTTTCTCCTCATGGGGTAAAACTAGTTGGATGCAAATGGATCTTCGAAAAGAAGATTGGTGCATTTGGACAAATGGAAACCTACAAAGCTAGACTCGTTGCAAAAGGTTTTCGTCAAAGACCAGGATTGGACTATGATGAGACCTTTTCTCCAGTAGCTATGCTTAAATCCATTCGGATCCTGCTTGCCATTGCTACCTACCATGACTATGAAATCTGGTAGATGGACAGAAAAACAGCTTGTCTAAATGAACATTTAGAAGAAAGTGTTTATATGGATCAACAAGAAGGTTTCTTAGACAGTGGGAGCAACGGAAAGGTATGCAAGTTGCTTAAATCCATTTATGGATTAAAGCAAGTATCGCGGAGTTGGAACATCTGCTTTGATGAGATGGTCAAAGAATTTGACTCCATCAAAAATGTAGATGAACTATGCATTTATAGGAAGATTGTAGAAGAAGCAGTTGTCTTCCCCGTTCTTTACGTTGACGATATACTGCTGATAGGGAATGATATCCCTATGCTACAATCGGTAAAGCTCTTCTTGTCACAGAAATTCTCCATGAAAGACTTGGGCGATACCTCCTACATTCTGGGGATTAAGATCTATCGTAATAGATCCAAAAGAATGTTGGGACTTTCACAGTCCGGGTACATTGACACTATACTAAAGAGATTTAGTATAGAAGATTCCAAGCGCGGTAATTTACCCGCTTGTCACGGGATCACCCTCTCCAAAGAGATGTCTCCAAAGACTGATGAAGAAAGGGCTCGCATGGACATTGTACCATATGCTCTGACTGTAGGATCTATAATGTATGCGATGTTATGTACCAGACCAGATGTAGCTTACGCACTTAGTGTGGTAAGCATGTATCAGTCTGACCCAGGTGAGAAGCATTGGATAGCAGTAAAAAAACATTCTCAAGTACCTGAGAAGGACTAATGAGATGTTCTTGGTTTACGGTAATGGGGGCCTCCAGGTCGAGGCTTTTACCGACTCCAGCTTCCAAAGTAACAAAGATGACTCTAAATCCGTTTCGGGTTTTGTGTTTACCCTCAATAGAGGGGCGGTATGTAGGAAGAGTTCCAAACAGGATACCGTCGCAGACTCAACAATGGAAGCTGAGTATATAGCTGCTAACGACGCCACGAAAGAGGCTGTCTGGATAAAGAAGTTCATCTCTGAACTTCAGGTGGTTCCGTCCATTGCTAATCCAATACCTTTGTATTGTGATAACAATGGGGCTGCGGCATTAGCGAAGGAACCAAGGTCCCATCAGAAATCCAGGCATATCCTGAGGCTGTATCATCTGATCAGGAAGATCGTGGATCGCTGGGAGATCGAGGTGCGGAGAGTGGACACAAAAGATAACACGGCAGATCCATTCACCAAGGCCATCTCTCAAGTCCAGTTCGAGGGGCTGTTTGAGATGTTGGGCATGCGGTACGCCAGCAACTGGATCTAGTACAGACAGTGGGTACTCATTGCACCAATTACAGGCCTTAGTGCAAGTGGGAGATTGTTGGATATATATGCCCTAGAGGCCTTCATTGTATAGGATGCTTGGGATATGTATGTACAGGACAATCTTGCTCGATATGATAGCAAGCTATTTGGTTTGTCTTTATCTTAACATGTGATATATTTTACTTTGTATTTCATATATTGTGAACACGTTGATAAAGCCCGTAGGATGTTTGCCTGACTACCAGCGTTATTATGGAAGTCATACTTGTGGGAGCTGGGTGGTCAATAAGCACATCCTTAAATGTCCCTGGTCGCAAGAGTATTGAGACTGGGCATCGATACTCTAAAGTAGACTAGTGTATACATATCTAGACCCTGACGAGGGGTGATGGATTGGTCCCGAACCATTGGTGATGTGCACCTAAGATTGTATACTGATGCTCACTGAATGTGAGTTCACCGGACAGGACTCGCCGAGGACTGTTGAGATGGTATTATACCTAGCGTCAGCTAGCAGTTCTCTGGTGACATGTGTGCAGATAGTCTGTCGACCTGAGGTCATCATTTGTCTCGTATGAGTTCCCACTATGCTTTGATTACTACCCTACCACGACTCAAAGGAGTCGGGCAAACAGGTTTTAGTTGGGTACAGTCCCGAGCCACATGGAGGCAGTGAGCAACAGTTAGGGATTCGTCTCTCTCGGTATAGGGAGTCGATATCGCGCATTGATCGGTTGGTGTAAGTCTATGGTAGCGCCCCGGCCGTCTTTTAGACGCCAAATGGGGAACAAAAACTTTTATAACTGGCGCTATCGCATACTATAACCCGGATCTGCCATTAACGCTAAACTAAAAAACTACAAAGAGGGTAGAAAGGTTATACCGAACGATCCGAGTCCTTCGTTCTTTAACCATCATCCTACGCTCCATTGCGGCTGCTCCGATCTCGTCGATCTCCGATCTCCTCGTCCAGGTGGCACCACGTCAACGGATCTTTAAACGGGCTCCCGCCTCTGACCCGAGGCAACTCGGTCATCAAGTTTGCTAAAAGAGATGACCAAGATTGATGTAGAGAATGAGTAGAACACTTTGTCTCATTTCGTTCAAAGCCATGGACGAACGGTTAATGAAGTTGCCTTTTGGAATGATATGAAATGAGAAATGAGCTATGAAATTTCCAAACACCAAATCACATAAACTTTTTAATCAACAACCATATATTTTGCCTCCATAGAATGGTCAGCCACTAAAAGGAGAGAAGGGGGTGAGTGTAGGATCAAGGAGGGTGACCATTAGCAAAAGATCTTAAGCAAATACAAAGAAGAGTTAATGCAAAACAATGTGTCACCCAAACACATCATCATGCATTTAATGCAACCAATCAATCATATAACACCTCACTAACCTAGTCACCAATTCTAGAAACTTCCATATGACTCACCCTCATGAGGAAAAGATAAATCCGCATTAAACCGAATGTTTAAGACGGGTGATAGAAAACTGGAAACTGGCAACTTTCAAAAGCGATCCCGAAACGAATTTCAGGACAACCCCGTAACAGTATAAACATACCCGTATTTGTATTACGACCGAATAAAAATGCAACTGAGACAAAGATATTATATCTACACAGTATAATACTCGGATCCGGCTTAAAACAAAGCCCACCAGTATTATCTGCCCGAAATATGACACGTGCGTAAACGCACGTGCATTTTCCGAACCCTACCATAAAACCATACGGCCTCTACAACGTTTCGCCCGAACTTGGGAAACTATCTGTGGGGGACTCTAATAACTCGTCAGTACCCTGGTAGTGGGTTTAACCACAAGCCGTCAGCGGCACTAGCTGTACGTAACGGCTGCCCATGTACTGACCTCAAGGGAGGACGATGAGCGAACTCATCCAGAAACCCTACTAACAGAAACAATGTATATACAGTCCAGTCCGTTCATATATGAGTATCGCATATCCGGCCTAGGGGGCTAGTAACGTCAGACCCCCAATAGCGGTATAAGTCGTGTCGGAGACAATCCCTGAACACCCTGAGATACTACTGGAGTACCTATCAGTAAATCTCACCTGCCTTGGCTAAGGACTTGGTGTAATGGCTTTCCTAGACACAACACGATCTCACCCCCAATACCGGGAGAGACGAATCCCCCGCCGATTCGCTCACGTGCCTCCATGTGGCTCGGGACTGTACCCAAAAAATACCTGTTTGCACGACTCCTTTGAGCCGTAGTAGGGTAGAAATCAAAGCACAGTGGGAACTCACACGAGACAAATGACGATCTCAGGTCGATGAACTAACCTGTACACATGTCACTAGGGAACTGCTATCTGACGATAGGTATAATACTAACTAGCAGGTTCCCGGCGAGTCCTGTCCGGTGTACTCATAACCTAATGAGCATCTGTATACATCTTAGGTGATCCAACTGACACCAGTGGTTTGTGAGACCGGCCACCGCCCCTCGTCGGGGTCTCGACTGTATACACTAGTCTACTCCGGAGTATCGATGCCCTGTCTCGAAACTCCCACGACTCGGGACCACTTTTAAGGATATGCTTATAGACCACGCAACTCTCACTTATATGATCGCCCTCATACTGTTGGTAGTCAAGTAAGATCCTAAGGGCTCTATCAACGTGTAATCGTGATCAGTCACCTGAACCTATACACGACTGATAAAGCCAAACCAGATAGCATACTATCATCTCGAGTAACACTGTGCTACCGGTATAGGTCCTCCTCAATCATTGCAATCACGTACCTGCGATCCAATAATTGACTTTGAGGGCACTATATGGAACAATCTCCCACTTGCACTTAAGGCTAATTATTGCGATGTCGCATACTCACAGCCCGTGTGATACCGAACACCCAACTCCTCTACTAATCAGTTTCATAATGCCCGTTTGTAAAACTATTGTGTTCGAGAAATAGCCTCAGTGAGTGGATCCGCCCTGATGTTTCTTTCTATGTCTCTCTTAATCTCAAGTTCGCGGAGAAAGCCATCTCCCGAATTGAGTAATACTTGTCTTAGAATATGTCTGGATATCTGATGGGACCTAGTTCATAAATGAACTCCAAATCCAAACTTCTACTGTATCGATAACTGAACCTAATCAGTATCCTGCACCATGCCTCCCACAGTATCCTCTTGGACCACCTGTCCATAATACTGCCCCCTTCGTCAGAGGGAAAACTATAACTCTGACAATCACTCTGTCATCCATGTCACCTTTGAAGCCTGGAATGATAACCGTCTCCCGAAGGAGGCTGCCGTCATCAAATCCATAGAACGTGCACTTATGTTCTAAAACTGCTTCCTTATGTTTCTCCAGGATTGGATTAATACAAACTTATTGCATCTAGTGCAAAAACAATATCTGGTGTGGTACTTGACATCTCATGATTGACTCAATTGCCTAAGCAAGTGATCTGCCAATCATGCACATCCCTCTCCCCTTTAGTCTGTAAGACACCTTTAGAGAGGGTGACTCCATCACCTGCAGGTACACCACCATGCTAGGAGTCATTTATTCTAAAAACCATTAGAATACTTTCAAAGTACCCACATTGGGAAACTACCCAAATCCAGATCTAAAACCATAGATCTAGAAACCAGAATGTCTGATATTATATCCATATCCTGTTTGGAGAAACAAGTGTGTGACGACCACAGTACAACCGATCGTAGTATAGGAATTTTACTTCCTACTCTGTGTATGTCATCCAAATACCAGGACATCACACACACCCTACTACCTTCTCAACAGATCCATCCCCTATTCTGATAAAGTCAAACCCATGACTGTCACATCAAAATTAGATGATCTATCTCCGCTATAACTGCACTAGTCTATAAATAGACATAAGCTACTTGCCCACTATTGCTTCCGCTGCTCCCACTGACCACAACAACCCTCTGGCAGAATAATATACACGTGCACTTCTAAAGCCAGTTTAGAACGGCGTTATACTTATCCTCCTGCCGGGTATCAAGTCTGGGTAGATAAGAACCTCATTGTCACCGTCCTTGAGGCTACCGGAGTACCTCTCGGGTGTCTGAGGTTACCCACCATATCTGCGGAGTGGCTATTGGAATGTCAAACCTGATTGAATCTATAGGTCCTATTAAATTTTCCGTAATCGTTTGCGGTTCTGGAATCACTTCCAGTTCTACCATACTCCCACTACTGTTTTCTGAAAAAATCCATTTTACTAAAACTGTGGCGAGTCAAGAACAATGTCACTATTGATCTTCCAGATGGTAGAAAGTCAACCCTCGACATAGCCCAGGTCAACCCACAAACTGCCATTACAGAAACGTGCCCTGAGTTATCCAGAGTCTGGTTTTAAGCATAAGCCGGACAACTCCCCGTACCTTAACATCGTTAAGATATGAACCATTCTATATCCAATATAGAAACTTTGGCACTTATTTAATTGGAACCAGATTCTAATCATGCAACTGTCTCCAGTGCATATCTTAATGGAGAGAGGCTAATCAGCATTACTCAACTCAGGAATCCATCCAATTATGAGTAATCTGAAAGAGAAACAAGTTTCTCAAAACCATTACTATCATCTGAATACCAATCACATGTATCTACATCTTCGATCTCTTTGAAGAATCTCGATACCTGCGACATCTGGTTCTCTACTTTATTCTTATACCCACAACTTCTCAAAACTTAGATCTTGTATTTCTACGAAACACTTGTCTAAAAATTAGAGAAGTCATAAGTAAACAGAGCATAGTACGAGGACCAACCCCTTTGTCCTGATGGACACTGGACAACATACAATACTCTGTATAAGTCCGTTATGTTTGAATAACTCAAAACATGTGCATCGTAGGTTGAAAACTGTAGTTATGGTTAAGAACTTCTCCGCTGTTCAATGCTCCTTACCCAATCGCCAACTGATATAGGTAAATGTCATCGACATAATATCAAAAAGTTATATCTCACTTTATAAAAATAAACGTACAAATATATCATTTTGAAATTGGTGCACAACAACGGATACTCAAAACCAAATACATGCCGTCCGGCAAAAACCCAGGCGACTTCCTCAAATATCACCAATTACAATGAATTCCGATATAATGAGGATGATCACCTAATTCCCAATAACTTCCTCCCACTCATCATCTGTAAAACCATACAGATGTGAGAATGAAACCTGATAAATACATACCCTTGAGTAAGTATCTAATCCGGAAAACAGTTTTCTTTTAACAATGCACTCGTAGGGGTATCCTGGTATTCATAGTAATGCCTCTTCCATAATCGAATTCATGACTTTAACCGTATATTTCTTTGCCATGTCTCCAAATCCCTTTATTTGTCATTAGTCGTTACCTTCTGTATACCATCGTTAGGCTAAATGGTTTTCTTCCTTCCCTACCGTTTGGCACCAGCATATGGTTTGGAAGAAGACTATCCAGTAAGCATAATAGGTGTACCCTCCTCAACCTAAGAGTACTCACATCTTGAGAGAAGGTGATGATAAAAGACAATTGAATAATACCTTATTCTTTTAAGGTGAAATAGGAGTGGCGATGAAGTACGCGGTTTGGTCGTGAATGATAACAGTCGCAATTTACTTTGCCCTCTTTCTAATCCCTTTATTTTGTCTTTACATATTACCTTCTGTACACCCTACTTAGGCTAATTGGTTTTCTTCATTCCCTACCTTTCGACACCTGCCTATGGTTTGGGAGAAGAATATCCAATAAGCGTAATAGGTGTACTCTCCTAAACCAAGGAGCCCTCGCAACATGAGAGAAGGTGATAATAAAAAATAACTGAATAAACCAATTCTATTTCTCCTGAACCTTGATCCATCCTCGAAGAAGTCCCTCCGAGTTCATATATAACCATACGATGGATCTATCCAATGGAAGTGGATGTCTGTAGTAATACGGGGTGTTCTGAGAAATGCAAAGGGTAGAAGAAGGAGTGGCAATGACTTATGCAACTTAGACAATCCAAAAGCCAGTATTTTAAGAAGGTTCGGTCAACTTGGTCACTGAGTCATAGTCTAGGGTCGGTCAAAGGTCGCTGCCAAAGAGAAAGAGAAAAGAAACACTCTGCGTGCACTCTAACCTAGATCAGAATGGTTATCACTTTATCTAATCCTGAAACCTCCCACTGTACTGTCAAATTCTCCTCCGAACCTGAAAGAAGAATCAATCGGGATCACCCGAAGAGTAAACCAACTCATCAGTAGGAATCGGGATCCAACTCTCATCGCATGATAATGTGACGGAATCCACTCACGTTATCACACTCCAGAAGGTATGCGCATGCCTGGCAAGTTTCAGTTTCTTTAGAAACTCCCGATATAATTTTTACCCCATGTTCTTATGACCTTGACGAAGGCCAACAAATCATAAGTCACATGTCAAGTTCTGCCCGTCATTATCTTGTTAATTTGAACCCACCCGTACATACCCTTGACGAAGGCCAACAAGGTAATACGACTGTCCCAAACCAACTCATCAATCTATGCAACAAATGAATACCCCAGCAGCTACCAAACACTATGCCTTGACGAAGGCCAACAAACATAGCTTGAATACTACTGACCATCCATAAGAAATGACGGAGGGCTATGGCTGGTTTTTGGCGAAAAACCTTTAACGTAATGAACTTGATCTCGTTGAAGGAACCTGATAGCTTTTTATAAAAATATAGTGGCGAAAACCTTTGCTAAAGAGGTCACTCCTGGTGAAGGGATCTCGGCTCTTTCCTCGTGGAATGAGGTGCAGGATATTCCACTGAATACCGCGATGCAAAGCAACTTGTAATCGACTATAGTGAAGTTATTACCCTGACGCAAACTTCTTCCCAAGGGGTCACTCCCGGTGAAGGGATATCGGCCCTTGCCTCGTCGAATGAGGTGCAGGATATTCCAACCGAATACCACTGTGCATGACAAAAGGAAACGTCTTTGCAATAACACCTTTTAAAACTATTCCAACAACATCCAAACAGGTTTGTTTTCCTTTGCATTGATCAGAATCAACGCAGTCCTATCAATTAATCACACCAGAAAAGAATGAAAATAAAATGTACGTATATGCCATCCACATTCGTCACTGGGTCCCGTCATCACCTGTTAGGTTACTTAACTAACGACAGAGCGGGGACTGAACTAGCGCGGGTGCAAAACTTATACAACATCTACTAATATATATACCAATATACAATAATCGCTCCAGGCGTTATAATATGCAACATTACAGAAAAGTAATAAGCATCACAGAACAATACAGATAATCTGGGATCCTCGGGTTTCACAGAGCCGCTGCTGAAACCCGACGTTCCCCTGGTCGTGTGGATAGCCTGTGCAATGAAACCTAGACCCCTACGGGTGTGGCAAGTTACCCGCCAAAACCTGAAGCGAGGCAGCCCCCTACAGCAAAGTGAATGGACCACCCTGCACTTCACGGAATCCGGTAACTTTGGGCATCCCTCCTTGGGTCAACCTGTACCCCCTACGAGTGCGGCGAATAGTCTGCCAATTTTAGAGTGAGGCCCCTCTGCCTCTCAAAGCCATGAGATGCGGACCCGTTGCCTTCCAGAACCCGGCTATCCGTGCACTCTATCGCGGGGTAAAACCTAGTACAGAAATGAAAAATATGTACAACGGGTACATCGATCTCAACCCGGTCGTGTCCCAAAAGAATATTATACAAACAGGCAGTGACGGCAGTCCACATGTTGGACGCTCGCCCCGCAATATCAAATGTACAAATAAATCCAAACTGCACTACCATTGCACACTGCTATCCACCACGGCAAATCCGCAACATCACAGCACAACACAGAACATCAACGCGAATGTCACGTTCGCAAACCCGTCTAAAAGGACTATAGCAATTAGACGCGGTTTACCGCTCGAATGATATTCACGGTCGGAGATATAATGTAAGTACTGCAAACTAACACGTTTAAATTTTGATCGACAAAATTTCCCGAAGTGGGCCGCACGTACATCTGCTGTACAGTAACCAAATCTGGGCCCAAAAGAACAGTTCCAGAAACCACAATTTCCCAAGTAGAAGCTACTGTAGAAATTTGACTAATTGATCTCACTTTCTGGCGGCGGATCCGCGGCGGAACAGTGATATCACATGGTCGAATTTCTCCAGTTTTCCTCAAAAACCCTGCTCGATTTTATGGTATAGTCAAACTGATTTTTAGACCCCTTTTAAAATCGACAAAAACTTTAGACTTGAAAATTGCGATTTTCGAAAATCCGTTCGATCGATATTTTAAACGCGTTAGCACAAGTTAGTAAAGCTTAATGGCGAGGCTTTGATACCATGTAAGTCTACGGTAGCGCCCCGGCCATCTTTCAGACGCCAAATGTGAAACAAAAACTTTTATAATTGGCGCTATCGCATACTATAACCCGGATCTGCCATTAACGCTAAACTAACAAACTACAAAGAGGGTAGAAAGTTTATACCGAACGATCCGAGTCCTTCGTTCTTTAACCATCATCCCACGCTCCATTGCTGCTGCTCCGATCTCGTCGATCTCCGATCTCCTCGTCCAGGTGGCACCACGTCAACGGATCTTTAAACGGGCTCCCGCCTCTGACCCGAGGCAACTCGGTCATCAAGTTTGCTAAAAGAGATGACCAAGATTGATGTAGGGAATGAGTAGAACACTTTGTCTCACTTCGTCCAAAGCCATGGACGAACGGTTAATGAAGTTGCATTTTGGAATGATATGAAATGAGAAATGAGCTATGAAATTTCCATACACCAAATCACATAAACTTTTTAATCAACAGCCATATATTTTGCCTCCATAGAATGGCCGGCCACTAAAAGGAGAGAAGGGGGTGAGTGTATGAGCAAGGAGGGTGACCATTAGCAAAAGATCTTAAGCAAATACAAAGAAGAGTTAATGCAAAACAATGTGTCACCCAAACACATCATCATGCATTTAATGCAACCAATGAATCATATAACACCTCACTAACCTAGTCACCAATTCTAGAAACTTCCACATGACTCACCCTCATGACTCACCCAAGTGAAGAAAAGATAAATCCGCATTAAACCGAATGTTTAAGACGGGTGATAGAAAACTGGAAACTGGCAACTTCTAATAGCGATCCCGAAACGAATTTCAGGACAACCCCGTAACAGTATAAACATACCCGTATTTGTATTACGACCGAATACAAATGCAACTGAGACAAAGATATTATATCTACGCAGTATAATACTCGGATCCAGCTTAAAACAAAGCCCACTAGTATTATCTGCCCGAAATATGACACGTGCGTAAACGCACGTGCATTTTCCGAACCCTGCCATAAAACCATACGGCCTCTACAACGTTTCTCCCGAACTTGGGAAACTATCTATGGGGGACTCTAATGACTCGTCAATACCCTGGCAGTGGGTTTAACAACAAGCCGTCAGCGGCACTAGCTGTGCGTAACGGCTGCCCATGTACTGACCTCAAGGGAGACCGATGAGTGAACTCATCCGGAAACCCTACTGAGACTAACAGTGAGAATGTATATACAGCCCGGTCCGTTCGTCTATGAGTATCGCATATCCGGCCTAGGGGGCTAGTAACGTCAGACCCCCAATAGCGGTATAAGTCGTGTCGGAGACAAGCCCTGAACACACTGAGATACTACTGGAGTACCTACCAGTAAATCTCACCTGCCCTGGCCAAGGACTTGGTGTAATAGCTTTCCTAGACATAGCACGATCTCACCCCCAATACCGAGAGAGACGAATCCCCTGCCGATCCGCTCACGTGCCTCCATATGGCTCGGGACTGTACCCAAAAAATACCTGTTTGCACGACTTCTTTGATCCGTGGTAGGGTAGAAATCAAAGCACAGTGGGAACTCACACGAGACAAATGACGACCTCAGGTCGATGAACTAACCTGTACACATGTGACCAGGGAACTGCTATCTGACGATAGGTATAATACCTACTAGCAGGTTCCCGGCGAGTCCTGTCCGGTGTACACATAACCCAATGAGCACCTGTATATATCTTAGGTGATCCAACTAACACCAGTGGCTTGTGAGACCGGCCACCGCCCCTCGTCGGGGTCTCGACTGTATACACTAGTCTACTCCGGAGTATCGATGCCCTGTCTCGAAACTCCTACGACTAGGGACCACTTTTAAGGATATACTTATAGACTACCCAACTCTCACTTATATGATCGCCCACATACTATTGGTAGTCAAGCAAGATCCTAAGGGCTCTATCAACGTGTAATCGTAATCAGTCACCTGAACCTATACACGACTGATAAAGGCAAACCAGATAGCATACTATCATCTCGAGTAAGACTGTGCTACTGGTATAGGTCCTCCTCAATCATTGCAATCATCTACCTGCGATCCAATAATTAAGTTTGAGGGAACTATATCCAACAGTTGGTCATTACCATAAGTCCCTGGCCAGGGCTGATTGAGAATTACTGGTGGACGGACCAGTAGATTCTCTGATGGTCTTGAGCCACACCGACACGACTTGTACGGTTATTAGGGGTCTGATGTTTTCCACTCCCCTAGAACTTACACGCGATACTCTCAGACGAACAGACTGGACTGCACGAATATTGTCACGGACAGGCTCAGTAGGGGTTTCAGACGAGTTCGCTCGTCGGCCTCCTTTTCGACATGTACCTGGGTTGCCGTTACGTACAGCTAGTGCCACTGACGGACTTATGGTTAAACCCACTGCCAGCGTACTGTCGAGTCTTTAAAGTCCCACATAGAGGGTTTCCCTGGACTAGGCGAGACGATGTAGAGGCCGTATGGTCTTACGGCAGGGTTTCGATCGCATACGTGTACTGGCTACACGGATGATGTTCGGAAAGATAATACTAGTGGGCTTTGGTTTAAGCCGGATCCTAGTATTATATTATTAGAGTATACTTGTCTCTTTGTATCCGTATTTTTCGGAATACGGATACGGGTACGTATATACGGTGAGGGCGTTCTTGTAATTTTGCAAGAATGAGCTTCTAGAAGGAGACACCTCATTATTGATTTATCCTTTTTTGATAAATGATTAATGAGGTGGAAATTAGGAGATATTTGAGGAATGGGTTGCAAGCATGGCTTTGTCATTTGTTTATTCTTTTGGGGTTACTATTCAAGCATGGTTGCATTTTTTGTGACTAATTTATTCCATGCTTGAATTATTGTCTCAAGACTTAGCCATTCTATCATCTCATTTTCTCTAATTCATTGTCACAAAATGATTCTCTATCCTAGGTTTTCTCTCCTCCTCCTTCAAGCTCATGCCATCACATGTGTTGTGAATCAATGAGCTTTGAGACTAATTAATCCAATACTCCCTTTCTACTTCTACTTAGTGATCTTCCTTAGCAAGTTGGATTACCAAGTTATCTCTTTGAGGTTGGAGCTTGACCATAGGCCCTCGGGTGGATCCTTCTTCGACACAAAGGAGACCGGCAACCGAGTTCTTTTGAAGCCAAGGAAAAGCTAAACAAAGGAGATCAAGAAGAAGCTTGAACTAAGGAGCAAGGAACCATTTGAAGACCCGAAGGACTTGACACGAGGGTATAACATTCTAACCTAGTAGTTAACACTCTCTAGTAATCTTGTTTTTGTTAGCTAAGATTTAATCAAGATCCTAAAAGTGGAAAAAGTCTATGTTGCAAAGAAAAACATGATCTTTTGATGTGAGAAAAATCGTTTTTAATGGATTCTATCTCCCTGCGAACACGTGGGGTGTGCTACATAGACTTACACATATAAACCCATTCATGCATACATCCAAAAGAAAAGGTTTATTAAAATGAGCTAAAAGTCAATATTAAACCAACACTTGATTTAATAACCCGGTCATATCACATATGACCCGACCAACAGAAAAACGCCCGATTAAAATACGGTATCACATACACGCATTTAATCGAGCTCCCGCGCATATCTTATATGCACACCTCATCATTTTTCCTGAGCTAGGAAACTCCTGTGTGGGACTCTAAGACTCGTCAATACGCCGGCAGTAGGCGATGATCATATCAAACACCCACAAGCCGCAAGCGGTCAGCTAAACGTAACGGCCACCCGGGTATTGAGCGATCAGAAGAAAAACAAGCAACCTGTCAAAACTCTCGTCGAGCCAACTGGCAACCCTTACCGTACAGTCCGGTCTCTTCGTCAGATATGCTGCATATTGAGTCTAGGGATGGTATCGTCGACCCCAATAACTCAATAAGTCATGCCGGTGTATGGCTCATAACAGATCGAGAAACTACTGATAACACTTATCAGTAAATCTCAGCAGCCCTGGCCAGGGACTTCCTGTTATAGCCAATCGAGCACAGCGCAACATCAACCCCCAATACCGGGAGAGACGAAACCCCTCCTATCGCTCATTGCCTTCTTGTACCTCGGGACTGTACCCAAAATCCACCTGTTTGAACGACTCAGTAGAGTCGTGGTAGGGTGGAGATCAAAGTACAGTAGGAGGACACACAAGACTCTATGACGATCTCGGGTCTACAGACTAACCTGTACCAGTGTTACCTGAGAACTGCTATCCGACGATAGATATAATACCATATAGGAGTTCTCGGCAAGTCCGTTCAGTGTACCCAGTCTCCACTGAGCACCCATATACAATATTTGGTGTGACCACACCAGATGGATATGGGGTCATCCATTGCCCATCATATGGGACAAGAATGGTATACGCCAGTCTACTCTGGAATATCGATGCCCCGTCTCGATATACCTACGATTAGGAACAGTTCAAGGATATGCTCATAAACTACATGCGTCCCACTAGTATGATCTGCATCATAGTCCCAGTAGTTAAGCAAATATCCTAAGGGCTTTATCAACATGTACCAAATGAGTAAGATTCATGATCAAATGAACATGTCAAGATAAAGTACAACCAGATAGCATACTATCATGTCGAGCAAGAAAGTCATCTACATATATATACATGTCCAAGCATCCACTATACATATAATGGCCACTAGGGCATACATATATCCAACAGACCAACCGTATAAGGGTCAAGCCTTGCCTCACCTATGGCGCCGCGGAACTACCACAAACCCTAGGGTTTGGTGGCGGTTTCGATGGTCAAAGAATCGAGTTAGGGTTTCATTCTTCTAGAGGGTCCATAGAAAACAGCTGCATGAGTTTATGAAGATTTTAAACTTGGAAAAATCCAACTCTTGGAAAATTTCCAACGAGGGAAGAAATGGGTTATTGATATCCGTTCGAACTTTTTAACGTCATTTAAATAACCCGAAATGATGTTAGAATTACGACTGCAAAACACTCCGAATTGCCTTTACTTAAAGATAATATCACATGCACTTTCTGTAAAAACAAACAACACTTGAAACACCAAAACCCAGAGACAGGAACACCAGAAAAATACGAAGCCCAGACTCATGAACAGGGCCGGCCAGGCCCATTTTTCCCTTCATGTCGCCGGCCAAAATCCGGCGAAGGGGCTCGAATTTCCGTGGTGTTCATATTACATCTTATATCACATTCTGCAATTGCTTACAAAAATTTTAGACACTCTGAAAAATTCGACAGAAACTGGGATATTATTTCGAGTGTTTCGGAGTTGTTTCGGTTTCGTAATTCTACAAATATCGTCTAATTCTCTAACATGGCTCTGATACCACTACTGGATATCTTAGTGTCGCCGCTGGGTTCTGGGAGGCATCGACCATGCTGTTTTCAAAAAATTGGCGCGTTAAAGAACCCTAACGCTAGAATCTAAACTAGAGAATTAGACGAACAAGCATGTAAACATCTTTACATCTAAGTGATCAAGGAATACTACCTTTTTAGACCAGTCCTTCACTTCAATATCTCCATGTAGTAGTCCCTTCGCTCCAAGTAGTGATCTCCCGGACTCTATTGAGGCTCCACAAGGTGAAATGAACAAGCTTGCTTGAAATCTTCGAGGCCGAAGATGATCTACGTCGAGGAGACACTAACTCAAGCTAGCTCTTCACTAAGTGATAAACTAGTGAAGAAACAATCCAATCTAAATGGCTAGTAGAGAAGAGGTTGATAAAGTAGGAATTTTGCTCACTTTAGAAATAATTTTCTCACTAATTTTCTTTACCTCTCATTAAGCTAGAAAGCTTGAGGAAGGTGTCACGACCCAAAGTTTGGCCCGTGACCGGCACTTAACCACGTAACGACTACAGGCGTAACGCGACTAAGTGAACCGAAAACCCAGAAATCAAACCAGTGAAAGTATAGAGTGTGATAAGTTTTTAAAAGAAAGCACTTACAACATGATAAGAAATCTAAGTAAACAACCACCAAGATAGTAATATACGACGCCGTAGCGAAGATCAAGATCCACAAGTGGGAACAACACAGATAGGATAAACTGCAAGTACAGTCGGCTCACAACGAGCTCGACACCAGAATACAAATAAAATACAACATCGTCCTCACACCGTCTCTAAGTCAAATACATACATGGTAGATGGAGAATACTAGATACTACAATGTACATACAGAAAGATAAACAGATATCGTACAAAACCCACCTATCAGCAAAAGAGCTAGTACACCAACTATGGGGGTATCTGTGTTAAAAGATGCAACCGCAGCCTGCCGCGACTACTCCGAAGGGCAACCTGCAAACACTGTGGCACAACGGGGGTGAGTTGCCAACTCGTGAATAGAGATAACATATAAAGGTAATCGCGAGCATGCACGTACTGCGCTACTCTATCATATGCCAACAGATGATATCAATGTTTGATAAGCAGTAGGTGCAATAATCATGCAAATGCTCTATCAGGTAATGTAACTACAGGATGAGGTACAATGCTCTATCAGGTAATGTAACTACAGGATGAGGTACAATGCTCTATCAGGTAATGTAACTACAGGATGAGGTACAATAGTAAATGCTGAGCAGGGGCAATATAGTATCTACACGGAATGTCAACGTGGAATATATAATCGGTGTCCCTCAATGCACCTAGATCCCCCAAATAGCTCAGGCGCCGGCACTCTCATCGGCCCTCGAATCCTGTACATCTATGAGAATCCCGAGTGCCCAACATCGGCACCCAAATATCATAAATACTCGTGTCCAGCATCGACACGCAAATCCTCATCCATCGGGCCCCGTCAGTCCGGGTCAGCCCACGGGCTCCGTCTGCGGTATCGGCTCTCGGCCCCGGCAGTACGGATCACCCGGCATCCATCTATAGACTCTGATCAGTACCCTTCGGATAACTGTCAGGTCCAACCAATCACCGGTAGGTAGTAGTCCCTCTGCCAGGCTTACCGTCTACTGCACAGCGAAACCGTTCTCGCCCCGGGGTACCATACCGGGTCCACCATGTACCCGTAATCGGCCTCAACCAGCTCCTCTATTCGGGTTCACATATATCACTCTAGCACCGAGAAAACACATGGTGGACGCACCGAAATATCATATCAAGGGAACCGGGTTTTTAAATGATTATATATTTGCAATAGCCACGGTTCCCAAATCCAGAAATCACATGTAATCCAAACCAAAATACAATTCAATGATCTGATATGATATGTGCGTCAAATATAAATAGCATGTCAAGTCACATATAGATGAGCTACAATATAATGATCCGATGTGATATAGGCATCAAGTATGAATAGCATGTCAAGTCACATATAGATAAGCTACAATATGATGATCCGATGTAATGTAGGTATCAAGTATGAATAGCATGTCAAGTCACATATAGATAAGCTACAATATGATGATCCGAAGTGATATAGGCATCAAGTATGAATAGCATGTCAAGTCACATATAGATAAGCTACGATATGATGATCCGAAGTGATATAGGCATCAAGTATGAATAGCATGTCAAGTCACATATAGATAAGCTACAGTATGATGATCCGATGTAATGTAGGCATCAGGTATGAATAGCATGTCAAGGAACATATAGATAAGCTACGATATGATGATCCGATGTAATGTAGGCATCAAGTATGAATAGCATGTCAAGTCACATATAGATAAGCTACAATATGATGATCCGAAGTCATATAGGCATCAAGTATGAATAGCATGTCAAGTCACATATAGATAAGCTACGATATGATGATCCGAAGTGATATAGGCATCAAGTATGAATAGCATGTCAAGTCACATATAGATAAGCTACAATATGATGATCCGAAGTGATATACTATAGTGTGAGTGTCATGGCAATTACTAAAGGTATGTATGTAACGTACAGGATAGTGCTCGTGCACATGGACCGTTAGTAATGGTGAGGTGTTCTATCAATTCTAATTTATAGCCGTGTAGTAGGGAATGCAATACGCACTGAATAGTAGCCATGAACAGTCAATGTATACTAAGGAAACTATAAGGTCCTATCAGCCCTGACGTAGAACGCCATGCGGGCGATATCCCCGTAGATGTGAAATCTACTCACCGTAGTCTCTCGCTAGGTGTATCCAACAACTTGTTTCCCCTTCTGCGCGGCATCCGCCGTACTCGCCTGCGAACCTAGAATTACACAATATATCACACGTAAGCTTGAAATCACACAAACGCGACATTAAAGCCGAACTAGTAACTCGTGTCGCGAACCAAGCACGTGTGTGCGCGATACGCTAAAACATGTGGTTACGCGTCTGAAACCACTCCGACGCGTCGCGATACGCAGAAACTCAAAACCCACACACACGAATCACGCGTGTCTCGAAAGGTTGAAAATACGGGAAAAATAGGTATTCTACCCCAGATTTTGATAAAGGAAAGATATTGAAAAACTAAACATACCAAAACAACCCACATAGCAGCAGAAACCCACACCCCAAACCCCAACCCCAAACTCCCCCATCTGGCCGCAATTTGCGGCCAGAATGCACATTTTGGCGGCCAGACTTGGGAATTGGGCTCCCAGGTTTGGTGTGTGCACTCTACACCCCCTGTGTATGCTACAGTAACATCTAGATTTGCTCTGCAATAACTCGGGTAGTAGCAGATCTTACAGTGCCCAAATTCTAGCTAAAATCCACACTTTGCACTAAAAATGGAACTTTAGGGTATTTTTGTGCAACCTGAAGTGCAACCTAGTTAAAATAACTCTAATAACACTTAAAGGAGCTAACTAAACTATGAGAACACCAATCTAACATATACATCACAAATATCCTATAATATCACTAAAATGCACCAAAAATGTGATTTTTGCTAAACAATACTACAAGTTATGGAAAAAGAGGTTAAGACCAGGGTTTATACCTTCTAGAGACCTTGCAAAACACCAAAGTCTCAGCTTTTCCCCTCGTGTATGTAGATTTGCCTTAAACACCCCAAAAAGCTCACTTTACTAAGGTTTTGTGAAGGAAATATGTGGTTAATGTGTAGGATTTGTTTGGGAATCAAAGGGAAGTGAAGAGGAGAAGAAAAGATGAAGAGAAATGGGGGTTTCTCTGCTGGAAATTCTGCAGAAAAACTGAAGTGAAGAGAAGAGAGAGAAAAGAGCAAGGAAATGGGTCAAGAAGTCAAAAGCTTTACCTAACACCATGCTCATTTGTTTTATTAGGATTTGAAATTATAAAATGATTAAATGGTGGGGGAAAAATAAGTTTGCAACCATGCACAAGAATGGTTAACAAGTCATAAGAAAAAGTCTAAGTATGCAAGTGTGCACAAACACAAGAAAAATTCCCAATATGCTAACATTACCAAAATTAACTAATAATCCTAGAAACACATATCTATAATCACACGTACGATCACTAATTATCATTAAAGACATTCAAACGAAAATTCAAAGTGTTACAATCTACCCCCCTTAAAGAAATTCGGTCCCCGAATTTAAAAATCTAACCATACGCACCTTCAAAAAGATGGGGATACCTCTCCCTCATCTCGCTCTCGGTCTCCCAAGTAACCTCCTCGCCGTGCTGGCCACGCCAAAGTACCCTGACGGACGGTATCTCTTTCGACCTCAATTTCTTCACTTGTCGATCCAAGATCATCACCGGCTGCTCTGCATAGGAAAGGTCGCGCTCAAGCTGGATCGTCGGGTGCTGAATCGCATGCGAAGGATCATGAAGATATCTGCGGAGCATCGAAACGTGAAATACGGGGTGCACGTCTGGAAAACTGGGCGGAAGGGCTAATCGATACGCAACCGCACCAACACGCTCAAGGATCTCGAAGGGGCCCACGTATCTGGGACTAAGTTTCCCCTTCTTCCCAAACCTCATCACGCCTTTCATTGGGGAGACCCTCAAGAAAACATGATCACCAACAGAAAACTCAAGTTTGCGCCGACGACGGTCCGCATAAGATCTCTGCCTACTCTGGGCTGCCCTCATCCTGTCGCGAATCAACTGGATCTTGGCTGTCGTCTCCTCTACAATCTGTGGCCCTAAGATACTGCTCTCACTGAGCTCCGTCCAACAGGTGGGCGATCTGCATCTCCTCCCATAAAGAGCCTCGAACGGTGCCATCTGAATGGTCTCCTGGTAGCTGTTGTTGTAGGAGAACTCTACTAAGGGTAAATGATGATCCCAGCTAACTCCGAAGTCTAATACGCATGCTCTGAGCATGTCCTTGAGAGTCTGAATAGTCCGCTCTGACTGTCCGTCGGTCTGCGGGTGGAATGCTGTACTGAAACTCAAGCGAGTGCCCAAAGCCTCCTGAAGCCTCTGCTATAACCGGCTGGTAAACTGGGTGCCTCTATCGGACACGATGCATGTCGGAACTCCGTGCAGTCATACAATCTGATCAATGTAAACCTGGGCATACTGAGTAAATCCGAAAGTCGTCTTCACCGGGAAGAAGTGAGCCGCTTTCGTCAAACGATACACGATCACCCAGATGGAGTCATACCCTCGACTAGTCCTGGGTAGACCCACAATGAAATCCATAGATATCTGTTCCCATTTCCACTCCGGAATGGGTAATGGTTGTAGCTCTCCCGCGGGCCTCTGGTGCTCAGCCTTGACTTGCTGACAAGTCAGGCATCTTGACACAAAATCTGCAATGTCTCTCTTCATACCGTCCCACCAGTAAACATCTCTCATATCATGGTACATCTTAGTGGAGCCGGGATGAACACTATATACCGATCGATGTGCCTCCTCCAAAATCTCGCGTCGCAATCCCTCAGCATCTGGCACGCACAGTCTAGCTCCAAATCGTAGTATCCCCTGATCATCGATCACGAACTCGGAAAATCTGCCATGTCCCATCTGTGTCCTGATCTCTGAACAGCGGTCATCACGGTGTTGTGCCTCAAGTATACGGTCGAGCAACTGTGGGCGTGCACGAACATACGCAATCTATCCTCCGATCGGCGTAAACTCGAACTGTATCCGACTGTCGCATAAGATCTGCCAATCTGCCGACGACTGCCCCTGCACTGCGCTCAAACAGGATAGACTACCCCCGGGCCTCCTGCTCAAAGCATCCGCCACTTCATTCGCCCTGCCCGGGTGATACAAGATCTCACAATCATAGTCCTTCACTAACTCCATCCATCGGCGCTGTCTAAGGTTCAGGTCTCGCTGCTGAAATATGTACTTTAAGCTCTTGTGGTCGGTGAATATCTGGCACGACTCCCCATACAGATAATGTCGCCAGATCTTGAGTGCAAAAACCACTGCAGCCATCTCCAGATCATGAGTGGGGTAATTCTGTTCATGTTTCTTTAATTGCCACGAAGCATACGCAATCACCTTATCATGCTGCATCAAAACGCACCCTAATCCCACTCGTGAAGCATCACAGTAGACCACGAATCCGCCCGATCCTGAAGGCAACGATAGCACTGGTGTCGTAGTCAGTAGAGCCCGTAGTTGCTGGAAACTGTGCTCACACTCCTCTGTCCAATCGAAGCGAACTCCCTTCCGGGTTAACCCGGTCAAAGGTGTAGCAATGCGAGAGAAATCCTGCACAAATCGCCTGTAATAACCGGCCAGCCCTAAAAAGCTGCGAACCTCCGTCACTGACGTGGGTCTGGGCCAACTCCGAACTGCCTCTATCTTCCTCGGGTCGACACATATACCATCTCGTGTAATCACGTGCCCCAAGAAGTCTACGCTGTCTAGCCAGAAGGCACACTTGGAGAATTTGGCGAAAAGCTGATGCTCCCTCAAGGTCTGCAGTGTAATCCGCAGGTGCTGCTCGTGCTCCTCTCTACTCCGAGAATACACCAAGATATCATCAATAAACACTATAATGAACAGATCAAGATACGGCCGCAAAATACGGTTCATCATGTCCATAAATGCTGCTGGCGCGTTGGTGAGTCCGAACGACATCACCAAAAACTCATAATGGCCGTAACGTGTGCGGAAGGCTGTCCTAGGAATGTCCTCCCGTCGAATCCGCAGCTGGTGGTAGCCTGATCGCAAATCGAACCTTGAAAAGTATCCTGCCCCCTGAAGCTGGTCGAACAAATTGTCGATGCGTGGCAAAGGATATCTGTTCCGCACTGTCACCCTTTTCAGCTGGCGGTAGTCAATACACAAACGCAAACTGCCGTCCTTCTTCTTGACGAACAGGACTGGAGCACCCCAAGGAGAAACACTGGGTCGAATAAGTCCCTTATCCAGCAGATCCTGCAACTGACCCTTCAACTCCCTAAGTTCCGCCGGGGCCATCCGATAAGGCGGTACAGAAATAGGCCCCGTGCCAGGAACCAAATCAATACAGAAGGAAATATCACGCTCGGGCGGTAGCCCAGAAAACTCGTCAGGGAACACATCAGGGAACTCGCTAACAACCGGAACCTGATCCAGAGGAACCTCTGTAACTCTAGTATCGCAAACATATGCGAGAAATCCCTGACATCCCTTCCGCAAAAGCTGTCCAGCGCGAAAAGAAGAAATCAGGGGTAACACCATGGTCCCCCAACACAATAACAACCGACTCCCCGGGAAAACAAAATCGAACTGTCTTCTCGCGGCAGTCGACAGAAGCATAGCACGTGGCTAACCAATCCATGCCCAAAAGAACGTCGAAGTCCAGCATCTCAAGAAGGATTAAATCGACCGGCAACTCTCTCTCGCCAATACGGACGATACAGGATCGGAACACGTGTCTAGCAACAAACGACTCTCCCACAGGAGTAGTCACAACAAGCGGCTGGCCAACCAAACCGGACTCTCTACCCAAACTCGGCACAAAGTGTGTGGATACGTACGAGTGCGTGGATCCGGGATCGAATAATAAGTGTGCATCAACCGAACATACAGGAAGGATACCTGAGACCACCGCATTGGACGCCTGCGCGTCCTGATGCGTCAAAGCAAAGACTCGCGCCTGTCCTCCACCTGCAACTAACTGTCCTCTGCCGGCCGCTGGCTGTCCTCTACCTCGGCCACCTCGTCCTCTATGAACAAATCCTCCGCGACCACGACCTCTCTGTGTATGCGTCTGACGCGGAGTAACAGTAGGTACTATCGGCAATGCCGTCTGGGGTGGTGAAGGTGGTAATGTAACATGCGGTGCTGCCGCCCCACTCCGGGGTATCTCAGGACAATCTCGCACACGATGATAAGAACTCCCGCAACGGTAACATCCCGATGATGGTCGCTGACCCTCCCGGGGATAGGAGCTAAACAATCGGCCTCGTCTCGAATCCCTGCCACCAGTAAGGTGCCTGTCACGACGCCGGAATGGCCGTCTCTGCACTGACGTATCTGCACGTACTCTCTTCAGCCCTGGAACTACCGAAGTCTCAGCAAGGCGCTCCTCAACTAATAATGCTGCATCCACTGCTGCTGCATATGTCTCATAATGCTGCGCGCTGATAGAAAGGAATAATGGTGTGAGCAAGCCTCGGACAAATCTCTTAACTCGCAACTCCTCAGTAGCCACTAGGTACGGGGCATAAATAGCTAGCTCTATGAACAGCACGTTGTACTCTGCCACTGACATCCCTGGCGTCTGGCGCAAGGACTCAAATCTGCGTGCTCGGGCGTCCCTAACACTCTGGGGAAGAAAACGGGCAAGGAATAGCGCCACAAACTCGGTCCAGGTCATAGGAGGAAGACCTGCTGCTCTGCCCTTCTCAACTGAATCACACCACTTCTGCGCAAGACCTTCTAGGCGAAAGCTCGCGAACTCGACCCATCTCGTATCCGCGCATCTGAGTGAACGACATATACGGGCCATCTTATCAATGAAGGACTGGGGGTCCTCGGCTGTATCGGTGCCTGTGAAGACCGGAGGCTTCAGCCTCATAAACTCTGATAGCGATACTGTAATCACCTCCGTGGCTGCAGGGGCAACTGGCTGTGCGGTGGGTACCATCGCGGTCGCTGGAATAGGTGGAGCTACCTCTGGTCGCTGTGCTCGAAGTGTCTCGTCTAGCGATCCTATCATCTGGCGCATCTCCTGCATACTAGATCCCATCGTCTGGCGTATCTCCTGCACACCAGCCCCTAACATAGCAATCTGATCTGTCACGGCAGGAACAGCCTCCTCGGGCACAACCGGTGTGCTACCCGGATCAGTCCTCGTCTCGGACGAGTCAACTCGAATCTCGGCCCTCGCGGCCGCTCTCTGCGCCCTCGTAGTCTTTGGCGGCATAATGGCTAAAAGAAACAATAGGATTCGATAAGGATACGGAAATCGAATCGCAAGAATGTATATACTCAAGAAGGAATTTAAATCAACAAGTCCTAAGGTCGCGTAGGCGGAGTACCGTGTCGTGAGTATGCCGCGGAACATACACACGCTACGCTACCCTGCTGCAGCTACCTACTCCATCATACCAGGGTCGTCCTACACTCCGAAAGATAAAACCTACGCTCTGATACCAACTTTGTCACGACCCAAAGTTTGGCCCATGACCGGCACTTAACCACGTAACTTCTACAGGCGTAACGCGACTAAGTGAACCGAAAACCCAGAAATCAAACCAGTGAAAGTATAGAGTGTGATAAGTTTTTAAAAGAAAGCACTTACAACATGATAAGAAATCTAAGTAAACAACCACCAAGATAGTAATATACGACGCCGTAGCGAAAATCAAGATCCACAAGTGGGAACAACACAGATAGGATAAACTGCAAGTACAGTCGGCTCACAACGAGCTCGACACCAGAATACAAATAAAATACAACATCGTCCTCAGACCATCTCTAAGTCAAATACATACATGGTAGATGGAGAATACTAGATACTACAATGTACATACAGAAAGATAAACAGATACCGCACAAAACCCACCTATCAGCAAAAGAGCTAGTACACCAACTATGGGGGTATCTGTGTCAAAAGATGCAACCGCAGCCTGCCGCGACTACTCCGAAGGGCAACCTGCAAACACTATGGCACAACGGGGGTGAGTTGCCAACTCGTGAATAGAGATAACATATAAAGGTAATCGCGAGCATGCACGTACTGCGCTACTCTATCATATGCCAACAGATGATATCAATGTGTGATAAGCAGTAGGTGCAATAATCATGCAAATGCTCTATCAGGTAATGTAACTACAGGATGAGGTACAATGCTCTATCAGGTAATGTAACTACAGGATGAGGTACAATGCTCTATCAGGTAATGTAACTACAGGATGAGGTACAATAGTAAATGCTGAGTAGGGGCAATATAGTATCTACACGGAATGTCAACGTGGAATATATAATCGATGTCCCTCAATGCACCCAGATCCCCCAAATAGCTCAGGCGCCGGCACTCTCATCGGCCCTCGAATCCTGTACATCTCTGAGAATCCCGAGTGCCCAACATCGGCACCCAAATATCATAAATACTCGTGTCCAGCATCGACACGCAAATCCTCATCCATCGGGCCCCGTCAGTCCGGGTCAGCCCACGGGCTCCGTCTGCGGTATCGGCCCTCGGCCCCGGCAGTACGGATCACCCCGCATCCATCTATAGACTCTGATCAGTACCCTCCGGATAACTGTCAGGTCCAACCAATCACCGGTAGATAGTAGTCCCTCTGCCAGGCTCACCGTCTACTGCACAGCGAAACCGTTCTCGCCCCGGGGTACCATACCGGGTCTACCATGTACCCGTAATCGGCCTCAACCAGCTCCTCGATTCGGGTTCACATATATCACTCTAGCACCGAGAAAACACATGGTGGACGCACCGAAATATCATATCAAGGGAACCGGGTTTTTAAATGATTATATATTTGCAATAGCCACGGTTCCCAAATCCAGAAATCACATGTAATCCAAACCAAAATACAAGTCAATGATCCGATATGATATGTGCGTCAAATATAAATAGCATGTCAAGTCACATATAGATGAGCTACAATATAATGATCCGATGTGATATAGGCATCAAGTATGAATAGCATGTCAAGTCACATATAGATAAGCTACAATATGATGATCCGATGTAATGTAGGCATCAAGTATGAATAGCATGTCAAGTCACATATAGATAAGCTACAATATGATGATCCGAAGTGATATAGGCATCAAGTATGAATAGCATGTCAAGTCACATATAGATAAGCTACGATATGATGATCCGAAGTGATATAGGCATCAAGTATGAATAGCATGTCAAGTCACATATAGATAAGCTACAGTATGATGATCCGATGTAATGTAGGCATCAGGTATGAATAGCATGTCAAGGCACATATAGATAAGCTACGATATGATGATCCGATGTAATGTAGGCATCAAGTATGAATAGCATGTCAAGTCACATATAGATAAGCTACAATATGATGATCCGAAGTCATATAGGCATCAAGTATGAATAGCATGTCAAGTCACATATAGATAAGCTACGATATGATGATCCGAAGTGATATAGGTATCAAGTATGAATAGCATGTCAAGTCACATATAGATAAGCTACAATATGATGATCCGAAGTGATATACTATAGTGTGAGTATCATGGCAATTACTAAAGGTGTGTGTGTAACGTACAGGATAGTGCTCGTGCACATGGACCGTTAGTAATGGTGAGGTGTTCTATCAATTCTAATTTATAGCCGTGTAGTAGGGAATGCAATACGCACTAAATAGTAGCCATGAACAGTCAATGTATACTAAGGAAACTATAAGGTCCTATCAGCCCTGACGTAGAACGCCATGCGGGCGATATCCCCGTAGATGTGAAATCTACTCACCGTAGTCTCTCGCTAGGTGTAGCCAACAACTTCTTTCCCCTTCTGCGCGGCGTCCGCCGTACTCGCCTGCGAACCTAGAATTACACAATATATCACACGTAAGCTTGAAATCACACAAACGCGACATTAAAGCCGAACTAGTAACTCGTGTCGTGAACCAAGCGTGCGTGTGCGCGATACACTAAAACGTGTGGTTACGCGTCTGAAACCACTCCGACGCGTCGCGATACGCAGAAACCCAAAACCCACACACACGTATCATGCGTGTCGCGAAAGGTTGAAAATACGGGAAAAATAGGTATTCTACCACAGATTTTGATACAGGAAAGATATTGAAAAACTAAACATACCAAAACAACCCACATAGCAGCAGACACCCACACCCCAAACCCCAACCCCAAACTCCCCCATCTGGCCGCAATTTGCGGCCAGAATGCACATTTTGGCGGCCAGACTTGGGAATTGGGCTCCCAGGTTTGGTGTGTGCACTCTACACCCCCTGTGTATGCTACAGTAACATCTAGATTTGCTCTGCAATAACTCGGGTAGTAGCAGATCCTACAGTGCCCAAATTCTAGCTAAAATCCACACTTTGCACTAAAAATGGAACTTTAGGGTATTTTTGTGCAACCTGAAGTGCAACCTAGTTAAAATAGCTCTAATAACACTTAAAGGAGCTAACTAAACTATGAGAACACCAATCTAACATATACATCACAAATATCCTATAATATCACTAAAATGCACCAAAAATGTGATTTTTGCTAAACAATACTACAAGTTATGGAAAAAGAGGTTAAGACCAGGGTTTATACCTTCTAGAGACCTTGCAAAACACCAAAGTCTCAGCTTTTCCCCTCGTGTATGCAGATTTGCCTTAAACACCCCAAAAAGCTCACTTTACTAAGGTTTTGTGAAGGAAATATGTGGTTAATGTGTAGGATTTGTTTGGGAATCAAAGGGAAGTGAAGAGAAGAAGAAAAGATGAAGAGAAATGGGGGTTTCTCTGCTGGAAATTCTGCAGGAAAACTGAAGTGAAGAGAAGAGAGAGAAAAGAGCAAGGAAATGGGTCAAGAAGTCAAAAGCTTTACCTAACACCATGCTCATTTGTTTTATTAGGATTTGAAATTATAAAAAGAGTTTTGTGAAAGGATTAAATGGTGGGGGGAAAATAAGTTTGCAACCATGCACAAGAATGGTTAAAAAGTCACAAGAAAAAGTCTAAGTATGCAAGTGTGCTCAAACATAAGAAAAATTCCCAATATGCTAACATTACCAAAAATAACTAATAATCCTAGAAACACATATCTATAATCACACGTACGATCACTAATTATCATTAAAGACATTCAGACGGAAATTCAAAGTGTTACAGAAGGAGATGAAGAAAGCACTCATGGAATGAAGCAAGTGAGGAATGAATCAAGTGGTGAGAATAGCAACCATGGGTGAGTTAGTATCATATACTAACTCATGTAGAGACTAAACCATGGCTAACAATAATGGTTAGGTTAATAAATATCTTCAAGTAAAACAAAATTAGTAGACTTGGTCAATGGTTCCACAAGCTTCTTGTAACATTTTAGAAAAATAAAATATTATTTTTGGGAATTTTTATAATTAAATAATAATATATTGAATATTTTAATAAGGCGATATAATTAAATACCGATAAATTGGGAAAAATTTGGAAAATTATCGAAATTACTGAAATGAGGTGATTTATGTGATTTATGCAAATTATGAAATTTTACGATTTATTATACACTATTTTAATGCTAATCGCGATTAAATATCGCTAATCGTGCTTTAATCCGGTTTTGTGCACATGACATGCACTATGTCACATTTTAACACTTGTTACATTTTCTTTCATGGTTATTTCTTCATTCATGCATGGTTGTTGTTTTTATGAGAAGAAAAGATAAAGAAAAGAAAAGAAAAGGGAAAATGTTAAAGAAATGGGGTATGGGCATGAGAGAGAGTGTGAGGGGTCTCCTTTGACTTAGCCATTCTCTTTCCGTTTTCATTCACTTCATCTTTCCTCTCTCCCTTTCCCCATTGCTGCTGCACCCCTTCCCTCTCCTCTTCAAACCCTCAATTCATCACCAAAAACTACTCAAAAGGCCATCTCCATTTCACAAAAAACATGCACAAGCTCACACCAAGCACTTTGGACCAAGAAAGTTTGCATTTTGGTGCTCTAGGGGATTCATGAGTGCCAAATGAGCTAATTCTTTTACATTAAGTGTAGTATTCCATTTTCTTTAGCCTCTATTCAAGTTTAAATTCAATTTCGTGTAGTTTTGTGCACTTTGGAAATTCCTAGAGAGAGTTAGGGTTTAAGTTGAGTTGTATGGTGAATTTGAGTGTATTTAGTGACCTTAAACCCCCCCCCCCCATGGTGTTAGAAACCCAGAACATAAATAAGATAAAACCCGAAACCCAAATTTACTGAAAACAGAAACTTCCAATGTCGGTTTTGTGAGTTTTTGGGGTGTGCAGGGAAATCTGGGATGACCTGGGGTAATTACGAGTTAAGCAAACGACCCCAGTAGACTAGAATTTACCCTAGGAACCCACTGTAGCAGGACGATCCCCATTGGAGACCCCCTGGCCGGCGAGCTCGGAAATTCATGGGTAGGGGTCGGCCATTTTGGTGAGTTAGGTGCCCAGGTTGCTTCCGTAGGTCATATACACCCTATATATCACCCTAGTGTTGTTTGCTTACCTTGTTTTTACCTTAATCAAAATCTGGGAGCACATTAGGGTGTTTTTGTATATATTTTCCGTATTTTGAAATGTTTGGTTTTGATATTTATGTTCGCTTTGGTTGTTTGTACATCAACGACTAGGGATGTTTGATTGAATTGCGAGAGCAAACTATAGGTTTTGACCTATGTGAGTTCCGCGTGTCGTTTTGGTTTTGATTTGGATTTTTATGCGATACGACACGTTGTGACATGTAGGTACCCCATGTGGACTTCGAGACGACAAGCAAGCGAGTGGCGATGTCGGTATCGGCAAACGAAGATCAAGGTAAGTAGATATATATCTACGGGGGAAGTCGGGTGGATGGCGTATAGCACCCCCGCAGTTCGTAGTATAGCTTATATATATATATGGTTATATATGTGTTTTATGTTACGTGGATGATTATCAAGATATGATTTTGTGTTCATGGTTTAGTTTAGGGTAGTTAGAAGTAACTTAGTTTAGCTTATTAGTCATGAACCCTAGAATAAGGTTTACACCCACACACCCACACACACTTGCATACTTTTATTTACCTGTGCGTATATGGGGATATGTGTATACACACACACACACACACATGGGTATGGGACTATGTGTGTGTATATATGTATGTATATATATATATATATATAAATATATATATATATATATATACACACGTATACATATACATGGATTATGAGGATAGTACATGATATTTGGAGATGAGTCGATGGGATTGAGCTTGATGCCATGTGATCGGTGATATGACGTGGTTCGTATTATGAGATACGACATGATGTTTAGCGGGTCCTTTAGGCGTGGTGTTTTCATACACACGCATGCATATACGTAGATGGTATCAGTATTGTACTAGACTTAGATCAGTACCCCCAGATCATGATATGTGATAAAGAGGATACCGGATGAATAATGAGATAAATGTGATATTTGACCCGTACCCAGATTTGGGAGGCAGTACGACGGATTTACCGTACGAGCTATATATTGATGATAGATCCGCACTCTTGACTCGAGAATGTCATATTATATAGGGTATCGTATGGGATACTATTGAGGCGGGATCACCGACTATTATATATATAAATATATATAGATAAATATATATATATATATATTTATATATATATATATATGCATGTATCGACTCAGATTTAGGTGGTTTCCTTACCTTTGATTAGTCTGTTAGTTTAGATCTGTAGTTTACTGTATGACCCATATTATTTATTGCATATTCATTATTGTTGTGCTTATTATTCAGCTCCCGTATATTATAGCTGTTCGCATCGCATTGCATGCTTATATTGTGTTTTCATATGTTAATATTGAAATCATACTGTCAGGACACCAGCACCATACCGATGATGCGTATGTTCCATATACACTTACTTGCCGGCTCACACACATCATCATCGGTAATTGCCATGTCACGTACACATTAGAGAATATTATTTGATTAATATCACTCGTTAGCGGATAGTTTCGACATATCATTATTGTGCTAGTTTAGATATCGCATTCATTACTGTTATACTTCATGCATATTTATTATTCATTGCCATGCATTTTTATTTAGGGCCAGTCCGGATTTGTCGGAGCCCAAAGCTTTTAAATTCATCGTTATTTATTCTCGAGATTTGGGTTTCCATGAGATTTATGGATTTGGAGAAACCGTAAGATTTTATAAAACTGATTATTATTTTAAAATGAAAGTTGCGGTTTTCTCATGATATGATTTGAGATTGTCCACCATGAGTTTTCTCGGCTCTTGAGCGATATAATACACCCAATTCGAGGAGGAGTAGGAACCGTCTGTGGGTGCATGGTAGACCCGGTGCGGTACCCTGAGGCAAGAAGATCGGAGTTGATCGGCGTTGAGCCTGTGACAGGGGAGCATTGCAGACCAGTGATTGTTTTGTGACTCGACGGATATCTGGAGGATACCGATCGGAGTCGGGCCAGTCCGGATAGCCGGAGCCGAGGGGCCAGTCCGGATAGCCGGAGCCCCAGATATTGATATTGAGGTTTTGAGATATTATGATATGGGCCAGTCCGGATAGCCGGAGCCCTAGATATCGAGATATTGGGATTTTTGTTTTGTGTCGATGCTAGACACTGATTTATGTTGATTTCATTGATGATACCTCACTTTAAATTATAGAAATCTCACTAAAACAAAAAAACAGTTTCTCATTTATATGTATTCTGTTTTAATGCATCCATACCTCTTATTGTGATATATTGCTACTTGAGGCACTGACACGAGCACATGGGATTGCACTTATGTATAAATGTTTACCCTTGCCACCTTATCATGTTTCATACTTTATCATTTTGAGGTTGTATATATTGATTGTATTGACCTAGGATTGAGTCATACATACGATTTCTGCTCGGTAATGTTTTCTACTCACGAGTTGGCAACTCACCCCTGTTGTGCCACAGTTTCTTGCAGGTTTTATCGTACAGGTTTCGTGCGTCTTTGCTGGCACACTGTTTCCATTCTGAGTGATTTGCTTTGGTAGGTAGGTTCATTTACATCGTGACCACCATTGTAATTTATTTTATTCATTGTATCTAGTAAACTCCATCAACCAGACTGTTTTATTTATTAGACTTAGAAGACCAGATTTGTTTATTCTTTCAACCTTAGAGTCGTGTGTTGTATTATTATGGATTTCTTGATGTTTTGAGTTTCCTTTTTGAGTTTTGATCCTCGCCCTTGGCGTTGTATATTATATTGCTTGCGTGGTTGTGGCCGTCGTTTGACGAAGAGCTAGCTCCCGCTTGGGGATTCCTTATTTCATTATATATGCTTCTATCAGGTTGTACCCGTTTGGGCAAGTTTTTACAAAGGAAACTCTGCCGAAATTTTCAGAAAAGACTTGATGTTTTAAAAACGCATACATCGACTTATTTTAACAAAACACTTCTTTAAATGGTTTAGATTTCTGGGATTTTGGCTTACTTGAATTAGATGGGGTCCTATAGACTTCATATGATTCAAGGGCCAGTCATGTGCCATTTCGGGTCGTGATAAAGCTGGTATCAGAGCGCTAGGTTAACCTTGGTTCGATTCTAGGTTTGACTATGCGGAGCCTAGGGCGTTTGTATAAATACGGAATGTAGGCTTAACCTTACAGAATTTAGACTTAATCGAGGGGGTATTAGACCCGAATTTTCGTCGCATAGGTTGACCTTGGTTGATGGAGTAGGTGACTTAAGGAGAGTGACGTACCGTGTGTATGTTCCGCGTCATACTTACAATACGCTACTCCGCTTAAGAAGCCTTAGGATGTACATTTCCTTGCACATTATTATATTCATTCATGATCTATCCTCATCGATATCGGTTTATTGTTTTGCTGCAACGATTTTACGGGAAGAGAGAGCTACGGCTAGAGTTGCGGTCAGCATGAGCTCGTCACGGACGAGGACTGACTAGGGCGTGATTCCAGGGACTTACGATTGCTTAGAGAGGCGTCGTTTATTTATGTTTTTGCGCCATGAGCGTTTGATGGATCGCTTTTACGAGATTACACGGACGTGCAGATCAGCACCAGAGGATTGAGCCACTGATAGAGGCCAGCCAGAACGTGATGACCGTAAATGCATAGATTATTCTTGATGATTGAGGCACTGTTCAGCATGCAGACGAATGAGCCAGTTGTTGCTACGAATGACGAGATATCGCCCCAGATATTGGAGCTACTGCAGCATGAATATATACTTAGAGATATGATAGAAGGTCGCTAGTCACTCGATGATGAATGACTAGGACATGTGGTTCGTTCGCTTACCCCGATGCGAGGTCATCAGATTGATTGATTCCAGCTAGAAACGACTTCACGCAGGTACGTTGAGAATCGATAGAGACGATCGAATGTCAAAAACCCATTTTTCCAAGTTTAAGGTATTCGGAGAAACATGCAAGTAATTCTGTGGACCCTCTAGAAGAATGAAACCCTAACTCGATATAATAACCATGAGAACGCTTTGAAACCTTAGGGTTTGCAGCAGTTCAGTGGTACCATTAATAAGGCTTGGGTTTGCCCTTCTACGGCTGGTCCATAGGTACTGTGGCATGTACTAGAATACTATTAAACTGTACCCAAGATGTTGAGCTCTTGGGGGATTATGAGGATTTGACGAATCGATCAAATGGTTCGACTTCATTCGGATATCATATGATGGGATACATTGCTTGGGAGACTCCAGATACGAGTATAGCCGTTGGAGCACAGTCCATGTAGCCATGAAGAGATGAGTCCGAAGCAGTCGACATTAGAGAAAAGTAGAGTTAGAGGTTCGTGCGAGATCTTGATGAGATGACGTTCCACTCCGCCAACATCAGAGATGTGACACGCATACAGAGGCGTTATTTATTGATATATCTTCCAGAAGGAGTCGCGATGAGTGTGCAGCCGTTCCGGAACAAGAAAAAGATATAATAAAGGGTGATAACCTCCAGGCAGTTCGGCAAAAACAAGATTTGGGAGAGACCTCGACAGGACCTTTCTGGAATAATTTACGAGAAGACTTGGACCTAGGAACGGTCATATTTCGCACACCCAGCAGGCCAGAGTTCGGCACCGTCGACGAGATATGTTATGAGTGACCACGACAGTTGGCCAGAGATTCTTAGAGGAAGTGCTTGTTGTTAGTGTATATGCCCTAGAGGCCATTACTGTTTCATACTAGTTTGTATATTACTTAATGGAAGCTTGGGATATTCACCATTGTATAGACAATCTTGCTCAAAATAGTAGTATGCTACTTGGTTTGTCTCTACTTCAATGTGTGTACATGTGTTTCTTTTAACATATCGCCTATACACATTAGTGGAGCCCTTAGGATCTTTGCTTAATTACCAGCGTTGTGATGGCAGTCACACTCGTGGGGGCTGGGTAATCCACAAGCACATCCTTATACAGTTCCCTAGTCGTAGGACTATCGAGACAGAGCATCGATACTCCGGAGTAGACTAGCGTATGCGCTTCTCATCCCAGCAGGGGAGACGGTCTGTCTCACAGCCGTCAGTACGTCGTACTTGAGATAGTATGCGAGTGCTCGTTAGGTTACGAGTACACTGGACAGGACTCGTCGGGAACTGATTGGTTGGTACTATACCTATCGTCAGTTATCAGTTCCCAGGTGACATGAGTACAGCTTAGTCCGCTGACTTGACACTGTCACTTCTCCTCGAGTGTGTTCCCACTGTACTTTGATTACTACCCTACCACGGCTCAAAGGAGTCGTGCAAACAGGTAGTAGTTGGGTGCAGTCCCGAAGCACTTGGAGGCAGTGACGGTTAGATAGGTTTCGTCCATCCCGGTATTGAGAGTTGATATCGCGCTGTGTCAAGGAGAGCCATTACACATAGTCGTCCCTGGCCAGGGCAAGCGAGATATACTGGTGGGTTTCCAGAGTTATCTCAGGATGTTCTGGGCTACACTCCGACACGACTTGTACCGCTATTAGGGGACTGACGTTTATCGCCCCCCTAGGCCTGCCATGCGATATTCTCAGACGAACAGACCGGACTGTACGGAGACTGTCACATTCAGGCTCAGTATGAGTTTGGATGGGTTTCACCTCATCAGTCTTCTTATCGGCATCTACTTGGGGGCCGTTACGCACAGCTAGTGCCGCTTGCGGTCTGTGGTTAAACCCACTGCCAGCGTAGTGTCGAGTCTTTAGGGTCCCATACAGAGAGCTATTTGCCTTTGGACAAAAAGAGTAGAGGTCGCATGGTTTTGCGACAGGGTTCGGTCACATCCGTGCACTTGTGCACGTTTGGTGTCCGGGCAGTTATTACTAGCGGGCTTTGGTTTAAGCCGGATCCTAGTATACGTTTTGGGATTGGTTTTATCTCGTTTGTGTTCGTGTTCCTCGGAACGCGGATGCGGGTGTGTATGCACGGTTGACCGAGACAGAGGCTGAGGATTCTCATTAGGGTTGTTGACTGTTGACTTTTTCTAAACCCTAATGAGAATAGGAAATATGATTAATAATAATATTAATAAAGTATTATTGTGCCATGGTTGGGTTGAAAGTTTGACTTTGTTGACTTGTTGACTTTATTGACCGGTTGACTAGTTTGGACTTGTTGACCATCATCATTGTATGGCTATCATTTCATGGTTATGACTTTTGCTTGCTTGTTGTTGTTTACAAAATGAGTGCATGAAATGATAATGCCATTGACATGAACCATCACAAAATACTTAATTATTATTATTATGATGATTATTTTTCTTTTTGAGAGCATGGTTGTAAAAGTCTTGCTCATTCTATCATATGGTTTCTCTCTCATCCTCAAGCTCTCCCTCTTCCTCTTCCTCTTCCACTTCCTCTTGCTCATGGTTCTCTTGTCTCATGAGTTGAGAAGCAAGAACCATTGAGATAAAACCCTAAAACACTTCTCTACTCATCCTAGAATACAAGGTCTAGCAAGCCAAGTATTTTAGTTTCCTCTAGATTGAGGTTGGAGCCAAAGGTAGAAGCTTTCGGGTGGATCCATCTTCGGCACAAGGAGACGACGAGGTGAGGTCGATCCGACCACCACAAGGAGTTGAAGAGAAGGAGTTCAAGATTAGGTATAACCCCTAACATAGTAGCTAACCTCTTAGTTAGGTTGTTAGATAGTTTGTTTAACAAAGATCCGTTTCTAGAGTCCATGTTACCCCCACCGTAAAAATCGTTTTACACCATTTCTGCAACCCCAAAGAACCGGGGATGGGTAACGTGAACTTACAGTGGTATCAGAGCCTAGTTAAGCACTATCTAACATGTTAGCAAAGTAACTAGAAGTTCGATTGGAGAAAAAATCACAAAACATGCCCGAACTTTAAACTTTCTGTCGATTTTTATTCTGCTCTAAAAATAATTTAACACATCTGAAAAATTGTCTCAGGGTTTTTAGTGAAAACAGCAGAAAAACGATCCACTGAGCCGACCAACTCACCGCGGAAACGCGGCAAGAAGAGCTTCTTGCCGCGGATCCGCGGCCGAGTTGAGTCAGCCGTGGATCGGTTTTGCTGCAGTGTGTTTCCTGGGGTGTTTTGGGATTTTTGGAATATGATTTTTCTGCCCAGATTTTGCAGAAAGAAAAATTTGTTTTTGGGGTTGTTAAAAATCAGTATTTTGATCGAACTTCTAAAGACTTTAGCTAACGGGTTTATATCTGTGATGTGATATATGTATTGAACGTCTGCTAATCGCTATACGTCGATTAGTGGGGGTTATACATATCTGTGATCTGTAATGTTGATGGTATGTGTATATGAATTCATTGGATTATCGCGGAAGAATAGCCGGGGGTTGTGAGATGAGAGTTTTCTTTATCTTTCAATTCATGTAATTTGTAATTGATATAATATTATTTGTATGGCCGTACATCCGGGATGAGATTGTAGCCGCCATTGTATAATTTCTTTTACTCTTTTTGCTCTTAGGATAGACCCAAGGAGGGGTGCACAAACTACCGGGTACCTCGAAGTGCCTAGTGGCCTACTCATGTTGTTGAGGGAGGTTGCTTCACTTCGGGTATTTGGCGGGTAGTTTGCCGCACCCATAGGGGTCTAAGGTGGGGTATTGGCTATTCACCGCGACCGTGTAATCCGCTTTTCGTTACAGGCTCGTACGGAATGCGGATTCCTAGTATATCAAATGTGTTCATCTGTGATCTAGAATGGCTATCATTGCATCTGACGAATGTATATATCTATATATGATATCTATTTAGGTGTTGCTTATGTTTTGCATCCGCGCTAGTCCAGCCCCCGCTCTGTCGTTAGTTAAGTAACCTAACGGGTAATGACGGGGCCCCGTGGCGAATGCAGATGGCATAAGCGTACGTCATATTTTCGTTGTTTTCTGCAATGATAGGACGCATTAAATTAATGCAAGAAAATAAACCAAAGTAAAGTCGTTGGAACAATTTCAAAACCACTCGGTTTCTTTTCAAAAACAACTTTTAAACGCGGAGCTTAAGCCACTCCTTTTAAAAGCTATCTCGTTCCTTCGATTATATCAAGTTCACTACGTTCACGGTTTCGCCAAAACCATTCGTAGCCCTCCGTCATTTCAGTTAAATATTCAGTAGTATTCAAGTTATGTATTTTGACCTTCGCCAAGGCATAGTGATTGGTAGCTGCTGAATATTTATCTGTAGCATAGATAGATGCGTTGGTTTGGGACTGTCGTACTACTATTTTGGCCTTCATCAAGGGTATGTACGGGTGGGTTCAAATTAACCTGGATAATGACGGGTAGAACTTGACATGTGACTTATGATATGTTGGCCTTCGTCAAGGTCATAAGAGCATGAGGCAAAAATCCACATTGGGAGTTTCTAAAGAAACTGAAACTTGCTAGCGCTGCATACCATTTGGAGTGTGATGATTCTGGTAGGATTCCTTCAGTTTTATCACACGATGATATTTGGATCCCGATCCTACTGTGAGTATATGCTACTCCTCGGGAACTTTCTCACTTAACGATCAATGCTATAAACCAAGTAGGTGTCTAGAAAGGTGTTAGCGGGGCTACGCCCCCAGGGAAAAGAGGTTATTTAATTAAGGAACTTCGCGAAAGCGTTGGAAAACCTACCTCGAAGTACCGACACTGGCCTGGCTGAACGGTTAAGCAAGTATTGTACGGTGAGATTGATCCCGACTAATTCTTCCTTTTTGGTTTGAGGAGGGATTGAAGAAACAGTGGGAGCCATCCTGTTTAGATAAATTAAAAACCAATCTAAACTTGCAAGAGCATCATGCTGAGTGTTTTCTTCTCTCTCTCTTAATTGCAGCGACCAAGTGACCACACATAGGTTACATCTAGATAATAAAATGACTGAATCTGACTATTATGATTGGCAAAGGTCTGTCCAAATGTCCATTGCCCATGACAAGCTGGGACACCTCTTAACTAATCAAACCCCTGCCGTCTCAGGACCAGTTTCCCCTGTCACGGATAGTGATATCTGTAAAACATCAGAAAAAGACTGTACGAAAGCCAAGTATCTCGTGTTAGCCTCAGTTGATGGTACATACCAGAGGCAGCACGAGAAGATGGACTTAGTTTCTATCTTCCTCCATAACAAAGATTTATATGGAGAGCAATTTCGTATCGCAAAATATGAGACCTCGAACGAATTGCTTCAAGCGAGGTTGGCTATCGGGTCATCTATAGGGGGCAACGTCCTTATAGAGACCAGCTATTTTGAGCTCACGGACCTGAAGACCGCGTTGAAGAACGGGTCAAATACTGACTTGATTCTACAGTCTCTGCCCTCTGCTTATACCCTGAAGGAAACCAGGGAAGTAGAAGGAAAGGGAAGGGCAAAAGTTTCGGGACTGGATGCAGTAAAGGAGGGACGTTCCTATTGTTACAGGAATGAACATTGGCAGAAGGATTGCAGGGCTAGTAAAGCCAGTAGCCAGGATTCGAAGCATGTTGTGGCTTCGGCTTCGGGTGTGTTTGTAGTAGAGAACTGTATGTCAGTTAACCCTACTTCCTGGGTATTGGATACCGGATCAGGATCTCACATCTGTAATTCGTTACAGGCTCTGAGAAACCGTAGGGTTATCAAGATAGGTGATATGACTCTCAGGGTTGCTAACGGAATGAGCATGAACGCTGAATCCATAGGGGAATATCATCTTGGACTGACAACTGGGCAGATATTGATTCTGTGTAATTGTTTGTATGTACCAGGTGCGACTTGTAATATCATATCTGTATCCTTACTTTCTAAGGAAGGATATGATTTTACTTTTGTAAGCGATGTGGTCCACATCCACCTAAATCAAGTTCTGATTGGGTCAGGTACATTAGAAAACGGGATATACGTATTGAACCAAGCTCAGATTTTCAAAGTCCAGAACACACTTAAAAGAATGTCTCCGGAATTAAATCAGGCTTTCTTATGGTATTGTAGACTGGGTCACATTAATGAGACACGGTTAACTAAGTTACATAAAGAGGGATACTTGAATCCGTTTGAGTATCAGTCTTATGCCACTTATGAATCTTGTCTCATAAGAAAGATGACAAAAACTCCGTTCACTGGACACGGAGTAAGAGCGAGCGAGCTCTTGGGACTCATACACAGTGACGTGTGTAGTCTAATGTCTATACATGCGTGAAGCAGTTATTCATACTTCATTACTTTCACAGATGATTTCTCTAGGTATGGACATGTTTTCCTGATGAAGCATAAATCCGAGGCTTTTGAGAAATTTCGGGAATACAAGAATGAAGTTGAAAAACAAACAGGCAAAAGTATCAAGACACTGAGATCTGATCGAGGTGGTGAATACTTGAGTGCCGAGTTTCTGGACTACTTAAAAGAGAATGGAATTCTCTCTCAGCTTACTCCTCCATACACACCACAGCACAACGGTGTATCGGAAAGGCGGAATCGAACCCTATTGGATATGGTTCGTTCTATGATGAGTAAGGCTGAGTTACCGCGATCCTTCTGGGGTTATGCACTAGAATCAGCTGCATATCTTTTGAACAAGGTTCCCTCCAAGACTGTGCCTACCACACCATATCAGATGTGGTGTGGGAAGAAACCCCATCTTCAATATCTGAAGATATGGGGATGTCCAGCTTTTGTTAAAAAGCAGCATGCGGACGAACTCGAGGCACGCTCAGTACTGTGTAAGTTTGTGGGATACCCAAAGAACTCCACGGTGTATCTTTTCTATTACGCAGAGGAACAAAAGGTTTTTGTTTCTCGTCATGCCCACTTTCTGGAACATCAGTTTTTAGAAAAAGGAATAAGTGGGAGAGCAATAGAACTGGAAGAAATTCCAGAACTATAAGCTATTACTGAAAACTTGGAAGAACCAGAAGTTTCAGGAGAACCGGACATTCCTGCACCACTCCGTAGGAGTAGTAGGAAGTCTCATCCGCCCAAGAGATACTACGGTTTTTCATAGACGGGGATAGAGAGGATTGCACTGTTGATTATGATGAGCTTACTAGCTTCCAGCAAGCCATTCAGAGCGGTGACTCAGTAAAATGGCTGGATGCAATGCGGACTGAGATGGAGTCCATGTACACCAAAAAAGTTTGGACTTTGGACTTTGCTCCAGAAGGGGTAAAACCTGTAGGCTGCAAATGGATCTTCAGAAAGAAGATTGGTGTAGATAGGCAGGTTGAAACCTATAAAGCTAGACTTGTTGCAAAGGGTTTTCGTCAAAGACCTGGTTTGGACTATGACGAGACCTTTTCTCTAGTGGCTATGTTCAAATCCATTCGGATCCTTCTTGCCATTGCTGCCTTCCACGATTATGAGATATGGCAGATGGACGTAAAGACGGCTTTCCTAAATGGAAATTTGGAAGAGTGCGTCTATATGGATCAGCCGGAGGGATTCATTCAGAGTGGGAGCAGCGGTAAAGTGTGCAAGTTGCTCAAGTCCATCTATGGACTGAAGCAGGCATCGCGGAGTTGGAACATCTACTTTGATGATACTGTCAAAGAATTCGACTTTATCAAAAACCCAGATGAACCATGCATTTACAGTAAGATTGTAGGGAGAACTGTTGTATTCCTCCTCTTGTACGTGGATGACATTCTCCTAATAGGAAATGATATTCCTATGTTACAGTCAGTCAAAGGATTCTTGTCACAAAGGTTCTCCATGAAGGAACTGGGCGATGCCAACTACATTCTGGGGATCCAGATCTATCGTGATAGATCTAAGAGGACGTTGGGACTTTCACAGTTCAGGTACATAGACACCATACTGAAACGATTCAGTATGGAAGATTCCAAGCGCTGTAATTTGCCGGCTTATCACGGAATCACTTTCTCCAAAGAGAAGTCTCCCAAGACTGATTTGGAAAGGGCTCGCATGTCATCAATACCCTACGCATCTGCGGTAGGCTCTATAATGTATGCGATGTTGTGTACCAGACCAGATGTAGCATACGCATTGAGCGTTGTAAGCCAGTATCAGTCGGACCCAGGGGAGAAACACTGGATAGCAGTAAAGAACATTCTCAAGTACCTGAGAAGGACTAAGGAGATGTTCTTGGTGTATGGCGGAAAAGACCTCTAGATCGAGGCCTTTGCTGACTCCAGCTTCCAGAGTGACAAGGATGACTCTAAGTCCATGTCGGGTTATGTCTTTACCCTCAATGGAGGGGCGGTTTGCTGGAAGAGTTCCAAACAGGAAACCGTTGCTGACTCAACGATGGAAGCGGAATATATCGCTGCTGCTGATGCCGCAAAAGAAGCCGTCTGGATGAGGAAGTTCTTGACAGAACTTCAGATGGTTCCATCCATTGTTGATCCAATACCTCTGTATTGCGACAACAACGGGGCTATAGATTTAGCGAAGGAACCCAGGTCACATCAAAAGTCCAGACACATCTTGAGGCGGTATCACCTGATCAGGGAGATCGTGGATCGCCAGGAGATCGAGGTTCGGAGGGTTGCTACGGAAGATAACACTGCTGATCTATTCACGAAGGCCTTACCCCAGACTCAGTTCGAGCGGCTGATCGAGATAATAGGTCTTCGATACGCCAGTACATGGCCTTAGTGCAGGTGGGAGATTGTTAGTGTATATGCCCTAGAGGCCATTACTGTATCATACCAGTTTGTATATTACTTAATGGAAGCTTGGGATATTCACCATTGTATAGACAATCTTGCTCAAAATAGTAGTATGCTACTTGGTTTGTCTCTACTTCAATGTGTGTACATGTGTTTCTTTTAACATATCGCCTATACACATTAGTGGAGCCCTTAGGATCTTTGCTTGATTACCCGTGTTGTGATGGCAGTCACACTCGTGGGGGCTGGGTAATCTATAAGCACATCCTTATACAGGTCCCTAGTAGTAGGACTATCGAGACAGGGCATCGATACTCCGGAGTAGACTAGCGTATGTGCTTCTCATCCCAGCAGGGGAGACGGTCTGTCCCACAGCCGTCAGTACGTCGTACTTGAGATAATATGCGGGTGCTCGTTAGGTTACGAGTACACTAGACAGGACTCATCGGGAACTGATTGGTTGGTACTATACCTATCGTCAGTTATCAGTTCCCAGGTGACATGAGTACAGCTTAGTCCGCTGACTTGACACTGTCACTTCGCCTCGAGTGTGGTCCCACTGTACTTTGATTACTACCCTACCACGGCTCAAAGGAGTCGTGCAAACAGGTAGTAGTTGGGTGCAGTCCCGAAGCACTTGGAGGCAGTGACGGTTAGATAGGATTCGTCTCTCCCGGTATTGGGAGTTGATATCGCGCTGTGTCAAGGAAAGCCATTACACATAGTCGTCCCTGGCCAGGGCAAGCAAGATATACTGGTGCATTTCCAGTGTTATCTCAGGGTGTTCTGGGCTACACTCCGACACGACTTGTACCGCTATTAGGGGATTGACGTTTACCGCCCCGTTGGCCCGCCATGCGATATTCTCAGACGAACAGACCGGACTGTACGGAGACTGTCACATTCAGGCTCAGTAGGAGTTCGGATGGGTTTCACCTCATCAGTCTTCTTATCGGCATCTACCTGGGGGCCGTTACGCATAGCTAGTGCCGCTTGCGATCTATGGTTAAACCTACTGCCAGCGTAGTGTCGAATCTTTAGAGTCCCACACATAGAGCTATTCGCCTTAGGGCAAAAAGAGTAGAGGTCGCATGGTTTTGCGACAGGGTTCGGTGACATCCGCGCACTTGTGCACGTTCGGTGTCCGGGCAGTTATTACTAGCGGGCATTGGTTTAAGCCAGATTCTAGTATACGTTTTGGGATTGGGTTTATCTCGTTTTTGTCCGTGTTCCTCGGAACGCAGATGCGGGTGTGTATGCACGGTTGACCGAGACAGAGGCAGAGGATTCTCATTAAGGTTGTTGACTGTTGACTTTTTCTAAACCCTAATGAGAATAGGAAATATGATTAATAATAATATTAATTAAGTATTATTGTGCCATGGTTGGGTTGAAAGTTTGATTTGTTGACTTTGTTGACCGGTTGACTAGTCTGGACTTGTTGACCATCATCATTGTATGGCTATCATTTCATGGCTATGACTTTTACTTGCTTGTTGTTGTTTACAAAATGAGTGCATGAAATGATAATGCCATTGACATGAACCATCCCAAAATACTTAATTATTAATATGATGATGATTATTTTTCTTTTTGAGAGCATGGTTGTAAAAAGTCTTGCTCATTCTATCATATGGTTTCTCTCTCATCCTCAAGCTCTCCCTCTCACTCTTCCTCTTCCTATTGCTCATGGTTCTCTTGTCTCATGAGTTGAGAAGCAAGAACCATTGAGATAAAACCCTAAAACACTTCTCTACTCATCCTAGAATACGAGGTCTAGCAAGCCAAGTATTTTAGTTTCCTCTAGATTGAGGTCGGAGCCAAAGGTAGAAGCTTTCGGGTGGATCCATCTTCCGCACAAGGAGACGACGAGGTGAGGCCGATCCGACCACCACAAGGAGTTGAAGAGAAGGAGTTCAAGATTAGGTATAACCCCTAACATAGTAGTTAACCTCTTAGTTAGGTTGTTAGATAGTTTGTTTAACAAAGATCCGTTTCTAGAGTCCATGTTACCTCCACCGTAAAAATCGTTTTACACCATTTCCGCAACCTCAAAGAACCGGGGACGGGTAATGTGGACTTACACTTGTGCAGGACTATTCCGCCATACTTGATTTCGGTATTTTGGGCGATCTATTCGCATGATTGAATTTTGATGACTGAGTTTCATGATATTGTTTTCATGCACCATGATTGCACCTACTTGGTATTTATATTTTGCGCATAGTTATTACACTTGAGATATACTTTATACACCGTTGTGTTGATTTATGATTTGTGCATAGTTATTGCACTTAATATCGTTTTTGTGCCTTGGCTGCACATGTTTATGATTTCATGGATTTCATACAGTTGGGTTGATTTTGTGCATGTGGTACGCACACGATTTGGTTTTCGCACTCGGTATAGTTCACATATGCTTGCATTGCATTGATACGTATTTTGTGCACCACAGTTGCACCTGACTTCTTTTTGATGTCATTCGAGACATTGATTTTGATTTCATGCCTAGGGCATGCATATGATTTGGCTTATGCTTTCGGTATAGTTTTCATGCACTTTTAGTATTTTGATTTGCTTTTGTGCACGTTGATGCACATGGTTGTGAGATTATAAACCACGGTATACCTGATTGGATTTGGATTGAAATGTGTTGTATGCTGTCGATTTTGATTGTGATACTCGATATTTGTTTTGTGCACTTTGTGCACCTGATTGGATTCTTGCGCATATTTGATGCGCTTGGATTGGATTTTGCGCATGTCCGGCGCTTGATATTGTATTTCGTGATTTCGTGCATGTTGGATGCATATGATTTAGATTTTATTCGTGCATGATGGATGCACCTGATTTGGATTTTCGCGCATGTTGGGCGCATGATATGAGATGCGATTTTGGTGCACACCAGATGCACTAAATCGGGATTCTTTGTGCATATCAGATGCACCTGATATTGCTGTCAGGCACACCTGTTGCCCTTGACAGATGTTTTGTGCACACCCGATGCACTTAGATGTTGTTTCTGTGCACATGTATGGCACATTCATGGGTTTCGATTTCCGTGCGCACCAGACGCACGTGGCATTCTTATGCACATTTTGGGATTGATTTCTTATGGAACAGTTCGTTTTTATGATATTTACTATGTGTTTTCGTACTGAGCAGAACTAGTCAGAGGATAGTACCTGGATATATTTTGCATGCATTGATATTTATCGAAGGGATTTCCAAAAAGGGGGCTATAATCTCAGTATTTACCTACGTGTCTGAGATGACATGAAATTTTTAAAACAAGGAAACCCTTCTAAATATTTTTTTCAAAACGGCGGGACGTGTATGTTAAACAAATGGTATATATATAAATATAGTTATTTTCTTATAATAGACGTCCGCCACTGTGCCACGATACGCGCATCGCACAGCAACATGAAAGGTTTGGCATGCATTTCCTTCAGATGTTTACATGTATAGTTTTGATGTATATCATATTGGTTTCGTTTTAGATTTGACATTTGTGTCATCACCATGATTCCGATGATTGTGGGATGCTTGACGGAGTTTTGTTTTTGTGTTATTTGCTCATTTTTCATACGAATGTACTGCGCTATGATGTGTTTTATGTATTGATGATTTCGGAGCCCCGACGACTTGGACTTTTTACTGAAATGTTTTAGTATTTGAGAGATTAAATTTAAATTCAGGGATCGAATTTCTTTAAGGGGGGAAGACTGTAACATTTCATAAAAATAAAATATTATTTTTGGGAATTTTTATAATTAAATAATAATATATTGAATATTTTAATAAGGCGGTATAATTAAATACCGATAAATTGGGAAAAATTTGGAAAGTTATAGAAATTACTGAAATGAGGCGCTTTATGTGATTTATGAAAATTATGAAATTTTATAATTTATTATACACTATTTTAATGCTAATCACGATTAAATATCGCTAATCGTGCTTTAATCCGGTTTTGTGCACATGACATGCACCATGTCACATTTTAACACTTGTTACATTTTCTTTCATGGTTATTTCTTCATTCATGCATGGTTGTTGTTTTTATGAGAATAAAAGATAAAGAAAAGAAAAGAAAAGGGAAAATATTAAAGAAATGGGGTATGGGTATGAGAGAGAGTGTGAGGGGTCTCCTTTGATTTAGCCATTCTCTTTCCCTCTTCATTCACTTCATCTTTCCTCTCTCCCTTTCCCCATGGATGCTGCACCCCTTCCCTCTCCTCTTCAAACCCTCAATTCATCACCAAAAAATACTCAAAACTCCATCTCCATTTCACAAAAAAGCATGCACAAGCTCACACCAAGCACTTTGGACCAAGAAAGTTTGCATTTTGGTGCTCTAGAGGATTCATGAGTGCCAAATGAGGTAATTCTTTTACATTAAGTGTAGTATTCCATTTTCTTTAGCCTCTATTCAAGTTTAAATTCAATTTCGTGTATTTTTGTGCACTTTGAAAATTCCTAGAGAGGGTTAGGGTTTAAGTTGAGTTGTGTGGTGAATTTGAGTGTATTTAGTGACCTTAAACCCCCATGGTGTTAGAAACCCAGAACTTACACAAGATAAAACCCGAAACCCAAATTTACTGAAAACAGAAACTTCCAATGTCGGTTTTTTGAGATTTTGGGGTTTGCAGGGAAATCTGGGATGACCTGGGATAATTACGAGTTAAGTAAACGACCCAGTAGACTAGAAATGACCCTAGGAACCCACTGTAGCAAGAAGAACCCCATTGGAGACACCCTGGCCGGCGAGCTCAGAAATTCATGGGTAGGGGTTGACCACTTTGGTGTGTTAGGTGCCCAGGTTGCTTCAGTAGGTCATATACACCCTATATATCACCCTAGTGTTGTTTGCTTACCTTGTTTTCACCTTAATCAAAATCTGGGAGCACATTAGGGTGTTTTTGTATATGTTTTCCGTATTTTGAAATGTTTGGTTTTGATATTTGTGTTCTCTTAGGTTGTTGGATGTTTGTACATCAACGACTAGGGATGTTTGGTTGAATTGCGAGAGTAAACCATAGGTTTTGACCTATGTGAGTTCCGTGTGTCGTTTTTGTTTTGATTTGGATTTTTATACGATACGACACTTTGTGACATATAGGTACCCCCATGTGGACTTCGAGACGACAAGCAAGCGAGTGGCGACGTCGGCATCGGCAAATGAAGATCAAGGTGAGTAGATATATATCTACAGGACAGTCGGGTGGATGGCGTATAGCACCCCCGCAGTTCGTAGTATAGCCTATATATATATATATGGTTATATATGTGTTTTATGTTACGTGGATGATTGTCAAGATATGATTTTGTGTTCATGGTTTAGTTTAGGGTAGTTAGAAGTAACTTAGTTTAGCTTCTTAGTCGCGAACCCTAGAATAATGTTTACACCCACACGCATACACACACTTGCATACTTTTATTTACCTGTGCGTATATGGGGATATGTATATATATATATATATATATATATATATATATGTATGTATGCATGTATGTATGTATGTATGTATATACACACACACACGCACACACATATGGGTATGGGACTATATATATATATACATATATATGGAGTATGAGGATAGTACATGATATTAGGAGACGAGTCGATGGGATTGGGCTTGATGCCATGAGATCGGTGATATGACGTGGTTCGTATTATGCGATACGACACGGTGTTTAGCGGGTCCTTTAGGAGTGGTGTTTTCATACACACGCATGCATATACATAGATGGTAATAGTATTGTACTAGACTTAGATCAGTACCCCCAGATCATGATATGTGATAAAGAGGATACCAGATGAATAAAGAGATAAATGTGATATTTGACCCGTACCCAGATTTGGAAGGCTGTACGACGGATTTACCGTACGAGCTATATATTGATGATAGATCTGCACTCTTGACTCGAGGATGTCATATTATATAGGGTATCGTATGGGATACTATTGAGACGGATCACCGACTATTATATATATATATATATATATATATATATATATATGTATGTATCGACTCAGATTTAGGTGGTTTCCTTACCTTTGATTAGTCTGTTAGTTTAGACCTGTAGTTTATTGTATGACCCATATTATTTATTGCATATTCATTATCGTTGTTCTTATTATTCAGCTCCCGCATATTATTGTTGTTCGCATCGCATGCTTATATTGTGTTTTCATATGTTAATATTGAAATCATGCTGTCAGGACACCAGCACCAATACCGATGATGCGTATGTTCCACATACACATATTTGCCGGCTCACACACATCATCATCGGTAATTGCCATGTCACGTACACTTTAGAGAATTTTATTTGATTAATATCACTCGTTAGCGGATAGTTTCGACATATCATTATTGTGCTAGTTTAGATATCGCATTCATTACTGTTATACTTCATGCATATTTATTATTCATTGCCATGCATTTTTATTTAAGGCCAGTCCGGATTTGTCGGAGCCCAATACTTTTAAACTCATTGTTATTTATTCTCGAGATTTGGGTTTCCATGAGATTTATGGATTTGGAGAAACCGCAAGATTTTATAAAACTGATTATCATTTTAAAATGAAAGTTGCAGTTTTCTTATGATATGATTTGAGATTGTCCACCATGAGTTTTCTTGGCTCTTGAGCGATATCATACACCCAATTCGAGGAGGAGTAGGAACCGTCTGTGGGTGCATGGTGGACCCGGTGCGGTACCCCGGGGCAAGAAGATCGCAGTTGATTGACGTTGAGCCTGTGACATAGGAGCATTGCCGACCGGTGATTGTTTTGTGATTCGACGGATATCCGGAGGATACCGATCGGAGTCGGGGCTGTCCGGATAGCCGGAGCCCAGGGGCCAGTCCGGATAGCCGGAGCCAAGGGGCCAGTCCGGATAGCCGGAGCCCCAGATATTGATATTGAGGTATTGAGATATTATGATATGGGCCAGTCCGGATAGCCGGAGCCCTAGATATCGAGATATTGGGATTTATGTTTTGTGTCGATTCTAGACACTGATTTATGTTGATTTCATTGATGATACCTCATTTTAAATTACAAAAATCTCACTAAAACAAGAAAACAGTTTCTCATTTATATGTATTCTGTTTTCATGCATTCATACCTCTTATTGTGATATATTGCTACCTGAGGCACCGACACGAGCACATGGGATTACACTTATGTATAGATGTTTACCTTTGCCACCTTATCATGCTTCAGACTTTATCATTTTGAGATTATATATATTGATCGTATTGACCTAGGATTGAGTCATACATACAATTTCTGCTCGGTGATGTTTTCTACTCACGAGTTGGCAACTCACCCCCGTTGTGCCACAATTTCTTGCAGGTTTTGCCGTACAGGTTTCGTGCGGCTTTGTTGGCACACTGTTTCCATTCCGGGTGATTTTCTTTGGTAGGTGGGTTCACTTGCATCGTGACCACCATTGTACTTTATTTTATTCATTGTATCTAGTAAACTCCATCAACCAGACTGTTTTATTTATTAGACTTAGAAGACCAGATTTGTTTATTCTTTCGACCTTAGAATAGTGTGTTGTATTATTATGGATTTCTTGAAGTTTTGAGTTCCCTTTTTGAGTTTTGATCCTCGCCCTTGGCGTTGTATATTATATTACTTGCGTAGTTGTGTCCGTCGTTTGACGAAGAGCGAGCTCCCGCTTGGGGATGCCTTATTTCATTATATATGCTTTTATCAGGTTGTACCCGTTTGGGGCCAGTTTTTACAAAGGAAACTCTGCCAAAATTTTCAGAAAAGACATGATGTTTTAAAAACGCATACTTCGGCTTATTTTAACAAAACACTTCTTTAAAATGGTTTAGATTTCTGGGATTTTGGCTTAATTGAATTAAATGGGGTCCTATAGACTTCATATGATTTAAGGGCCAGTCATATGCCATTTCGGGTCGTGACACTTCTACAAGCTTCAACCATGTGACTAATTTCCAACTAATTTGATTTACTTTAAATAAATAAACCCATCATTATTATAAGCATGGTGTGAGTCTCATACACCCATGTAGCATGTGGCATCAGGCATGACATAAAAGATATACATTAATATATATCACATATATACTAAGTGTTCACTAGTAAGAAAAAGAAATCTTAAGTGAGATAATATTAGTTAATATAAGATAATATATCAAATATATAATTTTACATTAAATTATTAAATCAACACTTGATTTAATAATCTGGCTATATCACATACAACCGACTAATATCAAATGTATTAACTTGTTGAATCAACGCTTGATTCGACAGCCTGGTTATATCACATATAACCGACCGATATCACATATCGCGAGAATAAAATATGGTATCATATACTCGTATTAATCTCGTTCCCGCATATATCACATATGTGCTCCTACTTCGTTTCGCATGAGCCAGGAAACCTCTGTGTAGGACTCTAAATACTCATCAATACGCCGGCAGTAGGTGGTGATCATATCAGTCACCCACAAGCTGCAAGCGGTCTGCTAAACGTAACGGCTACCCGGGTATTGAGCGATCAGAAGTTCAACAAGCAAGCCTGCTCATACTCCTGCGAATCCAATCAGTAACACTACCGTACAGTCCGATCTCTTCATCTGATATGTCGCATATCACAGCCTGAGGGTGGTAAAATGTCAAACCCCAATAGCCTGATAAGTCATGCCGATGTAAGGCTCATAACGGTTCGAGAAACTACTGATAACACTTACTAGTAGATCACAGCAACCCTGACCAGGGAATTCCTGTCATGTCCAATCAAGCATAGAGCAACATCAACCCCCAATAACGGGAGAGACGAATCCCCTCCTATGAGATTGTACCAAAAAACCACCGTTTTGCACGATCTCTTGAACATGGTATGGTGGAAATCAAAGCACAGTGGGAGTCACACAAGACTCTATGATGATCTCGGGTCTACAGACTAACCCGTACTAATGTCACCAGAGAACTGCAATCTGACGTGAGGTATAATACCATCTAGGAGTTCTCGGTGAGTCCGTCCAGTGTACCCAGTCTCCACTGAGCACCCGTATACCTTCTCTGATGTCAAACACCAATGGATGTGGGATCATCCATCGCCCATCATATGGGTCAAGAAGCGTATATGCTAGTCTACTCTGGAATATCGATGCCCCGTCTCGATACTCCCACGACTAGGAACATTTAAAGGATCTACTTACCGACTGCCTCTGCCCCACTAGTATGATCTGCATCATAATCCTGGTAGTCAAGTACTCATCCTAAGGGCTTTATCAACATGTAATAGAGAGACAATAAGTGTATATGTTAAGATAAAGAGCAACCAGATAGCATACTATCATGCCGAGCAAGAAATTCCTCCCTATATATGTCCAACCATCCACTACAATATACATCGTATGTACAGTAATAGCCTCTAGCGCATACATACAACTAACAGGAGTTTCGATCAGAATCGAAACTTCATGGCAATCGATCTACCGAGACTAAAACACTAGATTTATAATCACTAACTAGTTTTCACAAAACTAATTAAATATGGATCATAACTACTGCATCCATATCAAACTTAAACCCTAAACGATGTAATAATTACGACTACGAAACACTCCGATTAGCCCTAAATAGAAAAGTTAACATCTTATGTAAACTAGGCCAATCAAACAATACCTGAAACCCCAAAAACCAAGCTACAAGAACACCTAAAAATACGCGACCAAAATGAGCATGGGGGGCCGGCCAGGCCGTTTTTTGGCCAATACTCACCGGGTCAAATTTTGTATTTTGGCCTCGAATTTTTCCAGTGTTCTAGTTGTAACACATACAACATTTTGCAGTTGTTTAAATAATTTTCAGAGGATGTTTCAAAATCGACAGAAACTTATGATCTTGGGTTTCGGTTTTGGAGTTGTTTCATTTTAGCAACTTTTCTAACACCGTCTAATCTTCTAGCCTGGCTCTGATACTATAAAAGTGTACGCTAGCACCACCACTGGGTTTTTGTAGCATCAAGCATGCCAATTTAAAAAAAATTTGGGTGCTAACTAACACTAACCTAGATTTTTAACTAGATGATTAGGGTTTTAGGTTTGATATCTATTAAACTATAAGTATTGAAAGAACGTTATACCCTCGTAGATCGAGTCCTTCACTTCACTAGCTTTGGGTTGTGGTCCACGCGCTCCACTAGGCTCCACTTCGAGTTGAATGAACCTCCTCCGTGATCTTCGCGCCAAAGAAGATCCACCCGAAGTCTCTCTAGCTCAAACTACCTCTTCAATAAACTACTTTTAGCGAAAGAAACACGTTACACTTGATTGCTAGTCAAGTATAGGATGGTGAAGTAGGGGTTTGGTTTAGCTCAAAACTCCATGATTCACATCACATGTGAGAGTTTGGAGTTTTGAAACATGAAGAAGAGGAAGAAGAAGATAATGGGAGAGAGCTAGAGAGAGGAGCTCAAGAATGGCTAAGTGTGGAAAATGAACACTAGAATGGCTCTCATGCTTGAACTCATTTATTCAAGCATGGAATTATTTGCAATATAAAATTGCAACCATGCTTGAATAGTGAGTCAAGACAAATAAAATATAGATAGTAACCATGCTTTGCCCATCCCTCCAAAGTCTCCCCATTTTACTTTTCATTTTCTATTTTGACAAAATTGAAAATCCTACCATGCTTCATATAATAATATACATACATATACATATATATATCATATATACATATACATATACATATCATATATATATACATATATATATATCATATATATATATATTATGAAGAATAATTAGTGAGCTATTAATATTAGTTAATATATAATTTCATCAAATATAATATATATCAAATTATTAAATCAACACTTGATTTAATAATCCGGTTATATCACATATGACCAACTAATATCATTTATCTGTGTATCACATTATCAAATCAACACTTGATTCGATAATGTGGTTATATCACATATAACCTAACTTGATAACAGATAACTGCCAGATTACAATACGGTATCACATACTCGTATTTAATCTGGCCCTCGCACATATCAGCATATGTGCCCTACTCCATTTCTCTTGAATGTAACATTTCAGAAAAATAAAATTTTATTTTTGGCAATTTATATAATTAAATAATAAATATTATGAATATTTTGATAAGGCGGTATAATTAATTACCGATAAATTGGGAAATATTTGGAAAATTATAGGAATTACTGAAATGAGGGTGTTTTATATGATTTAAGAAATTATAAATTCTTTATGATTAATTATATTCTATTTTAATGCTAATCGCGATTAAATATCACTAATAGTGTATTAAGCTTGATTTGTGCACATAACATGTACCATGTCATATTAAACATTGTTGCATTTTCCTACCATGGTCTTTTCTTTATTTTTCTTGCATGGCTTTGTTTTTAAATGAGATGAAAAGATAATGAGAAGAAAAGAAAAGAAAAAGGAAAAGAAAAGAAAAAGGAATAAACAAATGGATATGGGCAAGAGAGAGAAGAGAGAGAGAGAGAGAGAGAGAGAGAGAGAGGTGAGGGGCCTTTGACCATGGGCTCATTCTTCATTCTCTTCATCATTTCCTCTTCTTCTTTCTCCTTCATGGCTGCCCTCTTCTCCACCTCCTCTTCATCCTCACAAACAACCCCAAATTAACACCAAAACATCATCTCCCTTTCATTAAAAACATGCACAAGCTCATTACAAGCACTTTGGACCAAGAAAGTTTGGATTTTGAAGACTTAGGGCAACTCAAGAATTTTATTGAGTTTCCAAATGAGGTAATTCTTACACCATTAGTGTAGTATTTCATTCACATTTTCTTCTATGCATGTTTAGAAGTGTTTTAGTTTGGTTTAGTGAACTTAGAAAATTCCTAGATGAGGTTTGAGAAATTCTTGAGTTGTGAAGGTGTAATTGAGGTTAGTAGAGGTCATACAACCCCTGTAGTGATGGTATATTGGACTAAACCAGAGACTAGAACCATATTTAACAAACTTAGAAATCCCCGATATCGTATATTGTGGAATTTGTGATGAGAAATTGAAATCTGCTACGACCCGGGGCACCAGAAATTTTATAGCGATCACAGTGAGTCGTGCAGGCAACCTAGATGCTAACCCCAAGACTCGAGACCCCAATTCCATGGCTTGGCCGTAGATTTATTCTTTCTGGCCGCAAATTATGGCCGGAGTGGGGGCGAGTGCATTCGTGTTTGGTCCATGGCTTATTATTCAGTAAACTAGACCTTTCTCATGTGCAAAATTGTCTGATTCAACCTAGGATAAAATCTGGAGGTGTTTTCTTGAGTTGCTGCTTTGTTTTGCGACTTCTTTATAACTTGGATTTTAGTATTTGAGTTTTGACTCGGTGGTGTGACGTTTGCATGTCAATCTCGAGGGTTGTTGGTTATTCTTGCATGCGTAGACCATAGGTTTTAACCTATGTGTGATTCGTGTGTCATTTTGGTTTTGAATTGGATTTTAATGCGACAAGATATGTTATGATATGTAGGTACCTCCGCGTGAACTTCGGGACGACAAGAAAGAGCGTGGCGACATCGACTTAGGCAATCAAGGATTAAGGTGAGTAGATACATATCTACGGGGGATGTCGGGTGGATGGCGTATAGCACCCCCGCAGTTTCGTAGTGTAGTATAAGAATACGTATATATATGTATATATAATATGTGAATTGTGAGCCTATATGATTATCAAGAAAGGTTTTAGGAGATCATGGGTTAAATTTTAGTGTAATTGGGATGATAGTGTCCTTAGTTATTTTTTTAGTCGCGAACCCTAGAATAAAGATCACATACACGCACACTCACACGCAAACATTTATTTTCTTATGCGTATATGGGGATATATATATATATATATATATATATATATGTATGTGAGTATGTATATATATATATATATGTATACATATACACGCCGTGACATCGGTGATGTGATTTGGGTCGTGTTATGAGATACGATATATTATTATAGCGGATCGTTGGGCGATGTGTTTTCATACACACGCAGATATATGTTGATGGTATCGATATGTACTAGACTTAGATCAGTACCCTGCTCATGATATACTGATAATGATACCATACGGATATTGATGTATATGTGATAGACGACCCGTACCCCGATTTTAGGATGTCGTACGATGGATTTACCGTACGAGATATAAATATGATGATATATCCGCACTCATGATTCGAGGATGTCGTATTATATTTTTATTGTATGTGACGCTATTGAGGCGGGATCACCGACTACTCTATATATTTATCGACTTAGACTTAGGTGGTTTTCTTTACCATTTCGATTAGTCTAATAGTTTAGTCCTGTAGATTACTTAGTAGATGTTAGACTGGGCTCGAGTCATACTTATTTCCAAAACCAACGAATCGTGAGTACTTTGAAGACAGGCCAAGGGGTACTACGGATATTTCAAAGGACGTATCTTTCTTAAAAACACCGTAGCCCCTATTTTCTAAACACCACGATTCGTGTTATTTCAAATGACAAACTGTATGACTCGTATATCTAATGTAGATTCTTTATTGTTGCCTTTACTGTAAGTCCACGTTGCCCACCCCGGTGCTTACGGGGAGGCGGAAAACATAATAAAAAATGGATTTTTATCAACTATAGGCAACATGGACCAAGCTTTAAGGATCTTCGCTAAACAAAAACAAGCTAACCCTAACTAGTAACTAGCTAAGTGATGGAAAGGTTATACCTTGAGCTCAAAGTCCTTCTCTCCTTGCTCCTTGGAATGGTAGAAAGAGGTCACCTCACTTGTCTTCTCCCGTCAAAGAAGGATCCACCCGAAAGCCTCGACCTTTAGCTTCAACTCCAAGCTAGGAGTAACTAGAGTGCAAGAAATGCTAAGACTTGAACCCTAGAAGAGAGTAGAGAAGATCAAGTGAGGGTTTTTCTCAAGCTTTTTGTTTCTCAACACATGAGAGGGAGAGAGCTTGAGGGAGAGGATGAGCAAGAGAGAGAAATGATATGAGAGAATGAATTATTAGTGAGCCATTCTCACTAATATGTGTGAATAATTTTAATTGAATAATTAGCTTGAAAATTGTCATGGTAAATCATGACATGACCATTATCATTTCAATTTGCAAAGATCAAAGAGCATCTTCCAAAAGAAATGATGATGGTCAAAGTGTCAACCTAGGTCAACAAGTCAATGAAGTCAAATGGTCAACAACAACAACCAAGTACAATTATTAAGCTAATTATCAATTAACTATAATACACACAAAAGCAATAGGGTTAATAAAATGACAATAGCCATTAACCCTAAACAAGGTCCTCTCCCTCAATCTCAAGCAACTGTGCATACGCACCCGCATTCGTGATCCGAGGAACACGAATACTCTGAGAAAAACCAATCTCAAATCATATACTAGGATCCGGCTTAAACCAAAGCCCGCTAGTATAAACTGTCCGGACAACAAACGTGCACAAGTGCGCGGATGCGAACGAACCCTGTCGCAAAACCATGCGACCTCTACTCATTTTTCCTAAAGGCGAATAGCTCTCTGTGTGGGACTCTAAAGACTCGACACTGCGCTGGCAGTGGGTTTAACCACAGACCGCAAGCGGCACTAGCTGTACGTAACGGTCCCCAGGTAGATGTCGATAAGAAGACTGACGAGGTGAACCCCATCTGCACTCCTACTGAGCCTGTATGTGACAATCTCCGTACAGTCCGGTCTGTTCGTCTGATACATCGCATGGCGGGCCTAGGGGGGCGGTGAACGTCAGTCCCCTAGTAGCGGTACAAGTCGTGTCGGAGTGTAGCCCAGAACACCCTGAGATAATACTGGAAGCCTACCAGTATATCTCGCTTGCCCTGGCCAGGGACTACTCGTGTAATGGCTCTCCTGGACACAGCGCGATGTCAACCCCCAATACCGGGAGAGACAAATCCTGTCTAACCGTCACTGCCTCCAAGTGCTTCGGGACTGCACCCAAAAACTACCTGTTTGCACGACTCCTTTGAGCCGTGGTAGGGTAGTAATCAAAGTGCAGTGGGAACTCACTCGAGGCGAAGTGACAGTGTCAAGTCAGCGGACTAAGCTGTACTCATGTCACCTGGGAACTGATAACTGACGATAGGTATATTACCAACCAACAGTTCCCGACGAGTCCTGTCCAGTGTACTCGTAACCTAACAAGCACCCGCATACTATCCCAAGTACGACGTACTAACGGCTGTGGGACAGACCATCTCCCACACTGGGATGAGAAGCGCATACGCTAGTCTACTCCGGAGTATCGATGCCCTGTCTCGATAGTCCAACGACCAGGGACCTGTATAAGGATGTGCTTATAGATTACCCAGCTCCCACGAGTGCGAGCGCCATCACAACGCTGGTAATCAAGCAAAGATCCTAAGGGCTCTACTAATATGTATACCAGCAATATGCTAAAAGAAACACATGCACATATTAAAGCAGAGACAAACCAAGTAGCATACTACCATTTCGAGCAAGATTGTGTATACAACTGTGAATATCCCAAGCTTCCATTAAGTAATATACAAACCAGTATGATACAATAATGGCCTCTAGGGCATATACACTAACAATCTCCCACTTGCACTAAGGCCATGTACTGGCGTATCGAAGACCTATCATCTCGATCAGCCGCTCGAACTGAGTCTGGGGCAAGGCCTTGGTGAATGGATCTGCTGTGTTATCCTCTGATGCAACCCTCCGGACCTCAATCTCCTGGCGATCCACGATCTCCCTGATCAGGTGATACCGCCTTAAGATGTGTCTGGATTTCTGATGGGACCTGGGTTCCTTCGCTAAAGCTATAGCCCCGTTGTTGTCGCAATACAGAGGTATTGGGTCAACAATGGACGGAACCACCTGAAGTTCTTTCAAGAACTTCCTCATCCAGACAGCTTCTTTTGCGGCATCAGATGCAGCGATGTATTCCGCTTCCATAGTCGAGTCAGCAACGATTTCCTATTTGGAGCTCTTCCAACACACCGCCCCTCCATTGAGGGTAAAGACAAAACCCGACATGGACTTGGAATCATCCTTGTCACTCTGGAAGCTGGAGTCAGCAAAGGCCTCAATCTGCAGGTCTTTTCCGCCATACACCAAGAACATCTCCTTAGTCCTTCTCAGGTACTTGAGAATGTTCTTTACTGCTATCCAATGTTTCTCCCCAGGGTTTGACTGATACCTGCTTACCACACTCAGTGCATAAGCCACATCCGGTCTGGTACACAACATCGCATACATTATAGAGCCTACCGCAGAAGCGTAGGGTATAATAGACATGCGATCCCTCTCCAAATCAGTCTTGGGAGACATCTTTTTGGAGAGGGTGATCCCGTGACAAGCCAGTAGATTACCGCGCTTGGAATCTTCCATACTGAATCTCTTCAGTATGGTGTCGATGTACCTGGACTGCGAGAGTCCTAATATCCTCTTAGATCTGTCACGGTAGATCCGGATACCCAGAATGTATGAGGCATCACCCAGGTCTTTCATGGAGAACCTGTGTGACAAGAACCCCTTGACAGATTGTAGCATAGGAATGTCATTTCCTATTAAGAGAATGTCATCCACGTATAAAACGAGGAATACTACAGTTCTCGCTACAAATCTACAATAGATGCATGGTTCATCTGGATTTTTGATAAAGCCAAATTCTTTGACCGTCTCATCAAAACAGATGTTCCAACTCCGCGATGCCTGCTTGAGTCCATAAATGGACTTGAGCAACTTGCACACCTTTCCGCTGCTCCCACCCTGAATGAAACCCTCTGGCTGGTCCATATAGACAAACTCCTCTAAATGACCATTTAGAAAAGCTGTCTTTACGTCCATTTGCCAAATCTCATAATCGTGGAAAGCAGCGATGGCAAGAAGGATCCGAATGGATTTCAGCATAGCTACTGGAGAAAAGGTTTCGTCATAGTCCAAACCAGGTCGCTGACGAAAACCCTTTGCTACCAGTCTAGCTTTATAGGTCTCGACCTGTCCATCTACACCAATCTTCCTTTTGAAGATCCACTTGCATCCTACGGGTTTTACCCCGTCTGGAGCAATGTCCAACGTCCATACTTTGTTGGTGTACATGGACTCCATCTCGGTCCGCATTGCATCCAGCCATTTTACCGAGTCGACGCTCTGAATGGCTTGCTGGAAGCTAGTAGGCTCATCACAATCTATGATGCAGTCTTCTCTATCCCCGTCAATGAGAAAACCGTAGTACCTCTCGGGCGGATGAGACTGCCTACTACTCCTGCGGAGTGGCGTAGGAATGTCCTGTTCTTTTGAACCTTCTGGTTCCACTAAACTTTCAGTAATAGTTTGTGGTTCTGGAATTTCTTCCAGTTCTATTGCGCTCCCACTTATTTCTTTTTCTAAAAACTGATGTTCCAGAAAATGGGCATTACGAGAAACAAGGACTTTTTGTTCCTCTGCGTAATAGAAAAGATACCCCCTGGAGTTCTTTGGGTATCCTACAAACTTGCACAGTACTGAGCGTGCCTCGAGCTTGTCCGTATGCTGCTTTTTGACATAAGCTGGACATCCCCAAATCTTTAAGTATTGAAGATAGGGTTTCTTCCCACTCCATAACTCATATGGTGTGGTAGGCATAGTCTTAGTGGGAACACGGTTCAAAAGATATGCAGCTGTTTCCAGCGCATATCCCCAGAACGATTGCGGTAACTCAGCGTTACTCATCATGGACCGTACCATATCCAATAGGGTTCGGTTCCGTCTCTCCGATACACCGTTATGTTACGGAGTGTATGGAGGAGTAAGCTGAGAGAGAATTCCATTCTCTTTTAAGTAATTCAGGAATTCGGCACTTAAGTATTCTCCTCCTCGATCCGATCTTAGGATCTTGATACTTTTGCCTGTTTGTTTTTCTACTTCATTCTTATATTCCTGGAACTTATCAAAAGCTTCGGATTTATGCTTCATTAAGAAGACATGTCCGAATCTTGAGAAATCATCCGTAAAAGTAATGAAGTAAGAAAAACCGCTTCGCGCATGTGTAGACATTAGACCGCACACGTCGCTGTGTACGAGTCCCAAGAGCTCGCTCGCTCTTTCTCCGTGTCCAGAAAACGGAGCCTTTGTCATCTTCCCTTTGAGACAGGATTGACAAGTTGCATATGATTGATATTCGAACGGATCCAAATATCCTTCAGTATGTAACTTAGTCAATCTTCTCTCATTGATGTGACCCAGTCTACAATGCCATAAGAAAGTTTTATTAATTTCTGGAGACTTTCTTTTGTGTGTATTCTGGATATTGAAAATCTGTGGTTGGTTTAAAACGTATATACCGTTGTTCAATGTACCTGACCCAATCAAAACTTGATTAAGGTGAATGTTCACTACATTACTTACAAATGCAAATTCATAACCTTCTTTAGATAATAAAGATACAGAAATGATATTATAGGTTGCATTTGGTACATAATAACAACTACGCAAAACCAAAAAGTGTCCATCTGATAATCCCAGGTGATAGTCCCCCACGGCCTCAGCATCCATGCTAGCACCGTTCGCAACTCTGAGGGTCATGTCACCTGCCTTCAAAACTCTACGCTTTCTCAACGCCTGCAAAGAATTACAGATATGAGATCCTGATCCGGTATCCAATACCCAGGATGTAGAGTTTATTGATAGACAGTTTTCAATAACATACACACCTGAAGCTGAAGCTGCAACTCGCTTCAAATCCTGTGTTCTGGCTTTCCAAGCCTTGCAATCTTGTTTCCAGTGACCACTTTTGTGACAATAGAAGCATTCTTCCTTCCCCACCAGCTTCCCCGCTACCTTTGTTGCTTTACCCTTTCCCTTCGTATCCACTTTACCGACACCGCCTCTTGGTTTGGCGGGGGCTTTCTTCTTCTTGCCCTTGGCTTTCGCCCTGGACCTAGAAGAGGAAGATCCTCCTACAAACAAAGTAGATGTCTCCCTACCCTTCTGTAGGGTGCCCTCAGCAGTCCTCAACATGTTCAGAAGTTCGGCAAGTTCAACCTCCTTTCCTTGCATGTTGAAGTTAAGAATGAACTGGGCGTAAGTGGAAGGAAGGGACTGGAGAATCAAATCAGTATAGAGTTCATTCTCCAACGTGGTCCCAAGGTCCGCGAGCTCCTCTATGTAGCCAATCATCTTAAGCACGTGGTCCGCTACCGATGATCCGACGACCAACCTTGCCGAAAAAAGCTTCTTCGACACTTTCGACACTTCGTATCTAGCGATACGAGACTGCTCTCCGTACAGTTCTTTTGTATGGAGAAATATGGACTCTAGGTCCATATTCTCGTACCTCCTCTGATGGTCGTTGTCCATCGAGGCTAGTACGAGGCATCTGGCCCTCGCGCAATCTGTCTCCCATGTCTTACGGATTTCTACATCCGCGACGCTGGAGGTAGGACCTGGGACAGGGGGAGCTTTGGTGGTAAGTATATACCCCAGCTTGTCATAAGTGATAGCCATCTTGACATTCCTTAGCCAATCTTTGTAGTTTGGCCCTGTCAATATATTTTTATCTAATAGTAACTTAAGTCCGGTTATCTTGAATGGTCGCTGCAATTAGGAGAGAGAAAAGAAACACTTTAGCATGATGCTCTTGCAAGTTTAGAGTGGTTTTTAGTTTGTCTAAACTGGATGGCTCCCACTGTTTCTCGAATCCCTTCTCAAACCATAAAGAAAAGGATTAGTCGGGATCATTCTCACCGTACAATACTTGCTTAACCGTTCAGCCAGGCCAGTGTCGGTACTTCGAGGGAGGTTTTCCAACGCTTTCGCGAAGTTCCTTAATTAAGTAACCTCTTTTCCCTGTGGGCGCAGCCCCGCTAACACCTTTCTAGGAACCTACTAGGTTTATAACATTGATCGTTAAGTGAGAGTTTTCCCGAGGAGTAGCATATACTCACAGTAGGATCGGGATCCAAATATCATCGCGTGATAAAACCGAAGGAATCCTACCAGAATTATCACACTCCAAATGGTATGCAACGCTAGCAAGTTTCAGTACTTATGAAACTCCCGATGTGGATTTTTGCCCCATGCTCTTATGACCTTGGCGTGAGGTCAAAATGTCATAAGTCACATGTCAAGTTCTTCCCATCATTATCTCGGTTAATTTGAACCCACCCGTACCTACCCTTGACGTAGGCCAAAACGGCAACACGACTGTCTCAAATCAACGCATTCTATCTATGCAACGGATAAATATCCGGCAGCTACCAATCACTATGCCTTGGCGTGAGGTCAAAATACATAGCTTGAATACTATCGAATATTTAACCGAAATGATGGAGGGCTACGGATGGTTTTGGCGAAACCGTGAACGTAGTGAACTTGATATAATCGATGGAACGAGATAGCTTTTAAAAGGAGTGGTTCAAGCTCCGCGTTTAAAAGTTTAGTTTTGAAAAGAACCGAGTGGTTTTCAAAGTGTTCCAATCGACTTTTACTTGGTTTATTTCTTGCATTAGTTCTTTTAATGCGTCCCATCATTTAATCCTACCATTGCATAAAACAACCAAAATATGACGTACGCTTATGCCATTCGCATTCGCCACGGGGCCCCGTCATCACCCGTTAGGTTACTTAACTAACGACAGAGCGGGGGCTGGGCTAGCGCGGCTGTAAAACATAAGCAACGCCTAAATAGTTATTATATATAAATATATAGCAATGATAGACATTACAGATCACAGATGAATACATTGGATATACTAGGAATCCGCAATGCGTTCGAGCCTGCAACGTAAAGCGGATTACACGGTCGCGGTGAATAGCCAATACCCCACCCAAGACCCCTACGGGTGCGGCAAACTACCCGCCAAGCACCCGAAGCGAAGCAACCTCCCTCACCACCGTGAGTAGGCCACTCGGCACTTCGAGATACCCGGTAGTTTGTGCACCCCCTCCATGGGTCTATCCTAGGAGCAAAAACAGTAAAAAGAATTATACAATGACGGCTACAACCCCGACCCGGTTGTGCGGCCATACAAATAATATTATTACATCAATTTACATGTTACAAATGAATGAAAGAAAAATAACGCTCATCTCACATCCACCCCGGCTATTCACCCGCGACAATCCAATCCATTCATATCCACAAACCAATAACAATCACAGATTACAGAGATGTATAACCCCGACTAATCGACTTATAGCGATTAGCCGACGTTCAATACATACAAGCATCACAGATACAACCGATATAGATAAAGTGTAGTGAAGTTCCGAAAAAATACGGATTTATAGGCCCCCAAAAGTAAATTTTAGTTCTGGAAAATCTGGGCACATATAACATATCCTAAAAATCACAAAACCAACACAGAAATACACTGCACCAAAATCGAGGCAGAGAGGAGACAAGACGGCCGCGGATGCGCGGCGCAATAGCTTCCTACTGCCGCGGATCAGCGGCCATTTGGTCGACTCTCTGTCTCGTTTTTGGTGGTGTTCTTAACAAAACCCTGAGATAATTTTTGGTGTATAACAAATTTTATTTTGACCAGAAAAAAAAATAACAGAAACTTAGGGTTTTGGGAGTTTGGTTTTTCGATTTTCCGGTTTCGAAACTTCGTTACACTTTACTACTTAGCTAGTTTATGTTTAGTTAGGCTCTGATACCACTGTAAGTCCACGTTGCCCACCCCGGTGCTTACGGGGAGGCGGAAAACATAATAAAAAATGGATTTTTATCAACTATAGGCAACATGGACCAAGCTTTAAGGATCTTTGCTAAACAAAAACAAGCTAACCCTAACTAGTAACTAGCTAAGTGATGGAAAGGTTATACCTTGAGCTCAAAGTCCTTCTCTCCTTGCTCCTTGGAATGGTAGAAAGAGGTCACCTTGCTTGTCTTCTCCCGTCAAAGAAGGATCCACCCGAAAGCCTCGACCTTTAGCTTCAACTCCAAGCTAGGAGTAACTAGAGTGCAAGAAATGCTAAGACTTGAACCCTAGAAGAGAGTAGAGAAGATCAAGTGAAGGTTTTTCTCAAGCTTTTTGTTTCTCAATACATGAGAGGGAGAGAGCTTGAGGGAGAGGATGAGCAAGAGAGAGAAATGATATGAGAGAATGAATTATTAGTGAGCCATTCTCACTAATATGTGTGAATAATTTTAATTGAATAATTAGCTTGAAAATTGTCATGGTAAATCATGACATGACCATTATCATTTCAATTTGCAATGATCAAAGAGCATCTTCCAAAAGAAATGATGATGGTCAAAGTGTCAACCTAGGTCAACAAGTCAATGAAGTCAAATGGTCAACAACAATAACCATGTACAATTATTAAGCTAATTATCAATTAACTATAATACACACAAAAGCAATAGGGTTAATAAAATGACAATAGCCATTAACCCTAAACAAGGTCCTCTCCCTCAATCTCAAGCAACTGTGCATACGCACCCGCATTCGTGATCCGAGGAACACGAATACTCTGAGAAAAACCAATCTCAAATCATATACTAGGATCCGGCTTAAACCAAAGCCCGCTAGTATAAACTGTCCGGACAGCAAACGTGCACAAGTGCGCGGATGCGAACGAACCCTGTCGCAAAACCATGCGACCTCTACTCATTTTGCCTAAAGGCGAATAGCTCTCTGTGTGGGACTCTAAAGACTCGACACTACGCTGGCAGTGGGTTTAACCACAGACCGCAAGCGGCACTAGCTGTACGTAACGGTCCCCAGGTAGATGTCGATAAGAAGACTGACGAGGTGAACCCCATCTGCACTCCTACTGAGCCTGTATGTGACAATCTCCGTACAGTCCGGTCTGTTCGTCTGATACATCGCATGGCGGGCCTAGGGGGGCGGTGAACGTCAGTCCCCTAATAGCGGTACAAGTCGTGTCGGAGTGTAGCCCAGAACACCCTGAGATAACACTGGAAGCCTACCAGTATATCTCGCTTGCCCTGGCCAGGGACTACTCGTGTAATGGCTCTCCTGGACACAGCGCGATGTCAACCCCCAATACCGGGAGAGACAAATCCTGTCTAACCGTCACTGCCTCCAAGTGCTTCGGGACTGCACCCAAAAACTACCTGTTTGGACGACTCCTTTGAGCCGTGGTAGGATAGTAATCAAAGTGCAGTGGGAACTCACTCGAGGCGAAGTGACAGTGTCAAGTCAGCGGACTAAGCTGTACTCATGTCACCTGGGAACTGATAACTGACGATAGGTATATTACCAACCAACAGTTCCCGACGAGTCCTGTCCAGTGTACTCGTAACCTAACAAGCACCCGCATACTATCCCAAGTACGACGTACTAACGGCTGTGGGACAGACCGTCTCCCACACTGGGATGAGAAGCGCATACGCTAGTCTACTCCGGAGTATCGATGCCCTGTCTCGATAGTCCAACGACCAGGGACCTGTATAAGGATGTGCTTATAGATTACCCAGCTCCCACGAGTGCGAGCGCCATCACAACGCTGGTAATCAAGCAAAGATCCTAAGGGCTCTACTAATATGTATACCAGCAATATGCTAAAAGAAACACATGCACATATTAAAGCAGAGACAAACCAAGTAGCATACTACCATTTCGAGCAAGATTGTATATACAACTGTGAATATCCCAAGCTTCCATTAAGTAATATACAAACCAGTATGATACAATAATGGTCTCTAGGGCATATACACTAACATTTACTATTCATTTCTGTATATTCATGTTGTTCTTATCGCATCACATTTCATGTTTAAATGTACTTTTATTATTATTAAGAAACCATGCTGTCAGGACACCAGCACCATTACCGATGATGCGTATGCTACACATACACCTGCTTGCCGGCTCACACGCATCTTCATCGGTAATTGTTATGTCATGTACACATTAGAAAATATTACTTCATTAGTATAAATTGCTAGCTGATAGTTTCGACATAGTACTAGTGCGCATGCCTTTATATGCTAATTTAGATATTGCATTTATTACTGCGATTTTCCATGCATATTTATATATTCATTTGCCATGCGATATTATAGGCCAGTCTGGATTGCCGGAGCCCGGTATTCACTGTTATTGACATTTCATTTTGAGATTTCGGATTTTCCATGAGATTTCTGGATTTAGAGAAACCGCAAGGATTTTATAAAGACTGATTATCATTTTAAAATGCAAGTTGCAGTTTTCTCGTGATATGATATGAGATATGTCCACCATGAGTTTTCTCGGTTCTTGAGCGATATCATACTCCCGATTCGAGGAGAGGGAGGAACCGTCTGTGCGTGCATGGTAGACCCGGTGCGGTACCCTGGGGCGAGAAGGTCGCAGATGATGGCGTTGAGCCTGGCAGGGGAGCACTACCGACCGGTTATTTATGACGCGGCGGATATTCGGAGGATACCGACGTAGTCGTGAGATTTGATGAGGGGCCAGTCCGGATAGCCGGAGCCCAGGGGCCAGTCCGGATAGCCGGAGCCTGAGATATTGAGATTTTGAGGTATTAAGATTTTATGGTATGGGCCAGTCCGGATAGCCGGAGCTCGAGATATTGGATATTTGAGTATATGTTTTGTGTCGATACTTGATATGGGTTTCATGCCGATTTCATTGATGATATCTCGATTTAAATATACAGAAATCTCACTAATTTATGAAAACAGTTTTCGCATTTAGATATATTCTATTTTCATGCATTCATACATCATATATATGATATGTTGCTATCTGAGGCACTGACACGAGCACGTGGTATTACACTTATGTGTAGATAGTTCAGGATATTGTATTGTGGATATATTATTATCGTATGACCTAGGATTGAGTCTTATATGCGATTCTGCTTGGTGATGTTTTCTACTCACGAGTTGTCAATTCACCCCCGTTGTGCCACAGTTTCTTGCAGGTTTTGCCGTACAGGTTTCGTTGCGGCTTTGCTGGCACACTGCTTCCTTCCGAGTGATTGCTTTGATAGGTGGGTCACTTGCATCGTGACCACCATTATATTTTTATTTATTTAGTTGTATCTAGTAAACTCCATCAACCAGACTTGTATATTTATAGACTTAGAAAACCAGTATGTTTATTCTTTCGACCTTAGAGTCGCGCTTGTATTATTATGGTTTTCTGGTGGATATTGCTTTTCTTGATGAGTTTTGATGCTCGCCCTTCGGCGTTGTATATTATATTGCTTGCGTGGTTGTGACCGCCAATTGGCGAAGAGTTAGCTCCCGCTTGGGGATTCCTTTATTCATCATTTATATATATTATTTATGTTTGTCCCATTTTGGGCCAGTATTTACAAAGGAGACTCTGCCGAAATTTTCGGAAAGGACTTGATGTTTTAAAAAGGTTTACTACGACTTTTCAAAATGATTATATGCAAACTTTTAAACAAGTTTCCTTCACCTTCTTCTTTTAAATGGTTTAGATTTCTGGGATTTTGGCCCACTTGAATTAGATGGGGTCTTATAGACTTCATATGATTCAAGTGCCAGTCACGTGCTGTTTCGGATCGTGACAAAGTTGGTATCAGAGCGCTAGGTTTAACCTTGGTTCGAGTCTATGTTTGACTATGTGGAGTCTATGGCGTATATATATTCGGAACATAGGCTTGACCTTACGGAACTTAGACTTGGTCGAGAGGGTATTAGACCCAAAATTTCGTCGCATAGGTTGACCATGGTTGATGGAGTAGGTGACTTAAGGAGAGTGGCGTATCGTGTGTATGTTCCACGGCATACTTACGATACGCTACTCCGCTTAAGAAGCATTAGGATGTATATTTCTTTGCATAATATTATATTCATTCATATGATCTATCCTCATAGATATCGGTTTATGGTTTTGCTACCACGATTGCATTGACAGAGAGAGCTGCGGCTAGAGTTGCGGTCAGCACGAGCCCGTCTTGGACGAGGACTGACCAGGATGTATTCCAGTGACACACGATTGCATAGATGTGTCGTTTTATTGTATTTTCGCGCCATGAGCATTTGATGGATTGCTTTTACAAAGAATTCTCGAACGTGCAGATCAGCACCAGAGGATTGGGCCACTGATAGAGGCCGGCCAGAATGTGATGACCGTCAATGCACCAATTATTCTTGATGATTGAGGCACTGTTCAGCATGCGGACGTGATTCAAATGTTGCTGCGAAAGACGAGATATCGCCCCAGATGTTTAAAGCTATGCAGCACGGGTTGCACTTGGAGATATGATAGAAGATCGCTAGTCACCTATGGATGGGTGACTAGGACATGTGGTTCGTTTGCATACCCCGATGCGAGGTCATCAGATTGATTGATTCCAGCTTGAGAAGACTTCACGCAGGTACATTGAGAGTCGATAGAAAACGATCGAATGTCAGAAACCCATTTTTCCAAGTTTAAGGTATTCGGAAAAACATGCAAGTAGTTCCGTGGACCTTCTAGAAGAATGAAACTCTAACTCGATATAATGAACATGGGAACGCTTTTGAACCTTAGGGTTTGTGGAAGTTCCACGGTTCCATTAATGAGGCTTGGGTTTGCCCTTCTACGGTTGGTCCATAGGTAATGTGGCATGTACTGGATATTATTAAACTGTACTCAAGAGTTGAGCTCTTGGGGGATTATGGAACTTTGACGAATCGATCGAAAAGTTCGAGGTTGTTCGGATATCATGTGGTGGGATAAATTACTTGGGAGACTCTAGATATGAGTATAGCTGTTGGAGCGCAGTCCATACAGCCATGAAGAGACGAGTCCAAATCAGTCGACATTAGAGAAAAGTGGAGTAAGAGGTTCGTACGAGATCTTGATGAGATGGCGTCCCACTCCGCTGACATCAGAGATGTGATACGCATGCTGTTCATATCATAATTTTGTATTATTATATCGCCCATTCTTAATCATATTACAAATAAATAGGTGCTTTTGATCCATATCTGCTAAATAGTTGAAAGTTACAGGTTCTCAGATCATTATAGTGTAATTCATGAAAAGACGCTACAAATGTGAGACTACGACCAGCAATAGATGAATCCGTATGATGCCTCCTAACAGTTCAAGGAACAACTGAAAATTATTAGACGGTTCAATGCACAAAGTTCAAGGGCAGCACATGATTCAAGACTTCAACGTAAAGCTCACGATAAAAAGTCCACTGTTGAATATCTGGAAGAGAATTGAAGAGATTCTGAGAGACCAAGTGAAGAAAACAGAAGATAAAAGCAACATGAAGCAACCCTAGAAGTTTAAGCCAGAGATCCCTCAATATGGCCACGAAACCGCGGCCAAACAGGCCTTTATGCCGCGGAACCGCGGCCGTGTGGTGCACGTGTCGGTGGAGGTGTCGGTGCTTTGACTCGGACTTTGGGGTTGTTTTGTAATTTCATGTATGGATCAGAATGTAAACCTAGGGTTTTTCTTATCTATAAATAGGAGGATGCCTCTCTCTAGTTTGTGTGCCTCTTTAGGGTGCCTCTTTTGAGATGCTTCTCTTTAGTTCTTAATCTCTTTTCAATTTCTAGATTTAATTCTCATTTTGTAATGAATCGTTGAGAGGTCATCAATAAAGGTATATTTTTTTATTTTTATCTTGCATTCTTTTTATCTGCAATTTTAATTCCTGCAATTTTTATCTGTTCTTTTATTATCTGCAATTTAGTTTTCTAATATTAAAAATTATAAAAATGAATTTGATTGTCACCTTCCTAATGAGTGAGTAATTCCTCACTTGTTAGGGTTAGGATAGGGAAGGTTTGAGAGAAGGAAATCTTTCCCCCACCATTCTTTGCCCAAATAATTTTATTTAAAGGACTCTCTTTAAATCAACCGTAATCCGCTCACTACGGCACCCTATCCTAAATGATAGCGGTGATTCCCTAGTTCGACCGGTTGTGGTTGAATTAACTGGAGGTTAGGGCTAAGAGCCAAGAACGGACGGACAAGGACCAAAGGGAAGAAACTTAGTCTAGTCTGGAACCCCTTCACAACCCATGTCTAGTCTGGAACAGTCGTTGGAAGATTTTTAGGTAGCGTCAAGACAACAGATGATGGATTTGAATGCGTCTATGGCCGCTGATTGACACGGAATTGTGTGTTTGTAGTTTAACCGCAATCAATGACGGTGTCGCGTGTGGCTAGACCGAGATGAGTACGGGTCGTCCTCTGGGAAACGTTGAACCTTTTATTTTTACTTTAGATGTGTTGAGAAAGAGAGGAGGGATAAAGAATTTTATAGAATTGTTTCTAGATCTACGTTAAACAAGAATGTAAAATATAGATCTAGATTATTTTTAAAATGTAGTTAATATAATAAGAAGGCTTGTAGGGTTCGTTAGGATTTAGTAGTTATGGACGATTAATTAAAAGTTACCCTTTTTATCCATTAATAGATTTAGAACTAGAACGACGGTGATGCGTGTAGATTAGGGTTTCTGGAGAGAAAATGAATCCCACTCTTAACCCTTATCTCGACACGGAACTCCGTTCATATCTAGCCTTTACCAAAACAATCATTAATCTAATCTCTAATCGCGGTCGGAACTAGCAAAGAATTGCTAGCGCGCCCGATTAGGATGTTAATGATTCTTTTGATAAAGTTCTTAAACTTTATAGGACTTAAAAAGGGTTTAGTTATTTTCATCGTTCATTAGCCTACCCTAATCCTGCGAACCCTAACAAGCGGAGAATTACTCGCGCATGTTGGGAGAAGAAGATGAAAAGAAAGAGAGGGAAAACATAATGTAAAATGCAAAAAGAATTAAATAAAATAACTACCTTTATTAATCAACTTGAACAAACTACACTTTAATCCGTAGAAAATGATTACAAACTAGTTTCTTCTCGATCTTTCCTAAGGAGGTAGATGAACAGTTGATGATCAGCCTGGATGCATGAGCCGTCTTGGACTTCGTGATCTCTTCGGCTTGATAGCTTTTCCAAGAGGCTCTCGGTCCCTTTTTGTAGTGTAAAGCCAGAATCTTTTAGTTGGAAACTTGGTAAAATTCAACAGAGATTTATGCCAAAAAATATTTGCTCCCAATTCCATAGAAGTGCGGCGGATCCACGGCCCAAGGGGGGGTTTGGACGCGGATCCGCGCTTGAAGGTGAGGATCTCTCGATCAAATTTCTTGGGTTTTCTTCTCGTGACATGTGGCAATCCTAGGCACCTTTAGAATTCAGAAATCTTCTCTCGGTTGCTTCCAGACTTGGTCTCCAAGTTTGGATTCTTAATTTGGCAAGTTTTCTTCAACAAATTGATTTGTTTGATAAATTCTTCATAACAACTTGGAAAATTCTGCACCATAATCTTAAATAATATTTAGTAGACTTAGTTCTACTAGGATTTGGTCAATAGATTTATTTGCATACATTTTCCTACCAAATGATAATTAAAATATATTAACACATGGAAAATAATGTTTTTACACATAAACCCTCATATGTACAATATATTATAATAAAGTCCTTTTTTAATATGAAAATGGTTGGAAAAATGTAATACAAATGTGCAATTTTATCAACTGAACAAATACCCCCAAACTTATCATTGATCGTCCCGAGCAAACTAGTTTATTTAAGAGGAGAAAAAGAGAGGAGAAAACTAAGCACACTTTCGTAGGCAGACACGATTGCACTGAGCACGTGCAATAAGCTGTTAAACCTCTAGGTGTCCCTAATAGGAGGAGTGTTGTCTCCTGAGGGTTTTCAGCGGATTACACCCAAAAAATCCTATAACAAAAGAGAGATGGTGAAATTTACATATAAAGATAAGAACCATAAAAGAAAGGCTTCCAAAATAAGAGTTTCCAACTACACTAGCTTTTCAGTTGTTATGAGCCCTATCTTAATAGTCATGAAAAAATGTTAGAAATCACATTATCCCTCAATAAAACATCGTCTTTATTCTTCATTCCTACCTTTCATCCAAACATTGATCATATAACCCCACGTGTGTGTAAAGAACATCCCTACACTCGGAGAATTCAATTCAAGCTATCAAACTCTTATCCATCTACCTTAGTACTTTTTAATTTGATGAATATTAAGATTTGCTCACACATTTTCATGCGACCGTTAATACTTCTTGAGGTACTAACAGACCGATTACTCGTGTGCTTGCTGATTAGGTGATAGTATTTTCCTCGTCTTGCACCACCTAAGGCTTAGCAGTGACTCCCAGACCAGTTGGCCTTAGGGCACTAGGTGAAGAGGCACCCTCGCTATATTTTTTTATTGTTGCCTTGGCGATAACAAAACCAGTGTTCATTTTTTTCTTTTCACCATTTTTATATTTTCTTCATTTTTTTTCCTTCATACTTTGGCTTTTAGACAAGGGCATTTCAAGGTATCCTCTACTATCCCGAGTTTCAAGACGTGTGTAAGTGCAAATAGTAGGGTATCAACATTCAAATGTTTGGCTTCCAGAATAGAAACTATTTTTCAGACTTATTTTTATCCTCAGATTAGTGACTTCCTTCATTTTACTAACCCTTGGGACAACAGCTCATAACTACTTATTACTAGTTCGTGTAAGAAAACTTCTAATTTTCTTGGTTTTCTTAAACTATTCCTATCTTTTGGATGTAATTTTTCACTTTCTACTCTTTGTTATAAAAGAATTTTTTTTTAAAAATTTTGAAAATGCTGTGCTTATGCAAAATATGATGCAAATTGATGTGTAAATAAGCACAAACCTCCCCCAAACTTGTTTTCAACAGTGTCCTCACTGTTGCTATCTGCTGGATCACAAAAACCTGTAAGCTTGGGGGGACATTATTAATGGGGGCAAAAATATATGAAAATGATAATCCTCCCCCAAACTTATTTTTGGCTCACAAATTTGAGGACAAAAGTTATGTTCAAGAGCCAAAAATATACCCCCCCCTCAAACATGAGTTATACAATACGAAGCATTTTAAGAGGGGGTGAGTCATTTGGTCAAAGTGAGACTTTACAAAGACCAAAAGTTAATACCAACCATTCAAAGATTTTATCAGTATATCGTATAGGTTGGTGGAAGAATGTGTTGTATCGACTCAAGAAAAAGTGGGGAAGGGATAAGAGGTGGTCTGGAAAGGGTTTGAAATTAGAGAAAAGAAAGAATGAGGAAGGTGAATGATTAGGAAGAAGGAATGGTGACGGTTCAACCTCTATAGGTGGAGATTGATCAATCACAAAATCCGTATTGTTTAAAAATTCAAGTTCGTCAGCAAAAAGTTCTTCAAAAATTTTATCAAAGGTGTGATTGAACATTTTGCTGTCAAAGAGTTTTATGCCAGAATTTATTCTACTTGATTCATAAAAAATCACTGAGGTAGAGGACTCGAAAAACTCATCTACCTCTGTTTCAAAAATATCCAAATCAAGTTGAATTTCTGGTATTATTGAACTTGAATTAACAGATTGTGATTTATCAAAACTCACTGAAACTATAGGAACAGAAGAAGAACTGGAGAAAGTACAAGGTGAAATGGGTAAACAAATTGGTGTGTCGAGTGTTGCTGAACCAGATGTGGAAGATGGAGGCTGTATTTCGATCTGATCTTCGGGTATACCTTTATCATCAATTTCAAGACATATTTGGGATTCGGGAAGAATTAAAGGTTCAAGATGATGACCACAAGGAAGTGAAAAGATTTGATGAATTGGTGGGATAAGATCATCCAAAATTTCGGGTTCATCAATCAAAATATCCCCAACGTCAATCACCTCATTCAAGTGAAGGGTAAAATTCTCAAACTCCTCATCAAAAGTATGGTTTTCACTCAGTTTTGGTTCAAGAGTGGAGGTGTAGAGATCACAAGGGTTGGGTATGGTTTCACTTGAAAGGGACCCTTCACAGTTGGGTAAATCAAACACTACAAAGTCACACAACTTATCAGACATTGTACTTGATGAATCTATAAAACTGGAGTTGTGGAGTTCAGTTTGGAATGGGGAGGTTTGATTAGGAAGGGTGTACAGTTCTGTCTTACTACGCAAATCATTCATAATTTGATTCGTCAGTTCCATAAATTTTTCTAATGTCTGCTCCAGACTAGTTTTGGGTTGATAAAAGGTTTCAGTATAAGATTGAAATTCCTGTGGATAATTAAAACTCCCAAATGACTGATTAGAAGAACTGTCTAGAATAGGTGGAAAAGTCGGATTGGATTGATAGGACTAGAATGGTTGCTGAACTTGGGTAGGAGTAAGATCAATATTATGATAAGAAGAATATTGATATGGGTTGGTTGGTTGGCTATATACAAACCGCATATCAAACTCTTCTCTAGACAGTGGTGGTGATGGTTGATATTGGTCCGGGTTGAAACTTTGGCCTCTAGACCTAGCTATGTGCTCAGCAATGGACATTCGTCTAGGGGCTTCCTCACTCTGGGTATGAACTGAAACAGGTGTAGGATTAGGATACGGTTGATAAGACCTAGACTGAGGTGGCCAACTGTTTCTTCCTGCTTGTTCTATATGATCTCTTAAGGACATGGAAGAGCCGGACGGTATATCAAAGGGATTTCGAAAACAAGTGATATCTGGTTGTGGACAGCAAAGCTCGGCAAGTGTTCTTCTGTTTAGGTCACCCATTATAAGAAGAGAAGAAAGGGGAAGGGGTAAAAAGGAGAGAAAGTAATTGGTTTGTTTTAAAAAAAAAGACGGATTTAGACAAATCACAAAAATGCACAACCCTAGAACTATGGTTACCTAGGTCCAGTCTCTAGACCGCTCCTAGACTTCCAAAGGACAAGCCGCAGGATAAATCCTCTACCGCCTCCGTACTACCCTTGTAGCCAGGTAAGTGCCAGGTAAGTGGGAAGGAACCACGTCGTGGGCCTAATTAAAAACCACTAGCCTTCGACACACTTGCCTAGGCACTACAAAAATAATGCGGATAAACGATAGATTACCCACGACCTTCCTCTGTCCTTATTAAGCGCGACAGTCCTTAGAGTCTGGTCTAGATATTTTTTAAATTAATGAAGGGTTGATCTATATACTTGGTTTGTGATTTGTGGGGCTTAGGAAGGGTGATGAAATCCCTACCTAATCTTGATTTGGTCGTTGCCCCTTAAAGTCCGTATTAAATATGCAAAACAAAACCAATCACAAAACTTTTGCAAAAAGATTTTTTTTAGCGGCGCAGTTTTGCAAAGAATCCTGCAGAAAATAGAGTTTATTGGATTTGAGGGGAGAGAGAAGGAGTTGAAAAAAATACCAGAGAAGTATGAACCCTAGATCTCCTGTTTCCTCAAGTCCGTGACTCCAGATTCCCTCGCAAAATTCACACACAAATCGTTAAATATGCAATTTGCAGTTTTGTGTTAATAATGATATGAATCGTTTAAGAATTCAACACAAATAGTAAAAATAAAAAATTACGCACGTATCCCCGGCAACGGCGCCATTTGATTGACACGGAATTGTGTGTTTGTAGTTTAACCGCAATCAATAATGGTGTCGCGTGTAGCTAGTCCGAGATGAGTACGGGTCGTCCTCTGGGAAACGTTGAACCTTTTATTTTTACTTTAGATGTGTTGAGAAAGATAGGAGGGATAAAGAATTTTATAGAATGGTTTCTAGATCTACGTTAAACAAGAATGTAAAATATAGATCTAGATTATTTTAAAGATGTAGTTAATATAATAAGAAGGCTTGTAGGGTTCGTTAGGATTTAGTAGTTATGGACGATTAATTAAAAGTTACCATTTTTATCCATTAATAGATTTAGAACTAGAACGACGGTGATGCGTGTAGATTAGGGTTTCTGGAGAGAAAAGGAATCCCACTCTTAACCCTTATCTCGACACGGAACTCCGTTCATATCTAGCCTTTACCAAAACAATCATTAATCTAATCTCTAATCACGGTCGGAACTAGCAAAGAATTGCTAGCGCGCCCGATTAGGATGTTAATGATTCTTTTGATAATGTTCCTAAACTTTATAGGACTTAAAAAGGGTTTAGTTATTTTCATCGTTCATTAGCCTACCCTAATCCTACGAACCCTAACAAGCGGAGAATTACTCGCGCATGTTGGGAGAAGAAGATGAAAAGAAAGAGAGGGAAAACATAATGTAAAATGCAAAAAGAATTAAATAAAATAACTACCTTTATTAATCAACTTGAAAAAACTACACTTTAATCCGTAGAAAATGATTACAAACTAGTTGCTTCTCGATCTTTCCTAAGGAGGTAGATGAACAGTTGATGATCAGCCTGGATGCGTGAGCCGTCTTGGACTTCGTGATCTCTTCGGCTTGATAGCTTTTCCAAGAGGCTCTCGGTCCCTTTTTATAGTGTAAAGCCAGAATCTTTTAGTTGGAAACTTGGTAAAATTCAACAGAGATTTATGCCAAAAAATATTTGCTCCCAATTCCATAGAAGTGCGGCGGATCCGCGGCCCAAGGGGGGGTTTGGCCGCGGATCCGCGCTTGAAGGTGAGGATCTCTCGATCAAATTTCTTGGGCTTTCTTCTCGTGACATGTGGCAATCCTAGGCACCTTTAGAATTCAGAAATCTTCTCTCGGTTGCTTCCAGACTTGGTCTCCAAGTTTGGATTCTTAATTTGGCAAGTTTTCTTCAACAAATTGATTTGTTTGATAAATTCTGCATAACAACTTGGAAAATTCTGCACCATAATCTCAAATAATATTTAGTAGACTTAGTTCTACTAGGATTTGGTCAATAGATTTATTTGCATACACTTTCCTACCAAATGATAATTAAAATATATTAATACATGGAAAATAATGTTTTTACACATAAACCCTCATATGTAAGTCCTTTTTTAATATGAAAATGGTAGGAAAAATGTAATACAAATGTGCAATTTTATCAACTGAACAGCCGCCCTTATACAACCTAGTGACCCAGTAGCTAGTTTCCAACTAGCTCCAAATTTTCCAATGTATAATGAGGCGGTTGGATAGATTGAGAATTTGAGTGGTGAGAGTGAGCTGTGCACCCTTCCAAATCAAACCTACCCATCCCCAATTGAATCCCACAACTCCAGTTTTGAATGTCTATCAAGTGTCCCAAATGATTCACCAGTTGAAGTTAGAACGCTTAATGAGTTGTGCGACTTTGTAGTGTTTGATTTACCTGATTGTGAAGGGTCCCTTTCGAGTGAAACCATCACCAATACTTTTGACCTATACACCTCCACTCTAGAACCTGAATTGATTAATATCCATGCTTTAGACGAGGTGTCTGAAAAAATTGATTTTCACTTGATTGAGGATATAGACGCTGGGAATATTTTGGATGATGAACCCACAGATTTGGATGAGTTTCTCTCTCCAATTCATCATCCCGATTCATTAACTGTTTTTCCCGAACTTCATATGCGTCTTGATTTTGATGAGTATTGCATGGATAAGTTAAATTTTGATGAGAGTATTGAGGAAATTATTGAGGATGAAGCAGTTTTACTTGAGAAGTTGGATTTTCCAATTCATTCTATCCCTTTCATTGACTGCGCACACCCTCCTGAATCCTTAACCGATACCCTTCCTCAATCACTTCCCTCCATCCTCGTTCCGACCTTGCAAGAAACCGTTACACTTTCATTTTCAATGTCTGGTTTAGCAAGTTCGACGTACCCATTTTTTCTCACGAATCTTGAGAGATTCGACCTCATTTCTCAGTGAGTTGATAGATTAGCATAATTGCTTTTTACACATCGGTCATTACAAACTGTGCTAATTTATACACTCCATTTCCACCCTCAAGTTCGTATTCCACTGCTTTCTCCCACTTTCTCAGGTTCTTCTTCTATTTTTCCTATAATTTCAGTGAGTTTTGATGAATCACAATTCGATAATTCAATTTTGATCATTTCAGAAAGCCATTTTGATTTGGATACTTTTGAAAATGAGGTAGATGAGTTATTCGAGTCTCCTACCTCCATAATTTTTGACAAATTAAGTATGATAAATTCTGGCACAAAACTTACTGACAGTAAAATGTTCAATTACATCGACGAGAGTTTTGAAGAACTTTTTGCTGACGAACTCGCATTCTTAAATGAAACGGATTTTTTGATTAATCAACCTCCACCTGAAGAAGTCGAACCACCACCATTTCTTTTTCCCTTCCGCCATTCTTCTCCTCCACCGAGACCGTATACTCCTTCTATCTCCATACGGTCTCGTGTTTTTCTCATTTCTTTTCTCTATATTCCATTCTTTCACCAACCACACCATTATAACGATTAAATTTTTGAATGGTTGGTGCTAACATTGCCCTGTATAAGGCCTTGTATATCTTGATACTATGTTTTTCTCCTCCCTAACTCTGAACTTTAATGCTTCAACAGTGGGAACACTGTTTCACTTAAGTTTGGGGGGGGGGGGCTTTTTGTATATACATTTTGTTTTCTTTTTCCGTTAATAATAAAAAAAAACAAAAAAAAACAGGAGAGTGCCGACAATTTTGACCCTCTTGATGTAGCCTGACACTGAGGGCACTCTCAAGTTTAAGTTTGGGGGTATGCTCGGTAAGCTTTCTTCCTTCGCATTCATATGTATATTTTTGCATTTGCATACTTATTTTAAAACCCATAAAAATTAAAAAAATTTAAAAATTATAAAAATTGAAAAGTTCAATTTTGGCCATATTTGACTTAAGTTTAACATGACGGTTGACTAGTTAGGAAAAACTGGATCCTAAACTTAGTAAATTAAAAACCCTAAAAATAACCTTTCTTAAAGTTTAACCGTAGAAAATATATGTCCTTGTAGTTTATTTAGAAATAGGCAAATTTTATGTTCAGTTCTTGGGCTAAGTCAAAATAAGGGAAGAGTATTAAAAATTTTATTGAAGTGTAAGTCTGAAAAATAATTCCGAATCTTTAGTCTAAATTCTGAAAATATACATCCTACAACTCGCACATACATGCACCTTGAAACTTGGGATTGTAGAAGATACCTTAAAATGCTCTTGTCTAAAATCCTTAGTATGAGAAAAAATTGACGTATAAGTGTGAAATAAGAGATATAAAAAAATTGAACACTGGTTTGTAATTACTTAAGGCTGCGTAAAATAAAAAAAATATATATAGCGAGGGTGCTTTATCACCTAGTGCCTTAGACCAACTGGTTTGGGAGTCACTGCTAAAGCCTTAGGTATTACAAGACGAGGAATTTCTCCTAAATGCGCAAACACATTTTGTAATCGGTCGTTGGTACCTCAAGAAGTATTAACGGTCGCATGAAGGATGTGTGAGCAATTTCATCTAAAATTCACCAACTAAAAGTACTTTGGACGATGGACAAGAGTATGATAGCTTGAATTGAATTTCCATGTGTAGGGGTGATACATACACACACATAGGGGTATATGATTGGGGTTTGGATGAGATATAGGAATGAAAGATAGGGATTATATTTTCAGTAGAGATGATAAAAATTCCTAAGTTGAGGTGGAACCTTAGAAGGAAAATTCAAAAGCTGGTAAAAGCTAAATAAATTTACAGAACATATACGATCTTAAGTTAAATGAAAAGGAAGCGTGAAAAATATGGGTTGATGATTTCTAAGTTGAAGATGATAGAATTTCTTGCTAGAATACCGAATTGAAGAATGAAAGTCAACAGGTCAAATTGATTGGATTTTGTGGGTAGTATCCGCTGAAAATCCTCAGGAGATAACACTCTTCCTAGTAGGGACACCTAGAGGTTTAACGGCTTGTTGCACGAGTTCAGTGCAATCGCGATTTCCTGCGAAAGTGAGGTTAGGTTTTTTCGAGAATAAAATTGGTTTTGCTCGGGCCGAGCAAAAGATAAGTTTGGGGGTATTTGTTCATATCAGAATTTTGCATTATTATATCGCCCATTCTTAATCATTACAAATAAATAGGTTCTTTTGATCCATGTCTGCTAAATAGTTGCAGGTTATAGGTTCTCATATCATTACGGTGAAATTCATGAAAAGACGCTACAAATGTGAGACTACGACCAACAATAGATGAATCCATATGATGCCGCCTAACATTTCAAGGAACAACTGAAAATCATTAGATAGTTCAATGCACAAAGTTCAAGGGCAGCACAAGATTCAAGACTTCAACGTAAAGCTCACGGTAAAAAGTCCACTGTTGAATATCTGGAAGAGAATTGAAAAGATTCTGAGAGACCAAGTGAAGAAAACAGAAGATAAAAGCAACATGAAGCAACCCTAGAAGTTTGAGCCAGAGATCCCTCAATATGACCGCGGAACCGTGGCCAAACAGGCCTTTATGCCGCGGAACCGCGGCCGTGTGGTGCACGTGTCGGTGGAGGTGTCGATGCTTTGACTCGGTCGTTGGGGTTGTTTTGTAATTTCATGTATGGATCAGAATGTAAACCTAGGGTTTTTCCTATCTATAAATAGGAGGATACCTCTCTCTAGTTTGTGTGCCTCTTTTGGGTGCCTCTTTTGAGATGCCTCTCTTTAGATTTTAATCTCTTTTCAATTTCCAGATTTAATTCCCATTTTGTAATGAATCGTTGAGAGGTCATCAATAAAGGTATTTTTTTTATTTTTATCTTGCTTTCTTTTTATCTGCAATTTTAATTCCTGCAATTTTTATCTGTTTTTTTATTATCTGCAATTTAGTTTTCTAATATTAAAAATTATAAAAATGAATTTGATTGTCACCTTCCTAATGAGTGAGTAATTCCTCACTTGTTAGGGTTAGGATAGGGAAGGTTTGAGAGAAGGAAATCTCTCTCCCTCCTTTCTTTGCCCAAATAATTTTATTTAAAGGACTCTCTTTAAATCAACCGTAATCCGCTCACTACGGTACCCTATTTTAAATGATAGGGGTGATTCCCTAGTTCGACCGGTTGTGGTTGAATTAACTGGAGGTTAGGGCTAAGAGCCAAGAACTGACGGACAAGGACCAAAGGGAAGAAACTTAGTTTCTTCCTAGTCGTGCTAATCCCCGTTGTTGACTATTACCTTAACACCTATATTCTTAATTAGGGCATTGATAGAAGCGAGAAGAATCCCTTTTTCGAACTAACCTAATCCTAACCCTAGCAAAACTTTTTATCAATTTATTCTCCTTCATAGATCTACAACAAAACCACCAATATTTTGGACTTAACTCGTTAGAACATAAAGAAAAGGAATCCATCTCCCTCTGGACCGACCCGTACTCAACCGGCTAGCTACCAAGTGACACCGTTATTGATTGTGGTATATTCTTAACTTTGATTTTAAAACACACACGCAAAATCTCTACAATCACATGCATAGGCATTGAATATGGATATATCTTCCAGAAGGAGTCATGATGAGTATGCAGCTGTTCCGGAACAAGAAATGGATTTAGTAAAGGGTGATAACTTCCGGACAGTTCGGCAGAAATGAGATTTGGGAGGGACCTCGACAGGACCTTTCTGGAATACTAAACGAGAAGACCTGGACCCAGGATCGGTCGTATTGTGCACACCCTGTAGGCCGGAGTTCGGCATCATCGACAAGACATGTTATGAGTGACCATGATAGTTGCCCAGAGATCTTCAGAGGATGTGCCAGAGCGGGACTGTTTCCGTTATTTTGGATTTCAGTATTTTGGGCGATTTATTTGCATGATTGAGATTTTATGCACCACAGTTGCACTTGACCTCGATTTGATGTCATTCGAGATGTTGATTTTGATTTCATGCCTATGGTATGCATGTGATTTGACTTGTGCCTTCGGCATAGTTTTCATGCACTTTTAGTATTTGATTCGATTTTGTGCATGCTGATGCACATGGTTGTGAGATTATAGATCACGGTATACCTTATTTGGATTGAGATGTGTTGTATACCGTCGATTTCGATTGTGATATTCGATATTTGTTTCCGTGCACCCCGTGCACTTGACTTGGATTTTGCGCATACTTGGCGCGTTTGATGCGATTTTGGTGCTCACCAGATGCACTAAATCGGGATTCCTCGTGCATATCAGATGCACCTGATATTGTTGTCAGGCACACACCGTTGCCCTTGACAGGTGTTTTCGTGCACACCCGTTGCACTTAATTTTAGTTTCTGTGCACGTGTATGGCACATTCATTGATTTCGATTTCTGTGCGCACCAGACGCACGAGGCATTATTACATGTACTATTGAGTACGATTTTTTTTCTTGGAGCAGTATGTTTTATGATATTTACTATTTGGTATAGTAGCTGAGTAGGACTAGTCAGAGGATAGTACCTAAATATGTTTTTACATGCATCGATAGTTACCGAAGGGATTTCCAAAAAGGAGCTATAGTCTCAGTATTTACCGACGTGTCCGAGGTGACACGAAACAGTTACAGGGAAACCCTTCTAAATTATTTTCAAAACGGCGAGACGTGAATGTTAAATAATGGATATATATATAGTTATTTTCTTACCATAGACGTCCGCCACTGTGCCGTGATACGCGCATCGCACAGCAACATTAAAGGTTTGGCATGCATTTCTTTTTAGATGTTTTGACAAGTTACAACGATGCGTACTATGTACATATTTTAATCTTGAGAATATCATGTTGGTTTTTGTATTGGATTTTGACATCGGTGTCTTCACCATAACTCCGATGATTGCGGGATGCTTGACGGAGTTTTGATTTTGGGTTATATACTCGTTTTTTATGCGCATGCATTGCGCTACGATGTGTTTCATGTATTTATGATTTCAGAGCCCCGACGACTTGATCTTTTTACTAAAATATTTTAGTATTTGAGGGGTTTAAATTTAAATTCAGGGACCGAATTTATTTAAGGGGGGAAGATTGTAACATTTCAGAAAAATAAAATATTATTTTTGGGAATTTATATAATTAAATAATAAATATTATGAATATTTTGATAAGGCGGTATAATTAATTACCGATAAATTGGGAAATATTTGGAAAATTATAGGAATTACTGAAATGATGGTGTTTTATATGATTTAAGCAATTATAAATTTTTTATGATTAATTATATTCCATTTTAATGCTAATCGCGATTGAATATCACTAATTGTGCATTAAGCTTGATTTGTACACATGACATTACCATGTCATATTACACATTGTTACATTTTCCTACCATGGTCTTTTCTTTATTTTTCTTGCATGGCTTTGTTTTTAAATGAGATGAAAAGATAATGAGAAGAAAAGAAAAGAAAAAGGAAAAGAAAAGAAAAGGGAATAAACAAATAGGTATGGGCAAGAGAGAGAAGAGAGAGAGAGAGGTGAGGGGTCTTTGACCATGGGCTCATTCTTCATTCTCTTCATCATTTCCACTTCTTCTTTCTCCTTCATGGCTGCCCTCTTCTTCACCTCCTCTTCATCCTTACAAACAACCCTAAATCAACATCAAAACATCATCTCCCTTTCATTAAAAACATGCACAAGCTCACTACAAGCACTTTGGACCAAGAAAGTTTGGATTTTGAAGACTTAGGGCAACTCAAGAATTTTCTTGAGTTGCCAAATGAGGTAATTATTACACCATTAGTGTAGTATTTCATTAACTTTAGCTTCCATGCATGTTTAGAAGTGTTTTAGTTTAGTTTAGTGAACTTAGAAAATTCATAGATGAGGTTTGAGGAATTCTTAAGTTGTGAAGGTATAATTGAAGTTAGTAGAGGCCATACAACCCCTGTAGTGATGGTATATTAGACTAAACCAGAGACTAGAACCTCATTTAGAAAACTTAGAAATCCCCGATAACGTATTTTGTGGAATTTGTGATGAGAAATTGAAATCTGCTACGACCCGGGGAACCTGAAAATTTTATAGCAATCACAGTGAGTCGTGCAGGTAACCTAGATGCTAACCCCAAGACCCGAGACCCTAATTCCATGGATTGGCCATAGATTTATTCTTTCTGGCCGCAAATTGAGGCTAGAGTGGGGGCGAGTGCATTCGTGTTTGGTCCATGGCTTATTATTCAGTAAAATAGACCCTTCCCATGTGCAAAATTGGCTAATTCAACCTAGGGTAAAATCTGGAGGTGTTTTCTTGAGTTGCTGCTTTGTTTTGTGACTTCGTTTTAACTTGGATTTTAGTATTTGGGTTTTGACTCGGTGGTGTGGCGTTTACACGTCAATTTCGAGGGTTGTTGGTTATTCTTGCATGCGTAGACCATAGGTTTTAACCTATGTGCGATTCGTGTGTCGTTTTGGTTTTGAATTGGATTTTAATGCGGCACGATATGTTATGATATGTAGGTACCTCCGCGTGAACTTCGGGACAACAAGCAAGAGCGTGGCAACATCGACTTAGGCAAGCAAGGATCAAGGTGAGTAGATATATATCTACGGGGGAAGTTGGGTGGATGGCGTATAGCACCCCCGCAGTTTCATAGTGTAGTATACGAATACGTATATATATATATATATAATATGTGAATTGTGAGCTTATATGATTATCAAGAAAGGTTTTAGGAGATCTTGGGTTAAATTTTAGTGTAATTGGGATGATAGTGTCGTTAGTTATTTTCTTAGTCGCGAACCCTAGAATAAGGTTTACATACACGCACACTCACACGCATACATTTATTTTCTTGTTCGTATATGGGGATATATATATATGTATATATGGATGTTGAGGATACTATATGATATTTGGAGATGAGTCGATGTGATTGGGCTGGACGCCATGAGATCGGTGATGTGATTTAGGTCGTGTTATGAGATACGACATATTATTATAGCGGATCGTTGGAAGATGTGTTTTCATACACATGCAGATATATGTTGATGGTATCGGTATGTACTAGACTTAGATCAGTACCCTGTTCATGATATAGTGATAATGATACTATACAGATATTGATGTATATGTGATAGGCGACCCGTACCCCGATTTTAGGATGCCGTACGATGGATTTACCGTATGAGATATAAATATGATGATAGATCCGCACTCATGATTCGAGGATGTTGTATTATATTTTTTTTGTATGTGACGCTATTGAGACGGGATCACCGAGTACTATATATTTATCGACTCAAACTTAGGTGGTTTTCCTTACCCTTTCGATTAGTCTGATAGTTTAGTCCTGTAGTTAACTAAATAGATGTTAGACTGGGCTCGAGTCATACTTATTTCCAAAACCAACGAATCGTGAGTACTTTTAAGATAGGCCAAGGGGTACTACGGATATTTCAAAGGACGTATCTTTCTTAAAAACACCGGAGCCCCTATTTTCTAAATACCACGATTCGTGTTATTTCAAATGACAAACTATATGACTCGTATATCTAATGTAGATTCTTTATTGTTGCATTTGTTTGATATAGTGCCCTCAAAGTCAATTATTTGATCGCAGGCACGTGATTGCAATGATTGAGGAATGACCTATACCGGTAGAACAGTCTTACTCGAGATGATAGTATACTATCTGGTTTGTCTTTATCATCGTGTACATGCTTCAAGTGACATTACAGATCACTATTACACGTTGATAGAGCCCATAGGATTCTTGCTTGACTGCCAGCAGTATGAATGCAATCATATACGTGGGAGCTGGGGTCTATAAGGACATCCTTAAAAATGTCCCTGGTCGTGTGAGTTTCGAGACTGCGCATCGATACTCCGAGAGTAGACTAGTGTATATGGATTGAGACCCCGACGAGGGGAAGTGGCTGGTCTCACAAACCATTGGTCTTAGTTGGTTCACCTAAGACGTATACAGCTGCTCATTGGGCTATGTGTACACAAGACAGACTCTCCGGTAACATGCTAGTTGGTATTATACCCATCGTCAGATAGCAGTTCCCTGGTGACATGTGTACAGGTTAGTCCATCGACCTGAGATCGTCATTTGTCTCGTGTGAGTTCCTACTGTGTTTTGATTACTACCCTACCACGGCTCAAAGGAGTCGTGCAAACAGGTTTTAGTTGGGTACAGTCCCGAGCCACATGGAGGCAGTGAGCTAACCGGCAGGGGATTCGTCTCTCCCGGTATTGGGGGTGAGACCGCGCTGTGTCTGGAGAGCTATTACACGAAATCCCTGGCCAGGGTAAGCGAGATTTACTGGTAGGTATTCTAGTAGTTTCTCAGGGTGTTCTGGGCTACACTTCGACACGACTTATACCGCTATTGGGGGTCTGACGTTTACCAGCCCCTAGGCCTGATATGCAATACTCATAGACGAACATACTGGACTGTACGGATATTGTCACTGATAGGCTCAGTATAGTTTCAGGATGAGTTCGCTCGTCAGCTTCCCTTTCGCTCAATACATGGGCAGCCATTACGTACAGCTAGTGCCCCTGACATGCCTGTGGTTAAACCCACTGCCAGCGTATTGACGAGTCTTTAGAGTCCCCCACAGAAAGTTTTCCCAAGTTCGGGCGAAACGTTGTAGAGGCCGTATGGTTTTATGGCAGGGTTCGATCATATACGTACATTCGTGCACGGATCATGATCGGACAGATCATACCAGTGGGCTTTGGTTTAAGCCAGATCCTAGTATTAGATTTGTTGGATTACTTTAGTCTCGTTGTATTCGTATTCAGTCGGAATGCGGATGCAGGTATGTGTATATATATATACGATGAGGGGTATTCTTGTGATCCGTCATGAGTTTACTTTGGAAGATTCCATTCTATTTATTGATTTAAACTTTTGGTTTAAAGTTTATTAAGTGGAAATTGTGAGTGCAAGTCATGATGAAGAGCATTAAATGTAGCATGTGCATGTTTGGTGAGTCATGGTGTTATTTTTTGTGCCATGTCAAGTTTCTTGATTGATTATTGTATAGAATTGATATCTGGAGAGAGAGAGAGGGCAGCCACTAATAGTGGGGCTTGGTCTTGAGATTATACAGAGAGCTCTCACATATTCATCTCACACAATAAGCAAGCTCTTCCTCTTCATTAGATTTTTCTTGAGTTCACAACTTCTATCAATGGTTTCTTCTTCAACCTCCACTCTATCCTTCTCATGTGTTGAGAATCCTAGGGTGTCATGAGACAAAGGAATCACACCTATCTCTACTTCACCTTGGACATGTCGGCTAGCAAACTTTATGTCCGAATTGCTTCGGTTTGAAGCGGGAGCTCGTATAAAGAATCCTCGACGTGGAGCCACTTCGACGAGCGAGATCGGAGAGCGAACTTCATCGGCGCAGCTTGGCGTAGAGATTGAAGACTAAAGGACACGGATCGATCGGTATAATCTCTCCAAACTCTTTTACAGTTTACTAGTTTACTAGTTTACAGTTAATGGAATGATCCGGGTTTTAGGGTTACGATAGCTCCAGTTTAAAAAGTTTTTGTTCCGCATTTGGCCTTGGATAGACTGCCGGGGCGCTGCCGTAGCCTTACATGGTATCAGAGCCAAACTATTAACCTTATACTAGTTAGTTTAGACAATGGTAAAGTATCTAAATCGAAACGACTCAATTTCACTGCCCTGCACATTCAGTTTCTATCGATTTTAAAAGTGTCTTCAAAATTTTTTTAACAACTACAGAAGACTGCTGACATGATCACAGACCAAATACGACCCAATTCCTTTGGAAAAAATGGCCACTTTCATCATATGTCCGGCCTGCTCGGCCATCTTGGTGTATTTGGGCTTCGTATTTGGGTGTTGGTCAGGTCTCTGGAGTGTTGGTTCAGTAGAATTGTTTGTTTAGCCCAGTTTTGATATGGAGTTATCTACTTGTTTGGGGCTTTTCGGGGTTGTTTCGAATTCGATAATTTTTAACATTGTTTAATGTTTCCAGTACTTACATTACTATCCGCGACCGTGAATGTCACTTGATCGGTACAACTTGTCGAATCGCTATAATCCTCTTAGACGGGTTTCCGAACGTGACATTCATGTCGATGTTCTGTGTTGTGCTGTGATGTTGCAGATTTGTCATGGTAGATAGCTTGCATACAATGGTAGTGCAGTTTGGATATATTTGTACATTTGATATCGTGGGGCGAGCGACCGACATGTGGACTGCCGTCACTTCCTGTTTGTATATTATTCTTTTGGGGCACGACTGGGTTGAGGTCAATGTCATCGTCGTACATATTTTCTTTTCTGTACTACGATTACCCCGCGGTGGAGTGCACGGATAGCCAGGTTCTATAGGGCAATGGACCCGCATCTCATGGCTTTGAGACGGGGGGGCTTCACTCTAGAATTGGTGGGTTATTTGCCGCACTTGTAGGGGGTATAGGTTGACCCAAGGTGGCGTGCTCAAGTTACCAAATTTCGTGAAGTGCTGGGTGGTCCATTCACTTCGCTGAAGGGGGCTGCCTCGCTTCTGGTTTTGGCAGGTAACTTGTCGCACTCGTATAGGTCTAAGTTTTCATTGTACAGGCTATCCACACGATCAGGGGAATGTCGGGTTTCACTTGCGGCTCAATAGAAACCCGGGGCTCCCAGATTATCTGTATTGTTCTGTGATGCTTATTACTTTTCTGTGATGTTGCATTTATCACGCCTGGAGAGATTTATATATATTGATATATATACTAGTAGATGTTGTATATGTTTTACACCCACGCTAGTCCAGTCCCCGCTCTGTCGTTAGTTAAGTAACCTAACGGGTGATGACGGGACCCAGTGGCAAATGCGGATGGCATATATGTATATCATATTTTCATTCTTTTGTGGTGTGATTAATTGACGGGACAACATTGACTCGGATCAATGCATGGAAAACAGACCTATTCGATGTTGTTGGAACAATTTTCAAAAAGCTGTTATTGCAAGGATGTTTTCTTTCGTTTTGCACAGTGGTATTCAGTTATGAATATCCGGCACCTCATTCGACGAGGCAAGGGACGAGATCCCTTCATCGAGAGTGACCCCTTGGACAGAGGTTTGCGTCAAGGTAATAACTTCACTATAGTCGATTAATTTTTGCTTTGCATCACGGTATACAGTTGGAATATCCTGCACCTCATTCTACGGGGAAAGAGCCGAGATCCCTTCACCGGGTGTGACCTCTTTAGCAAAGGTTTTCGCCACTATATATATGTAAAAAGCTATCCGGTTCCTTCAACGATATCAAGTTCATTATGTTAAAGGTTTTTCGCCAAAAACCATTTGTAGCCCTCCGTCATTTCAGACGGGTAGCACTTAGTATTCATGCTATGTTTGTTGGCCTTAATCAAGGCATAGTGTATGGTAGCTATTTTTTACTCTTCTGTTGCATAGATAGATGCGTTGGTTTGGGATAGTTGTACAGCCTTGTTGGCCTTAGTCAAGGGCTTGTACGGGTAGGTTCAAATTAACCTGGACAATGACGGGTAGAACTTGACATGTGACTTATGATTTGTTGGCCTTAGTCAAGATTATAAGAGCATGGGGTAAAAATCACATCGGGAGTTTCAAACATACAGGAAACTTGCCAGGCATGCGCATACCATCTGGAGTGTGATAACGTGAGTGGATTCCATCACGTTATCATGCGATGATAGTTGGATCCCGATTCCCACTGATGAGTTGGTTTACTCTTCGGGTGATCCCGACTAATTCTTCTTTCAGGTTTGGAGGAGAATTTGAGGATACAGTGGAAGACATCCTGATTAGATAAAGTGATTAACCATTCTGATCTAGGTTAGAGTGCACGCAGAGTGTTTCTTTTCTCTCTCTCTTTGGCAGCGACCATGGCCCGACCCTTGACTATGACTCAGTGACCAAGTTAACCGAACTTTCTTAAAAGACTGGCTTTTGGATTGTCTAAGTTGCATACATCATTGCCACTCCTTCTTTTACCCTTTGCATTTCTCCATAACACCCCGTATTACTACGAACATCCACTTCCATTGAATAAATCCATCGTATGGTTATATACGAACTCGAAGGAACTTGTTCCAGATTCGAGGATGGATTCTGGTTTTGGAGAGACTGAATAGGATTATTCAGTTGTCTTTTCCTTTTACCTTCTCTCAGGTTGTCAGGGCTCCTAGGATTAGGAGAGGGTACATCTATTACACTTATTGGATAATCTTCTTCCAAACCATAGGCAGGTGCCGAAAGGTAGGGAATGAAGAAAACCAATTAGCCTAAGTGTGGTGTGCAGGAGGTAATAAGTAAAGACAAATAAAGGGATTAGAAAGAGGGCAAAGTAAATTGCAACTGCTATCATTCACGACCAAACCACGTATTTCATCGCCACTCCTACTTCACCTTTGTATTTCTCCAGAACACCCCATATCACTACGAACATCCACTTCCATTGGATAAATCCATCGTACGAACTTGAAGGAACATGTTCCAAGTCGGGAATGGATTCTGGTACAGGAGAAATAGGAATAAGGTTTATTCAGTTGTCTTTTATTTTTACCTTCTCTCAAGTTGCGAGTGCTCCTAGGATTAGGACAATACACCTATTACGCTTATTGGATAGTTTTCTTCCAAACCATAGGCTGGTGCCGAACGGTAGGAAAGGAAGAAAACCATTTAGCCTAATGGTGGTGTATAGAAGGTAATGAATAAAGACATATAAAGGGATTTGGAGAGATGGTTGCAGGGTTCCCTAGCATGGCAGCAAGGTTTCGGGAGGCATCGTCCAAGCTAAATTCAAATTTTTTGCCGTTCTAGCTAACCCTAACCTTAGAATCGTATACTAGAAATCGACGAAAATGTAAATGCAAACACTTTGCAAGTATAGTGAGCAAGGAATACAACCTTTATAGACCAGTCCTTCACATCAATAGCTCCGTGTAGTAGTCCCTTCACTGCGATCGTGAACTCCGGACTCTAGAGAGGCTCCCATGAAGAAACAAACATGCTTTCTTTGAAGTTTTCGAGGCCGAAGATGATCTACGTCGAGGAGACACTAACCCAAGCTATCTCTTCACTAATTATGAAATTAGTGAAGAAAACACCCTATACTAAATGGCAAGTAGTAGAGGATGATGAAATAGGCAGTGGGCTCACTTTAGATTTGATTTTCTCACATTTTTTCTCATACCTCCATTGAAGCTAGAAAGCTTTGAGGAAGAAGAAGAAGATGAATGAACTCATCATATGAATTAATCCAAATGAATTAATGCCAGCATGGGTGAGTTAATCCCTTATGCCTAACTCATGTAGAGAATAAACCAAGGGATAAGGTTATGGGTTGGGTTAACAAATATCCTAAGCTAGACAAAAGAGTGGACTTAGTCAAAGGTTCATACAAGCTTCTACAAGCGTTGAACCTTAAACTAATTCTCTCCTAATTTGTTTAACTTTGAATAAATTATAAACCCTAATTTAACCCTAACATGGTATAAGTCTCATACACCCATCTTGCATGTATCATCAAGCATGACACAAAATAATGTACACTAGCATATATCACATATATAAAATGTGCACAAACCAAGTGAGAAAAGAAATCTTAAGTGAGCTAATACTAGTTAATGTAATGAAATATATCAAATATATAATTATACATTCGATTATCAAATAAACTTTTAATTTAATAATCCGGCTATTTTACATATAACCGATTAATATCAAATGTAACAACTTATCGAATCAACACTTGATCCGATAACCCGGCTATATCGCATATAACCGACCAATGTCACAAATCGCGAGAATAGAATACGGTATCTCATATCGTATTAATCTCGGACCCGCATATATCACATATGTGCTCCTACTCCGTTTCGCTTGAGCCAGGAAACCTCTGTGTAGGACTCTAAAGACTCGTCAATATGCCGGCAGTAGGTGATGATCATATCAAACACCCACAAAACGCAAGCGGTCTGCTAAACGTAACGGACACCCGGGTATTGAGCGATCAGAAGATCAACAAGCAAGCCTGCTCTTACTCCTGTGAATCCAATCAGTAACACTACCATACAGTCCGGTCTCTTCGTTTGATATGTCGCATATCTCGTCTAGGGGTGGTAAACGTCAGACCCCAGTAACTCGATAAGTTGAGTCGATATGAGGCTTATAACGGGTCGAGAAACTACTGATAACACTTACCAGTATATCTCTGAAGCAGCCCTGGCCAGAGACTCCCTGTTATAGCAAATCGAGCACAGCGCAACATCAACCCCCAATACCGGGAGAGACGAAACCCTTCTTATCGCTCATTGCCTCCATGTGATTCAGGACTGTACCCAAAAGCCACCGTTTTTCACGTTCTCTTGAACGTGGTAAGGTGGAAATCAAAGCACAGTGGGAATCACACAAGACTCTATAACGATCTCGGGTCTACAGACTAACCTGTACCAGTGTCACCAAAGAACTGCTATCTGACGATAGGTATAATACCATCTAGGAGTTCTCGGCGAGTCCGTTCAGTGTACCCAGTCTCCACTGAGCACCAGTATACTGTCTCTGATGTCAAACACCAATAGATATGGCATCATCCATCGCCCATCTACATGGTTCGAGAAGCTATACGCTAGTCTACTCTGGTATATCGATGCCCTGTCTCGATACACCCACGACTAGGAACATTTGAAGGATTTACTTAGTGACTACACTGTCCCTACTAGTATGATCTGCATCATAATCCTGGTAGTCAAGTACACATCCTAAGGGCTTTATCAACATGTAATATAGAGATAATCGGTGTACATGTTAAGATAAAGAGCAACCAGATAGCATACTATCATGTCGAGCAAGAAAGTCCTCCATATATATGTCCAAGCATCCACTACAATATATATCGTATGTACAGTAATGGCCTCTAGGGCATACATATAACTAACAATCTCCCACTTGCACTAGGGCCATCTGTTGTAGTATCCCATACCCAACAATCAGCAGTGGTTGAAGTATCACATACTCAACCATCCCATAAAAGTCTTTCCTGGGAATAGGCCTTTGTGAGTGGATCCGCGCCGTTGTCTTCTATGTCTACTCTCCTATCCTCGATCTCCCTGGAGATCAACCATCTCCATGATCAGGTGATACTGCCTAAGAATGTGTCTGGATCACTGATGGGACGGGGGTTTCTAGGCCAAAGCCACAACTCCATTGTTACACAATGGTAGGAACGAAGTTCATCTCATGAACCTTTTTACATCCAGACTGCCTCTTTGGTAGCATCCATGGTAGCGATGTATCCAGCCTTTATCGTCTAGTATGTTACGGTATCTAGCTTGGAACTCTTCCAACATACCATCCCTCCACTGAGGGTAAAGACAATGCTTGTGACCGACATTCAGTCGACCTTATCACCTTGGAAGCTATCCAGTGATTCTTCCCAGGATCGATTGATACCATCTCACTACACCTAGTGAAAATCCTAACATCCACTTATACCTATCTGTAACATTTCGAAAATTTAGATAATAAATTAAATTAAATTAAATAATAAAATGTTAATTTACAAGGTTATTGAAATAAAATAGGATATTTCATAAGTGGTATGTGAAACAAATTAAATTTTAAGTTTAGTTGTAATATTACTGAATCACAAAGGTTTTAGTAAAAAGATTAGCTTCATGTGTAATATGATATAGTATGGGGGATTATGTGATAAGGTTAGTTCCTTATGCAAATTAGAATTTGTTAAGGGTTATTATGCAAAAAAAGGGTAAGGTCATGTTAAGCTTAGGTTGTAACCATGGCATAGCATATCATAGATGACACTTCATATGTCCACCTCATTCTTGCATGAAAATACCACCTTTTTCCTTGCAACACCACCTACTTGCATGAAACCCCACCTTACTACTTGTGTGACACCTCCTCCTCCTTCCCTTTACACCACCACCTTGCACTTTCCACCTCCTCCTTTCTCTACAACAAACCCTCACTCTTTTCCTTATCTCACCCCATTGTTCAGCTCATAAAAATCAGAAAATTTAAGAGAAGGAAAAGAAAAGAAAAAATTTAGAACATACAAAAGAAAATAAGAAAAGAAAGAAGAGAAGAAGAACAGGTGCTAAGGATTTTCACCATCACCCTCTAGCTACGACCTTGAGCTTGTGCATCTAAGAGGAAGCTTTTCTAGTGATCTTGCCGTAGGTATAATCCTTGAACCCTGTATGATTCTAGTTCTGAAACTGCTTTACATTAGAAATCGAATATCGTAATATCGTATTTTGTGAAACTTAGCCTCTGTGTGAATCTGCTCTAGTTTAAATGATAACTAGATTGATCAAACAGTACCCGGACCTTATAATCTAGACCTAGAATTAACCATAAGAAGATGAACCCCAGTGCTCGGATTTTGGCCGGCGACCATCAAGGAAAACCCGATCTCGCCGGACCATTAAGGGAAATGGGGTGTTGTGGGTTTTTGGGTATATCTCTGTAGGTGTTTAAGTATATTTAGTATTGTTTAAATAAGTTAGTATTTCAGTGGGTTAAATGTGTAAGCTAATATCAGTTTAAGAGTAAAAATTATATATACGACACGTAGCATGTTTAGTGCTTATGATAATTTAACAATAGAAAGTGAATCTGGAGCTAATAAGTATAATCACTAGAAAAAACTAGCAAGATCAAAAGTATAATGAGCAAACTAGAGGACTACACATAAAAGCTGAGCCCCAAACTCACTATAAAAATTCCGGCGACGCCGGCCCCCTTGTACCTTTTGTGTTGGTTTTTCTTCAATGGCCTATTTTGGGTATTTGATAAGTCTGTGTATTTTTTGGGTTTTCTAAATATTTATACAGTAAAATCTGGGAACATTTTAGAAATGGTTTTAATAAATTTCAGATATTTACGATAAGGAGTTTTCATATTTTTATGTTGCAGCTGACCCGTTAACGTTTATACGTTAACGACATAATATTATTGTCCTTTTTGGGTTAAGTGTGCTGTAGGTTCTAACCTACGGGCGTTTAGCTTGTTGTTTTGATTTTCAATATGATATTTATTTCTATGCAATTTAAATACGAATATAGGTACGATTCGAGGATTCCAAGACGGAGTTGGCGATATTGCAGCATGGATTCAGCGAGCTTTTAACTTGGTGAGTAGATTTACATTTACGGGGGAAGTAGGGTGGATGGCGTATAGCACCCCCGTAACCTTATAACTATTATTATGATATCTAGTTAAGTTTAGCTTTTCTTGAAAGTATTGATATAGTATTGCATCTTGTATGCCCTTCATTTGCATAAAGTTTCATATGTAGTTTTAAATGAGATATACATGATATTTGGTCCGAACGATATGGATATAGTTTGATGGATTTGTACGAGGGATTATGCCGTAAGTGAAATGATATGGATATAGCTATATGATGGGATATAATACAAGGGTTGATACGTATTGGAAATGATGAATTTGTATGCCGAATGATGGCCAATTTATCCTTTGACTCGTAGAGTTAGCTTATATTCTGTTTTAGGATATAATACTTGTGTGAGCTATATTTTTTTTTTAAAAATTACGATTCGTTTGTATTTTAAATAAAATACTAGGATGCGTGCCAGTTTCTAAAACGGATATCTATTTTAAATCTAGGTTAGCTTCCTTATTTCAAACTTAACGTTTCGATCATTTCTAAAGATAATGGTATAGCTCATCGCAAGTAATTACAATAGTTATGTTTAGATTACTTTACATGTTTGCATTATATTATCAGTATCATACGTTTCTGCGTTACGCACACTCTGATAGAATACTGCACAACTACCAATGAGTACTATGCTGCACAAGCACGTGAATGTATGTTACACTACACCTCATTGGTACTACCATGTCACTATAGGACCGTGCTGATATATATGTATAAAAATAAATAGGTTGTTACACCGTAGAACACTTGTACAAATACTAATGATTGCCATTTTGCACGAGCAAAGACGCTTATACTACACTACACATCATTAGTAGTACCATGACACAGTAGAATTGAAATCTATAATTAGGTGATATAATTACGTAGTCTTCTTTATTTCTGTTATAAGTTACGAATATTATTACTATAGATGCTGTATTTGATTCTTATGGATTTTCTGAATATTTTACTCCTAATGATATATATCGGTGGTATAGGACACTGTTATATATGTGTATATATAATATATCATCAATACAATCTATGCAAGTTTCTTATTCCTCACTTAATATTTTTATATGATAAGTAAACGTCCATTATGAGATTTATGTTTTCTGATTTTGATCTCCGAACTAAGTTGGGGTCATACGGTTTCGGATTTGTGTACTATCCAGACTGAGTCGGTGGGCATGCAGTTGGATACATGGTGGCCCCGGTTCGGGGAAGGATAGCCGCCGTTTAGGCTGGGAGCCTAACGAGGTTAACCGATAGCGGAGATAGAAATGAGCACGGCAGATATCCATGGGATACTGACCAGAGATAGAAATGAGGACGGCAGATATCCAGGGGATACTGACCGGGGTTCGATTGGGCACGTCAGATATCCAGGGGATACTGATCGTAGCCAGGGATATCGGGCGGCGATCATCTGTTGAGATGGTGTCGACGTATCTGCATTTACTTGTCGATGACAGACACGAGAGATTTCGGATTTCGTTGTCGATGCTGGACATCCACATATATATTGATATCATCATTATCATGAGGTACACAGTTGGATATTATTTAGTAGATTAAACCAGGACTGATCCGGGGGACAGTACTTGCATATATTTGTACAAGCATTCATATACAAAAAGGAATTCCAACACAAAATATAGATTCATGATTTTGACTCGTATGACATGGAGATATTATATTTGGGATTGCATGAGAGATCGTATTGCACATATGCATATCATATAGTATAGTGGTACAGATTATGATAGGACTATACTTATGACCTAGGTATCGTCATGCATTTCGATTTCTAACTTTAGATGTACTTTTATTCACTGAGTTGGCAACTCATCCCCGTTGTGCCACAGTTTTCTTGCAGGTATTACACTTGGATTATCAGTGACTTAGGCACACATTCTTTTCGGGAATTGATTGGTAAGTAGGTTATTATTGTATCATACTCACTCTTGATTATTCATATATTCTTGTATCTAGTGGAAACTCCATCAACTTAGAAGTGGTATATTATGGACTTAGAAGCAAGACTTAGAGTTTATGTGTGGTGATGTCGCACTCTTTGGAGTCGATTGCTGATTTAGATTGTTGGTTGCTCCATCGTTTGGACGTGGAGACTAGCTACCGTTGGGATGCTATTTTACTATGTTGTATCGGGTTTTTATAAAAATATAAAGGAGGTGATGTCAAGTTTCAAAACGTCATAAATGCTTTTCAACATACTTAGTTAAATTTAGATGTTATTTTAATTTGATTTTTTAATGATTATTTAAACCTCACCTTTAATATTTTCAAAAAGGGTTTAGATTCCGGGTTTCGGCTTACTTGGATTGCGTCGATGTCTTTAGATATCGTGTGATTTAAGTGCCGGTCACGTGCCACATTTGGGTCGTGACAAAGTTGGTATCAAAGCGTTTGGTTTAACCTTTGTTCGAGTTTAGGTTGACTATATGGAGTCTGAGAATACATTTTGTTACCTGGGCTTGACCTTATAGGACTTAGACTTGACTTTGGGGGTCTTATACCCGAATTTTCGTTATATAGGATGACCTTTGTTGATAGAGTAGGTACTAAGTAGAGTGACGTACCGTATATATGTTCCGCGGCATATTTACGATATGATACTCCACCTAATTTACCTTAAGATTTATATCTTGAGATCTTCCTTCTATTCCTTCTGTTGATCTATCTTCGTCAGTGCATGATTGATTGTTTCGGTCGCCATATTTATGGGAGCCGAGAGGGCTGCTGTTAGAGATACGGTTAGAGCAGACTTTTCTGGGACAAGGACTGACCAGGGTGACTTTTCGATGATATAGATACACGTCGTTTATTATATTTGATCGAGTTCTAATAGTGAAGCGAGTTTCTCCGGGGTCCGCATCAGATGGTAGAATCATTGAAGAAGATTGGCCGGACTTGAGGCATGATGTTTTCTCCTCTTCGAAGATCGTGGTGTCGCGTACTGTTCAGACAGCGGTACCAATCACTGCTGAAGTTATTGAGATGTTGCTTCCAGAGTTCATGAAGTTAAAAGTAGACGATGTTTACAAGTGTAAATGGGTCAGAAGGATTCATAGCCATTCAAGTGTGGGGTAGTTAAGACTTCTAATCCATTGTGGCGCTTCGATACGAGATCGGTGAAGTTGATGTACTTTTTCAATGGAGCTTGTTCAGACCAGATACAAGTAGTTCAAGGAAGAGATCGTACAGTAAGTTTTCCTCCGACGAAATTGGGACGAGTTTTCGAAGGTGAGATTAGCCAGATTTCTCTACAGAGTATCAGAAGTAATGGATTCGTGTTTCCGAGATTATAAGACTCCGAGGTTGTTCATAGCTAAGTATGACCTGCAATTCGCATGACTACACAGATATGCTCCTTAAGTGATTGATATAGGGAATTTAGGGAACAGGAAAATGGTGCGGAGTTTTAGTAGACTGTTGTTCTTCACAGTTAATATTGAAGATTTGATGGCGCGTACGACTACACTTTCAGGAGGAAATCAAAAAGGAATGACAATGCTTATTAAAGGAAAAATATGTTAAGAAATGAGTGCTAGTTCCGAGAAGGCTGGATAAATGATTTTAGTAGGAGACTTGATGGACTCCCTCCCAGGAGTTTATAATAAATAAGATTGGACTAGGATTAGTTGTTAGCACATAAGCCGAGGACAGAGATTTCCGTTATCAACCTGTTGCGTTACAAGGGACTGAACTACTGGTTAAGAAGGTATGATGGGATGTATCCGCAATAAGACGAATGGTGTTGTTGCTCCTCATCGGACGATCGCATAAATAAGCTATGGTATTAGAGATCTGCAAGAAAAATTAGAATTCAGAGACATAGAACGTTAGAACGTGGCAGACGACAAGTAGTAAACCTTGCTATGCCAATTCCGGTGATATAAACACTTTCTGACATTGAAGAGAATAAAATTCGATGTCCTTTAAGTTTGATTTATGTTTTTATACTCTAAAACATTTATTTTTCAAACGTTGGAGAAAGGACAACTCGATGTCCGTGATTTTTGTATTTTAAGGATTTGAGGATCAATTTATGTTTTTTGCACACCAGGTGCACTTGATGAGATTTTTATGTACAGTAATTTCACTTTGACTTATGCTTTGTGCACACTAGGTGCACTTGTTGAGATTTTAGTGCGAGGTGACTGCACTCGATTGGAGGGTTGTTTACACCGGATGCACTACACTGATTTTCCGTGCACATCAGATGCACATGTTAAGAATTTATATATATCCTAGGTATACTTGGTTTGATTTCGTACACACCAGATGCACGTTTTGATGCACTTGAGATATAATAGTGCACCCTGATACACTTGGAATTGATTTTTGTGCACCCCGATGCACTTGGTATTATTTTGTATACTTTTAATTCCATGCACAGTGGGTGCAGTGGATATCGTTTCGTGCACGCCTGTTGCACTTAGCGCTGTTGTTTTCATGCACACCGTGAAGTGTGGTTTGAGATTTACATGCAAACCCATTAGGGTAGATTTTGTTTTCATGCTTTGCACTTGATAGGATATGTTATAGATTTGATTTATATAAAAGAATTTTTCGCTTGGTTGGGTGCATTGATATTGCACTGCGATCATGGCATTGATTGTGTGTACTTAGGATACACAACGGTTTTCGTATTTGGCAAATTTTTGTCATAACTGGAGTAATTCTCATAGCAACTGCTAGAATAACAGTTATGAAAGATTATATCTTATGAGTTTTCACGCATACGCTTGCGTTGTGATGCATTTTAGCTCGTATGGGACTTTGGAGTCTTGCTATAATGAGAAATTTTCATGTTTTAAAGTTTGACCCAAGGAAATTATTTTGAAATGAGTTGATTGGATTGAGAAAATGTTTTAAGAAAGATGTTTAATTTAAATTCAGGGACCGAATTTTCTTAAAGGGGGAATATTGTAACATTTCGAAAATTTAGATAATAAATTAATTTAGTTAATTAAATAATAAATGTTAATTTACAAGGTTATTGAAATAAAATAGGATATTTCATAAGTGGTATGTGGAACAAATTAAATTTGAAGTTTAGTTGTAATATTAATGAATCACAAGGGTTTTAGTAAAAAGATTAGCTTCATGTGTAATATGATATAGTATGGGGGTAATGTGATAAGGTTAGTTCCTTATGCAAATTAGAATTTGTTAAGGGTTATTATTCAAATAAAAGGGTAAGGTCATGTTAAGTTTAGGTTGTAACCATGGCATAGCATATCATAGATGACACTTCATATGTCCACCTCATTCTTGTATGAAAATACCACCTTTTTCCTTGCAACACCACCTACTTGAATGAAACCCCACCTCACTACTTGTGTGACACCTCCTCCTCCTTCCCTTTACACCACCACCTTGCACTTTCCACCTCCTCCTTTCTCTACAACAAACCCTCACTCTTTTCCTTATCTCACCCCAATGTTCAGCTCATAAAAATTAGAAAATTTAAGAGAAGGAAAAGAAAAGAAAAACTTTAGAACATACAAAAGAAAATAAGAAAAGAAAGAAGAGAAGAAGAACAGGTGCTAAGGATTTTCACCATCATCCTCTAGCTACGACCTTAAGCTTGTGCATCTTAGAGAAAGCTTTCCCAGTGATCTTGCTGTAGGTATAATCCTTGAACCCTGTATGGTTTTAGTTCTGAAACTGCTTTACATTAGAAATCGAATATCGTAATATCGTATTTTGTGAAACTTAGCCTCTGTGTGAATCTGCCCTAGTTTAAATGATAACTAGATTGATCAAACAGTACGTGGACCATACAATCTAGACTTAGAATTAACCATAAGAAGGCGAACCCCAGTGCTCGGATTTTGGCCGGCGACCATCAAGGAAAATCTGATCTCGCCGGACCGTTAAGGGAAAGGTGGTGTTGTGGGTTTTTGGGTATATCTCTGTAGGTGTTTAAGTATGTTTGGTATTGTTTAAATAAGTTAGTATTTCAGTGGGTTAAAAGTGTAAGCTAATATCAGTTTAAAAATTATATATACGACACGTAGCATGTTTAGTGTTTGTGATAATTTAACTACAGAAAGTGAATCTGGAGCTAATAAGTATAATCACTAGAAAAACTAGCAAGATCAAAAGTATAATGAGCAAACTAGAGGACTACACATAAAACCTAAGCCCCAAACTCACTACAAAAATTCTGGCTACGCCGGCCCCCTTGTACCCTTTGTGTTGGTTTTTCTTCTGTGGCCTAGTTTGGGTATTTGATAAGTCTGTGTATTGTTTGGGTTTTCTAAATATTTATACAGTAAAATCTGGGAACGTTTTAGAAATGGTTTTATCAAATTTCAGATATTTACGATAAGGAGTTTTCGTATTTTTATGTTGCAGCTGAACCGTTAACGTTTATACGTTAACGACATAATATTATTGTCTTTTTTGGGTTAAGTGTGCTGTAGGTTCTAACCTACGGGCGTTATGCTTGTTATTTTAATTTTCAATATGATATTTACTTCTATGCGATTTAAATACGAATATAGGTACGATTCGAGGATTCCAAGACGGAGTTGGCGATGTAGCAGCATGGATTCAGCGAGCTTTTAACTTGGTGAGTAGATTTACATCTACGGGGGAAGTCGTGTGGATGGCGTATAGCACCCCCGCAACCTTATAACTATTATTATGATATCTAGTTAAGTTTAGCTTTTCTTCAATGTATTGATATAGTATTGCATCTTGTATGCCCTTCATTTGCATAAAGTTTCATATGTAGTTTTAAATAAGATATACATGATATTTGGTCCGTACGATATGGATATAGTTTGATCGATTTGTACGAAGGATTGTTCAGTTGATAAAACTGCACATTTGTATTACATTTTTCCTACCATTTTCATATTAAAAAAGGACTTTATTATAATATATCATACATATGAGGGTTTATGTGTAAAAACACTATTTTCCATGTGTTAATATATTTTAATTAGCATTTGGTAGGAAAATGTATGCAAATAATTTTATTGACCCAATCCTAGTAGAACAAAGTCTACTAAATATTATTGGAGTTGTTGTGCTGAAATTTTCCAAAGTGTGCAGAATTTTTCAAAGACTAGAATCAAGCAAATTAAGTTGTTGAAGAAGACTTGCCTCATTAAGAATCAAAACTTGGGGACCAAGTCTGGCAGCAACCACGAGAAGATTTCCAAATTCTGAAGATTCCTAGGATCGCCAAATGTCAAAGAGAGCCAGCCCCTAAAAATTGATCAACGGCTGAGATAAGAAGGCCGCGGATCCGCGGCATTAGCTTCTTGATGCTGCGGATCCGCGGAGGTTAAGAAGAGATGGAGGCTGAGGATTTTTGGGGAAAATCTTTTCTACATTTTACCTAATATGGAAGCAAATGATTCTGGCTTTGCACTATAAAAAGGCACCGAGAGCTTCTTGGAAAATTTATCAAGCCGAAGCGATCACGAAGTCGCAGACGCTCACGCATCCAGGCTGGTCATCAACTGTTCGTCTACCTCCTTAGGAAAGATCGAGAAGCAACTAGTTTTGTAATCATTTTCTACGGAATAAAGTGTAGATTGTTCAAGTTGATTAATAAAGGTAGTTATTTTATTTAATTCTTTTGCACTATGTTTTCCCTCTCTGTCTTTTCATCTTCTTCTCCCAACATGTGTGAGTAATTCTCCGCTTGTTAGGATTGGTAGGATTAGGGTAGGCTAATGGATGATGAAAATCCTTAAACCCTTTTTAAGTTCTATAAAGTTTATGAACTTTATCAAAAGAATCATTAACATCCTAATCGGGCGCGCTAGCAATTCTTTGCTAGTTCCGACCGCGATTAGAGATTAGATTAACGATTGTTTTGGTAAAGGCTAGATTTGAACGGAGTTCCGTGTCGAGATAAGGGTTAAGAGTGGGATTCCTTTTCCCTCCAGAAACCCTAATCTACACGCATAACCGTCGTTCTAGTTATAAATCTATTAAAGGATAAAAAGTGTAACTTTCAATTAATCGTCCATAACTACTAAATCCTAACGAACCCTACAAGCCCCACTATCATATTAGCTACATTCCTAAAATAATCTATATCTATATATTTGCATTCTTTCTTAAAGTAGATCTAGAAACTTTTCACAAAATTCTTTATTCCTCCTCTCTTTTTCAACACATCTAAAGTAAAAGTAAAAGGTTCCACGTTTCCCTGAGGAAGACCCGTACTCATCTCGGTCTAGCTACACGCGACAGCGTTATTGATTGCGGTGAACTACAAACAAACACACTCATTCGAACCAATCAAATGGCGTCGTTGCCGGGGATACGTGCGTAATTTTTTATTCTTACTATTTGTGTTGAATTCTTAGACGATTCATATCATTATTAACACAAAACTGCAAATTGCATATTTAACGATTTATGCGTGAATTTTGCAAGGAGATCTAGAGTCACAGAATTAAGGAAAACAGAATACAGAGACATTCTTAGAGATCCAGAGGAGCAAAGAAGGGCACAGAAAAAAATTTCATCACCCGATCCTTCCCTCCTGCGGCAGAACCACGGCATTAGCAAGCATCTGCGGCGGAAACGAGGCTTGACAAGGGGATCTAGGGTTCTCAATTCTCTGGTATCTTTTTCAACTCCTTCTCTCTCCTCTAAGTCCAATAAAATCTATTTTCTGCAGGATTCTTTGCAAAATAGCGCCGCTCAAAAAATCTTTTTGGAAAAGTTTTGTGATTGGTTTTGTTTTGCATATTTTAATAAGGACTTTAAGGGGCAAAGACCAAATCATGATTAGGTGGGGATTTCATCACCCTTCCTAAGCCCCATAAATCACAAACCGAGCATCTGCATCAACCCTACATTAATTTAAAAAATATCTAGACCAGACTCTAAGGACTGTCGCGCTCAATAAGGACAGAGGAAGGTCGTGGGTAATTTATCATTTATCCGCATTACTTTTGTAATGCCTAGGCAAGTGTGTCAAAGGCTAGTGGTTTTTAATTAGGCCCACTACTGTGGTTCCTTCCCACTAACCTGGCACTTACCTGGCTACAAGAGTAGTACAGAGGCGGTAGAGGATTGATCCTGCGGCTTGTCCTTTGGAAGTCTAGGAGCGGTCTAGAGACTGGACCTAGGTGACCTTAGTTCTAGGGTTGCTTATGCATTTTAGAGTGATTTGTCTTGAGTCCCACTTTTTTCAAAACAAGCCAATTTTAAATCACACACACGCTGCCACTTGCACTAAACCCGCTTAGTGCATGCTCGGCTGGACACGGGATCCTAGTGCCCGTCTTGTCCGCGTTCCTGCCATCGACGCCGAAGTCGGTACTTCTTCATCTTCTTTTCCCCCACCACACACCACGACCGAGATGGACGGCACTCCATCAGATTATAACACCACGCTGCCACCGCCCGTAGGTGCGCAGAATCCACCGCGCATCTCTCTCCACTAGAGATGCTATCCTATCCGTGGTCCTCTTCCCACTTGTCTATCTCTTCCACCACCTAACGAGGATAATTTCGAAATTAAACCCCACTACATCAATCTGCTGCCCAAATTTCATGGGCTTGAATCGGAAGACGCATACGTTTTCATTACCAAATTCGAAAACGTATGTGCAATGATGGGTACTTCACAGTTGACTTTAGATGCCATGCGCTTACGTCTTCTCCCATTCACACTGTGCGACTTGGCAAAAAAATGGCTTTACAATACTGCCGCACACTCTATCACTAATTGGGATGAATTCGTCATAGCATTTCTTAAGAAGTTTTTCCCAAACCATAAGACTACCCGTGTTAGAAGCGAGATCAACCAGTTCACTCAGCTTCCCAATGAACCATTTTGGAAGTGCTTTGAACGTTTCAAGGATCTGCTTGTCTAATGTCCTCATCATGGAATCAATAGATGGGATTTATGTCGGATTATATATGAAGGCATTAATCCAGCGACAAAACAGATGCTTGAAACAATGTGTCAATGCAATTTCATGTCTAAAGATGACGGTGAAGCTTGGAAGTATCTGGAAGACCTCGCTGAACACACTTTGCAGTGGGAAAGCGTAAGACCACCTTCATCTAGGGGAGGTGTTCACCAGCTCGATGTTTCTATCGCAATAAAAACCGAAATGACAGCGATACAGAAGAAACTCGATGCTATTGAGAACAAATTCTCATTATTCTCCCTAAATCAGGTCACGCTTCCTAAGAACGTCTGTGGTTGCTGTTCGGATCCTTCACACTTAATGGAAGAATGTCCTATGAATGCATCGTTTCAAGGTCATGGGCAAACTAATGCTGCTTTTCAGCAGCGACCTAGAAACGATCTTTATTCTTCCACATACAATCAAGGATGGAGGAATCATCCTAATTTTGCTTGGAATCAAAACCAACAAAGCAATTATCAAAGACCTCCTCCAAAGCAACCACAACCACAGAATCAGCCCCCCTTTCAGTCATAAAATTTCCAAAATCCGGCCAACATTTCTACACCACAAGTGGCCGGTACTGACAACCCACTTGCACAAACTTTGGATATGTTCATGAAACAGTCCATGCAATTGTCGGCTGAGATGACGTCTTCTATTGATACCCTAACGAAAAACTCTGCCTCCCATGGTGAGAGTATTAAATCAATAGAAAACCAAATGGCACAGTTAAACGCCGCAATGAGTGCGAGAGAGAAAGGGAAACTCCCATCTCAACCCATACCTAATCCTGGCCACTCACAAAGTTATAATGTGAGTGCTGTTACCATGTTGAGATCGGAAAAAGTGCTGAATAACCGAGTGGGTGAGCAAGGTGATGATAGTGACACCAATGATACCCCAGCTTCTTCTTCTTCCCCTAATTCGTCTAGTCTCCCACCTTCACCCGAGCCTATTCTCCGTTTTCCCCAAGGCTCGAACCCTTCGCCCATTTCCTCGAATCTACCTAAAACGATCCCCACTCCAATTCTGGGATCCACTCCATCCCTACAATCCTCTCCAATGTTAGACCAAACCCTTATTGATAAAGCACCTTATCCAAACAGGTTAAGGGGCAACAGACCAAGTCCACAAATGGAGAAGATTGTGGAAATTTTTAAGCAAGTTAACATAAACATTCCTCTCCTAGATGCTATTCAACAAGTTCCGTCATATGCGAAAATCCCAAAGGACTTGTGCACTAGGAAGAGAAAAGTTCAAGTACCTAAAAAAGTTTTCTTTGCGAGTAATGTGAGCACAACTTTTACACAACAACTACCCAAGAAACGAAAGGACCCCGGAAGTCCTAAAATTTCAATTTCTATTGGGGGTAAAAATATTAATTGTGCTCTACTCGATTTAGGTGCTAGTGTTAACTTGCTTCCGTATTCTGTTTATGAGCAATTAGGGATCGGAGAGTTAAAACCTGCGCATTGCACTCTTCAGATGTCCGATCGATCTATCAACCAATCTAGGGGTGAGCTAAAGGATGTGTTAATTAAAGTCGGGGAATTCATATTTCCTGTGGACTTTATCATTATTGATACACAACCTGTGGAAAACCAACGCAATCAAATCCCGGTGATACTCGGTTGGCCCTTTTTGGCCACTTCCAACGCAGTAATCAATTGTAGAAACGGCTCTATGACCCTATCCTTTGGAAAGAAGTCAATTGAGCTTAACATTTACAAGTTAGGAAGTGAACCCTCCGAACCCTATGCTCATGTGTGTTCTGTCGAATTAATGAATGTCGACAGCAGCGAATTTGATCAACCTCATGATACTGACTCTATTCATATGTTGTTGTTTGACCCAACCATGTACTCTTCCACCGAGTTGTCCGGGTCAACATCTAACGCTGATAAGGAACTTTTTAAAGAGTCTGACGATCACCCCATTTTTTCTGATGACATTATTCTTCGGGGTATCGACGAAAGCTTTGAGGAAATTTTCGCTGATGAACTCGCATTTTTACAAGACACGGGTGTTGAGATGAATCAACTCCAAGATGAAGAAATTGGACCTCCACCCCTTCTTTTGGACAATCATGATAATGCGAGTAATCCATCATTACTATCACTGTGTCGTCTCTCCAAATTGAGACGCAATCCTTTTCCATTACACCTCTTATTACCTCCCCACTTCTTCTTGTCGAAAGGTGACATGTTCTTCCGCCAACCTTGGTACTTCATAGATAAAATTTTTGAATGGTTGGTGTTGACCTTCGGTCTTTCCAAAGCTTGGCATTGACCAATAACCTTGACCCCCTCGTGTGATTTTAAAAGATTAAAATTGTTTTACTCAAGTTTGGGGGGTGGTATATTTTGGCTCTTGAAAGAAAATGATTTTTACAAAATTGTGAGCCTAAAATAAGTTTGGGAGAGGATTTTCACTTCCATATATTCTTGCCCCCATTAATAATTTCCTCCTAAGTCTACAGGTTTTTGAGCTTAAGGCTACATCAGTGAGGACACTGCTGAAAACAGGTTTGGGGGGGAGGTTTGTATTCACTGAATTATCTTTGACACTAGGCATTAAATTTTTTTTTATAACAAAAGAGTAGAAAGTGAAAAATTACATCCAAAAGATAGGAATAGTTTAAGAAAACCAAGAAAATTAGAAGTTTTCTTAAACGAACTGGTAATAAGTAGTTATGAGCTGTTGTCCCAAGGGTTAGTAAGATGAAGGAAGTCACTAATCTGAGGATAAAAATAAGTCTGAAAAATAGTTTCTATTCTGAAAGCCAAACATTTGAATGTTGATACCCTAGTATATGCACTTATACATGTATTGAAACTCGGGATAGTAGAGGATACCTTGAAATGCTTTTGTCTAAAAACCAAAGTATGAAGGAAATAAAAAAAATGAAAAAAAATATAAAAATGGTGAAAAGAAAAAAAAATGAACATTGGTTTAGTTATCGCCAAGGCAGCAATAAAAAAATATAGCGAGGGTGCCTCTTCACCTAGTGTCCTAAGGCCAACTGGTCTGGGAGTCACTTCTAAGCCTTAGGTGGTGCAAGACGAGGAAAATATTATCACCGAATCAGCAAGCACATGAGTAATCGGTCGGTTAGTACCTCAAGAAGTATTAACGGTCGCATGAAAATGTGTGAGCAAATCTAAGTATTCATCAAAATTAAAAAGTACTAAAGTAGATGGACAAGAGTATGATAGCTTGAATTGAATTCTCCGAGTGTAGGGATGTTCTATACACACACGTAGGGGTATATGATCAATGTTTGGAAGAAAGATAGGAATGAAGAATAAAGACGATGTTTTATTGAGGGATAATGTGATTTCTAACATTTTTTCATGACTATTAAGATAGGGCTCATGACAACTGAAAAGCTAGTGTAGTTGGAAACTCTTATTTTCAAAGTCTTTCTTTTATGGTTCTTATCTTTATATGTAAATTTCACCATCTCTCTTTTATTATAGGATTTTGTGGGTGTAATCCGCTGAAAACCCTCAGGAGACAATACTCCTCCTACTAGGGACACCTAGAGGTTTAATGGCTTGTTGCACGTGCTCAGTGCAATCGTGTCTGCCTACGAAAGTGTGCTTAGTTTTCTCCTTTCTCCTCTTGAATAAACTAGTTTGCTCGGGACGATCAAAGATAAGTTTGGGGGTATTTGTTCAGTTGATAAAACTGCACATTTGTATTACATTTTTCTACCATTTTCATATTAAAAAAGGACTTTATTATAATATATCATACATATGAGGGTTTATGTGTAAAAACACTATTTTCCATGTATTAATATATTTTAATTAGCATTTGGTAGGAAAATGTATGCAAATAATTTTATTGACCAAATCCTAGTAGAACAAAGTCTACTAAATATTATTGGAGTTGTTGTGCTGAAATTTTCCAAAGTGTGCAGAATTTTTCAAAGACTAGAATCAAGCAAATCAAGTTGTTGAAGAAGACCTGCCTCATTAAGAATCAAAACTTGGGGACCAAGTCTGGCAGCAACCACGAGAAGATTTCCAAATTCTGAAGATTCCTAGGATCGCCAAATGTCAAAGAGAGCCTGCCCCTAAAAATTGATCAACGGCTGAGATAAGAAGGCCGCGGATCCGCGGCATTAGCTCCTTGATGCCGCGGATCCGCGGCGGTTAAGAAGAGATGGAGGCTGAGGATTTTTGGGGAAAATCTTTTCTACATTTTACCTAATATGGAAGAAAATGATTCTGGCTTTGCACTATAAAAAGGCACCGAGAGCCTCATGGAAAATTTATCAAGCCGAAGCGATCACGAAGTCCCAGACGCTCACGCATCCAGGCTGGTCATCAACTGTTCGTCTACCTCCTTAGGAAAGATCGAGAAGCAACTAGTTTTGTAATCATTTTCTACGGAATAAAGTGTAGATTGTTCAAATTGATTAATAATGGTAGTTATTTTATTTAATTCTTTTGCATTATGTTTTCCCTGTCTTTCTTTTCATCTTCTTCTCCCAACATGCATGAATAATTCTCCGTTTGTTAGGGTTGGTAGGATTAGGGTAGGCTAATGGATGATGAACATTCCTAAACCCTTTTTAAGTCCTATAAAGTTTATGAACTTTATCAAAAGAATTATTAACATCCTAATCGGGCGCGCTAGCAATTCTTTGCTAGTTCCGACCGCGATTAGAGATTAGATTAACGATTGTTTTGATAAAGGCTAGATTTGAACGGAGTTCCGTGTCGAGATAAGGGTTAAGAGTGGGATTCCTTTTCCCTCCAGAAACCCTAATCTACACGCATAACCGTCGTTCTAGTTATAAATCTATTAAAGGATAAAAATGGTAACTTTCAATTAATCGTCCATAACTACTAAATCCTAACGAACCCTACAAGCCCCCTATTATATTAGCTACATTCCTAAAATAATCTAGATCTATATATTTGCATTCTTGCTTAAAGTGGATCTAGAAACTTTTCACAAAATTCTTTATTCCTCCTCTCTTTTTCAACACATCTAAAGTAAAAGTAAAAGGTTCCACGTTTCCCTGAGGACGACCCGTACTCATCTCCGTCTAGCTACACGCGACACCGTTATTGATTGCGGTTAACTACAAACAAACACACTCATTCGAACCAATCAAGGATCATGCCGTAATTGAGATGATATAGATATAGGTATATGATGAGATATAATACAAGGGTTGATACGTATTGGAAATGATGAATTTGTATGCCGAATGATGGCCAATTTATCCTTTGACTCATAGAGTTAGGTTATATTCTGTTTTAGGATATAATACTTGTGTGAGCTATAGTCTTTTAAAAAAATTACGATTCGTTTGTCTTTTAAATAAAATACTAGGATGCGTGCCAGTTTCTAAAACGGATATCTATTTTAAATCTAGGGTAGCTTCCTTATTTCAAACTTAACGTTTCGATCATTTCTAAAGATAATGGTATAGCTCATAGCAAGTAATTACAATAGTTATGTTTAGATTACTTTATATGTTTGCATTATATTATCAATATTATACGTTTCTGTGTTACGCACACTCTGATAGAACACTGCACAACTACCAATGAGTACTATGCTGCACAAGCACATGAATGTATGTTACACTACACCTCATTGGTACTACCATGTCACTGTAAGACCGTGCTGATATATATGTATAAAAATAAATAGGTTGTTACACTATAGAACACTTGCACAAATACTAATGATTGCCATGTTGCACGAGCACAGACACATATGCTACACTACACATCATTAGTAGTACCATGACACAGTAGAATTGAAATCTATAATTATGTGATATAATTACGTAGTCTTCTTTATTCCTGTTATAAGTTACGAATATTATTACTATAGATGCTGTATTTGATTCTTATGGATTTTCTGAATATTTTACTCCTGATGATATATATCGGTGGTATGAGACACTGTTATATATGTATATATATAATTTATCATCAATACAATCTATGCAAGTTTCTTATTCCTCACTTGATATTTTTATATGATAAGTAAACGTCCACCATGAGATTTGTGTTTTCTGATTTTGATATCCGAATCGAGTTGGGGGTCATACGGTTTCGGATTTGTGTACTATCCAGATTGAGTCGGTGGGCATACAGTTGGATACATGGTGGACCCGCTTCGAGGCCGAGGGGAAGGATAGCCGCAGTTTAGGCGGGGAGCCTAACGAGGTTAACCGATACCGGAGATAGAAATGAGCACGGAAGATATCCATGGGATACTGACCGGAGATAGAAACGAGCACAGCAGATATCCAGGGGATACTGACCGGGGTTCGATTGGGCACGGCAGATATTCAGGGGATATTGATCGTAGCCAGGGATATCGGGCGACGATCATCTGTTGAGATGGTTTCGACGTATCTGCATTTACGTGTCGATGATGGACTCGAGAGATTTCGGATTTCGATGTCGGTGCATCCACATATATATTGATATGATCATTATCATGAGATACACAGTTTGATATTATTTAGTAGATTCAACAAGGACTGATCCGGGGGACAGTACTTGTATATATTTGTACAAGCTTTCATATACAAAAAGGAATTCCAACACGAAATATAGATTCATGATTTTGACTTGTATGCCATGGAGATATTATATTTGGGATTGCATGAGAGATAGTATTGCACATATGCATATCATATAGTATAGTGGTACAGATTATGATAAGACTATACTTATGACCTAGGTATCGTCATGCATTTCGATTTCTACCTTTAGATGTACTTTTATTCACTGAGTTGGCAACTCATCCCCATTGTGCCACAGTTTTCTTGCAGGTATTACGCTTGGATTATCGGTGACTTGGGAAGACATTCTTTTCGGGAATTGATTGGTAAGTGGGTTATTATTGTATCATACTCATTCTTGATTATTCATATATTCTTGTATCTATTGGAAACTCCATCAACTTAGAAGTGGTACATTATGGACTTAGAAGGAAGACTTAGAGTTTATGCGTGGTGATGTCGCACTCTTTGGAGTCGATTGCTTATTTAGATTGTTGGTTGCTCCATCGTTTGGACGTGGAGACTAGCTACCGTTGGGATGCTATTTTACTATGTTGTATCGGGTTTTTATAAAAATGTAAAGGAGGAGATGCCAAGTTTAAAAACGTCATAAATGCTTTTCAACATACTTAGTTAAATTTAGATGGTATTTTAATTTGATTTTTTTGAATGATTATTTAAACCTCATCTCCAATATTTTCAAAAAGGGTTTAGATTCCGGGTTTCGGCTTACTTGGATTGCATCGATGTCTTTAGATATCGTGTGATTTAAGTGCCGGTCACGTACCACATTTGGGTCGTGACACTATCTCATAGATCAAAACCCATGATTTAGAAGGTATCACCTTGATCCTATATGGAGAATCTATGTGATAAGTGGAGATTGACCGAGTGTAGCATAGGAAACTCCATTCCTATCAAGAGTATGTCATCCACGTACAATACGAGGATCACCACCATACTCCCTACTACCTTTTTGTATATACAAGGTCCATATACCATTTTGATGAAGTCAAACGCTTTGACTACCACATCAAAACAGATGTTCCAACTCCGCGATGCCTGTTTTATCCCATAAAGCAAATTGCACACGTTTCCGCTGCTCCCACTGTCTACGAAGCCCTCCGGCTGTGTACTTATAGACGCTTTCTTCTAAATCACTATTTCGAAATGCAGTCATGACACCTAACCGCCAGATATCGTAGTCATGGTATGTAGCAATGGCAAGTAGGATCCGGATGGACTTAACCATAGGGACTAGAAAAGATTTCATCATTATCCACACCTGGTGGTTGACGAGAACCTTTGCAACAAGTCTTAGTTTTGAAAGTCTCAACCTTTCCATGTACACCAAGTAATCTTCTCAAGATATACTTACTCCTGATGGGGATTTAACCCTTCAGATATAGCAACCAAAGTCCATACTTTATTGGTGTATATGGATTCCATCTCAGATCTCATAGTATCCAGCCATTCTCACAAAGTCACCACTCATGATGGCCTGCTCGAAACTAGTTAGGTCATCATCTCATGATGCAATCCTCGCTCCTACTGTCATAGGGAAAACCGAAGTATCTCTCAAGTGGATGAGGAACCCTACTAGATCGGCAGAGAGACTGGGGTTTGTCGGGAACAATTGAATCCTCCGGTTCTACCAAATCATCAGCTGCAGTTTGTATAGCTGGAACTCCTTCCAATTCTACCTCATGATCACTAATTTCTTCACAAGAAATTTCCTTTCAAAAAGGTGGCATGCTGAGAAACAAAACACTTTTTGTTTCTCGGTGTGGTAGAAGATATTCCCTTGCGAATGCTTAGGATATCCAACAAACTTCTACAGAACTGACCTTGCCACGAGCTTGTCCGGATTTTGCTTTTAGACATAGGCCGGACAATCCCAAATCTTAACATTCTTAAGAGATGGGCTCCTCCCAAACCATATCATATGGAGTGATAGGCACCTGATTTGGTTGGAACCCTATTCAATAGGTATGCAGCTTCTAAAGTGCATAACCTGTAAGTGCACGGCAGTGCCCCGGCCGTCTAAACGAGGCTAAAATGCGGAAACGATACTTTTCTATAAGTTTTAAAACCGGCGCTACCGCGTACTAAAAACTCGGATCGGGCCATTAACCAAATGCTAGCAAACTAGAGAATGGGTAAAAAGCTATACCGAGCGATCTGTGTCCTTTGGTCTTCGGCCTCCATCCCGATCTCCTCGCGGAATCTCCGGTCTTCATCTCCTCGTCGGAAAGGGCACCATATTGCCGGGTTCTTTTACAGGCTCCCACCTCTGGACCGAGGCAACTCGGGCACGAAGTTGGCGAGTCGAAGTGTCCAAGGAAGCTGTAGGCTAAGTGTAGAACACTGGGTCTCATGGAGTTGCTAGAAGTTGCCATTTTTAGCGGAGGAATGAGATGAACCTTTTTGAGATGAAGCTATAGGATTTTTGCAAGCAAAATGAGACCAATTCTCATCTCCAAAAATTAGGGCAGCCCCCACTCAAGAATGGCCGGCCATGATCAAAGAAGAGGAGGGAGTGTGACTGTCATGCAAGAAAGAATGATGAGTGATGAATAATGATCACAATTAAGTCAAAAAGTCCATCACTCATGATATCTCAAAAGTCAAGCCATGATGAACAAAGAATCAAATGATGGTTGAACCATTATGAAGCTATCACAAAAAGTCTTCTCCATAATAAAATGCACAATTGCAAATAACCCCCTCCACACCAATTTTCAGCCAAGGAAAGAAACAAAGGAAAATGGCCGAAACGGAATGCAAGCTGGCAACTTCAAAAAAAAACTGATCCCGTAATAAATTATAGGAAAACCCCACGGCTGTATATACATACCTGCATTTGTATTGCGATCGAATACAAATGCAATGAGTCAAAATCTACACTGTACAATACTAGGATCCGGCTTAAACCAAAGCCCGCTAGTATTATCCGTCTGATCATGATCCATGCAATACCACACGTATATGATCGAACCCTACCATATCTCCATACGGCCTCTACAGCGTTTCGCCCGAAACTTGAGAAACTGTCTGTGGGAGACTCTAAAGACTCGTCAATACTTTGGCTCTGGGTTTAACCACTAGCACGTCAGAGGTATTTGCCATACGTAACGGGCTACCAGGTATTTGTTGCGCCGCGGCAGCGCCCCGGCTGTCTATCCGAGACCAAAATGCGGAATCAAAATTTTCTTAACTTTTAAACTGGCGCTACCACGGACAATAAACCCGGATCGTAACCATTAACCGATACTAGCAAGCAAGAGAAAGGGTGAGAGATATACCGAGTGATCCGAGTCCTCCGGTCTTCTCGTCATCGTCCCGATCTCCCGCGGAAACTCCGGTCGTCGCATCCTTGCCGGAAGGGCACCACATCGCCTGCATCTTTTACGGGCTCCCACCTCAATACCGAGGCAACTCGGGCGCGAAGTTGGCTGGCCGACGCGTCCAAGATTTGCTGTAGAATGTAGTGTAGATGATGCTTGTCTCATTTGGGGTAATGAAGTTGCCATTGGATGGAGGGAAGTAATGAACAAAATGGAGATGAACTTTGGTGTATACAAATGAGATGATAATTTTCCCACTCTACAAAATGAAAATAATCCCTCATTTCATTCTCACAAAGTGGCCGGCCTATATGTGTGGAAATGGTGGTGAGAAATCACAAAACAAGAAGGAAGGTAAGTGTAGGAAAAAGGAATGGGTGACCACATCCAAACATTATCATTACAAACATACATCCAAACCTTAACCTTTCAAATCTCATTTAATGCAAGTGATGGTGCAAAAGAAATGATGCTATCATAATCAAAGCATTTGCAAGAAACCCCCTCCTCAAATGTTATTTGCACAATTGCAAATAACCCCCTCCATCGAAAAAGTCCGGCCGGGAAAGAACAAAGGAAAACCGGCCGGAACGGAATGCAAACTGGCAACTCCAGAAAACTGGTCCCGTAATAAATTACAGGAAAACCCCGAAACTGTGCATACACACCCGCATCTGTATTCCGTCCGGATACAAATGCAAAGAGACAAAATCTACACTGTACTAAACTAGGATCCGGCTTAAACCAAAGTCGGCTAGTAATATCCGTTCGATCCTGATCCGTGCAATACCGCACGTATCTGATCGAACCCTGCCATATAACCATACGGCCACAAGTACAAACCGTCCGATCCTGATCCGTGCAATACCGCACGTATCTGATCGGACCCTGCCATATCTCCATACGGCCTCTACAACGTTTCGCCCGAAAGCTTGAGTAACTGAAAGTGTGGTGGACTCTAAAGACTCGTCAATACTATGGCTGTGGATTTAACCACTAGCACGTCAGAGGTATAAGCCAATACGTGACGGGCCACCAGCTATTGACCAAAAGGGACGTCGATGAGCGAACTCATCCTGACACCCTACTGAGCCTGTCAGTGACAATATCCGTACAGTCCGGTCCGTTCGTCTATGAGCATCGCATGGCGGGCCTAGGGGGTTGGTAAAAGTCAGACCCCCAAAGGCGGTACAAGTCGTGTCGGAGTGAAGCCCAGAACACCCTGAGATACTACTGGAATACCTACCAGTAAATCTCCTGCCTCGGCCGAGGGCTTTGTTTAATGGCTCTCCTAGACACAGCGCGACCTCACCCCCAATACCGGGAGAGACGAACCCCTGCAGATCCGCTCACTGCCTCCATGTGGCTCGGGACTGTACCCAACTAAAACCTGTTTGCACGACTCGTTTGAACCGTGGTAGGGTAGTAATCAAAGCACAGTGGGAACTCACACGAGACAAATGACGATCTCAGGTCGATGAACTAACCTGTACACATGTCACCTGGGAACTGCTATCTGACGTCTGGTATAATCCCAACTAGCAGGTTCCCGGCGAGTCCTGTCCGGTGTACTCATAACCCAATGAGCACCTGTATACATCTTAGGTGAACCAACTGACACCAGTGGCTTGTGAGACCGGCCACCGCCCCTCGTCGGGGTCTCGACTGTATACACTAGTCTACTAATGGAGTATCGATGCCCAGTCTCGAAACTCCCACGACTAGGGACCATTTAAGGATGTGCTTATAGACCCCAGCTCCCACGTATATGATCGCCATCATACTGCTGGTCGTCAAGCAAGAATCCTAGGGGCTCTATCAACGTGTAATAGCGACTTGTAAGGTCACCTGAAACAGTACACGATGATAAAGATAAACCAGATAGCATACTATCATCTCGAGTAAGACTGTTCTACCGGGATAGGTCCTCCCTCAATCATTGCAATCACGTGCCTGTGATCCAATAATTGACTCTGAGGGTACTATCTCCAACAATCTCCCACTTGCACTCAAGGCTAATTATTGCGATGTCGCATACTCACAGCCCGTGTGATACCGAACACCCAACTCCTCTACTAGTCAGTCGCACAAATCCTGTTTGCGAAACTATTGCGTTTGAGGAAAATCCTCAGTGAGTGGATCCGCCTAGATGTTTCTTTCTATGTCTCTCTATATCTCAAGTTCGCGGAGAAAACCATCTCCCGAAATGAGCAATACCTGTCTTGGAATGTCTGGATGTCTGATGGGACCTAGTTCATAAATGAACTCCAAATCCAAACTTCTTAGACTGTATCGTCAACTGAACTTAATCAGTATCCTGCGCCATGCCTCCCTCAGTATCTGCCTGGATCACCTGTCCAGAATACTGTCCCTCGTCAGAGGGAGAACTATAACTCTGACAACCTCCTTGTCGTCCATGTCACCTTGGAAGCCTGGAGTGATAACCGTCTCCTAAAGGAGGCAGCCGTTATCATATCCCTAGAACATTCACTTATGTTCTAAAACTGCTTCCGACTGTTCCTCCAGGATTGGATCAATATCAACTTATTGCATCTAGTGCAAGAACAACATCTGGTGTGGTACTTGACATCTCATGATTGGCTCAATTGCCTAAGCAAGTGATCTGCCAATCATGCACACCCCTCTCTACTTTAGTCTATAAGACACCTTTAGAGAGGGTGACTCCATTACCTGCAGGTACACTACCATGCCAGGAGTCGTCCATTCTAAATACTCTTAGAATGCTGTCAAAGTACCCTGATTGGGAAACCACCCAAATCTAGATCTAAAACCATAGATCTAGTAACCAGTATGTCTGATATAATGTCCAAGTCCCTTATGGAGAAACCACTATGTGACGACCAAAGTATAACCGATCGTAGTATATGAATGTCACTTCCTACTTTGTGTATGTCATCCAAAACCCGGATATCACACCCTACTACCTTCTCAACAGATCCATCCCCTATTCTGATGACGTCAAACCTATGACTGTCACATCAGAAATAGATGATCTATCTCCGCTATATCTGCTTTAGTCTATAAATAGACATAAGCCTGATGTCCACCAATGCTTCCGCTGCTCCCACTGACTATGAAAACCCTCTGGCAGAGTCATATAGACGTGCACTTCTAAAGCTAGTTTAGAACGACGCTGTACTCATCCTCCTGCCGGGTCTCGCAGCCTGGAACAACAACAATGGCAAGTGTGGGTAAACAAGAACTTCCTTGTCACCGTCCTTGAGGCTACCGGAGTACCTCTCGGGTGCCTGAAGTTACCCACCTTATCTGCGGAGTGGCCAATGGAATGTCAAATCAGATTGAATCTTTAAGTTCCTTATCAAATCTTCAGTAATCGTTTGCGGTTCTGGAATCACTTCCAGTTCTACCATACTCCCACTACTGTTTTTCTGAAAAATAACCATTTCTTTTTAAAATGTGGCGAGTTAAGAACAATATCACTATTGATCTTCCAGATGGTAGAAAGTCAACCCTCGTCATAGCCTGGGTCAACCCATAAACAGCCATTACAGAAACGCGCCTTGAGTTGTCCAGTGTCTGGTTTTAATCATAAGCCGGACAACTCCCCGTACCTTAACATCGTTAAGATATGAACTGTTCTATACCCAATATAGAACCAGAGGCACTGATTTAATTGAACCAGATTCAAATCATGCAGCTGTCTCCAGTGCATCTCAACTAAATGGAAGGAGGCCGATCAGCGTTACCCAACTTAGGAATGCTTCCAATTATGAGTAACCTGAAAGAGAAGCAAGTTCTCATTACTATCAACTGAATACCATACACAAGTATTTACATCTTCGATCACCTTGAAGAATCCCGATACTTGCAATACCTGGTTCTCTACTCTATTCTTATACCAATAACTCCTCAAAACTCAGACCCTGTGTTTCTACGAAACACATGTCTAAGAATTAGAGTAGTTAAAAGTAAACAGAATATAGTATGAGGACCAACCCCACTGTCCTAATGGACACTGGACAATATACAATACTCTGTATAAGTCCGCTGGGTCTTATAACTCTTTCACTGTGTGTCGTAGGTTGAAAACTGTACTTATGGTTAAGAAGAATTACACCGCTATTTAATGCTCCTTACCTAACCATCCACTGATATAGGTAAATGTCATCGACATAATATCAAAAGGTATATCTCACTCTATGAAAATGGACGTACAGATATATCAATTTGAAATTGGTGCACAACAGCGGATATTCAAAAACAAATATTTGCCGACCGGCAAACAGCCCAGGTGATCTCCTCAAATATCACCGATTACAACGAATCACGATATAATGAGGATGATCACCCAATTCCCAATAACTTACTCCCACTCATCATCTGTAAAACCATACAGATGTGAGAGTCAAACCTGGTAAATACATACCCTGGAGCAAGTGTCTAATCGGGAAATCAGTTTTCTTTCAACAGTACACAGTTGAACTGAAACATTGAAATGTTTCGATGGGGTATCCTGGTATTCCTAGTAATGCCTCTACCATTATCCAGATTCACAACTATAACCGTATAATTCTTTGCCACCTCTCCAAATCCCTTTATATGTCTTTAGTCATTACCTTCTGCACACCCCTTTAGGCCAAATGGTTTTCTTCCTTCCCTACCGTTCGGCACCAGCCTATGGTTTGGAAGAAGACTATCCAATAAGCATAATGGGTGTACTATCCTAATCCTAGGAACACTCGCAATGCGAGAGAAGGTGAAGATAAAACACAACCGAATAAACCTTATTCCTATTTCTCCTGGACCAGAATCCATCCCCGAACTGGAACAAGTTCCTTTCGAGTTCGTATATAACCATACGATGGAGTATCCAATAAACTGTGGATCTTCGTAGTGATACGGAGTGTCCTGGAGAAATACAAAGGTGATTTAGGATTGGCGAAGAAATACTTGGTTTGGTCGTGAATATCAGTCGCAATTTACTTTGCCCTCTTACTAATCTCTTGCTTTGTCTTAATCTTAATACCTTCTGCACACCATCGTTATGCTAATTGGTTTTCTTCATTCCCCACCGTTCGGCACCAGCCTAAGGTTTGGAAGAAGACTATCCAATTTGCATAATAGGTGTACTATCTCCTAAACCAAGGAGTACTCGTAATAAGAGAAGGTGAAAAGAAAAGACAACTGAATAATCCTATTCGTTTTCTCCAGAACCTGAAACTATCCTCGAAGTCCTTCGAGTTCGTATATAACCATACGATGGTTTTGTCCAATGGAAGTGGACGTTCGTAGTAATACGGGGTGTCCTGGAGAAAAGGGTAAAAGTAGGAGTGGCAATGAGGTTTGCAACTCTGACAATCCAAAAGCCAGTGTTAAGAAGGTTCGGTCAACTTGGTCACTGAGTCATAGTCCAGGGTCGGGTCAATGGTCGCTGCCATAGAGAGAGAGAAAAGAAACACTCAGCGTGCACTCTAACCTAGATCAGAATGGTTATCACTTTATCTAATCTGGAAACCTCCCACTGTACCGTCAAATTCTCCTCCAAACCTGAAAGAAGAATTAGTCGGGATCACCCGAGGAGTAAACCAACTCATCAGTGGGAATCGGGATCCAACTATCATCGCATGATAACTTGACGGAATCCACTCAAGTCACCACACTCCAGAAGTTATGCGCATATCTGGCAAGTTTCAGTTCTTTTGAAACTCCCGATGTGATTTTTACCCCTAGGACCCAAGTGACCTTGACGAATAATCAACAAATCAAAAGGTCCTAGTCAAGTTCAGCCCGTCATTATCTTGATTGCGTTAAACCCACCCGCACGACCCTTGACGAATAATCAACAAAGTCGTACGACTGTCCTAACCAATCCACATATCCATGCGACAGAATAGCACAACAAAGCTACCGCACACTACGCCTCGGCGAATGGCAACGACAAACGTAGCGCGAATACTAAGCAATACTGATCTGAAATGACGGAGGGATACGACTGGTTTTTGGCGAAAAACCTTTAACGTAATGAACTTGATATCGTTGAAGGAACTGGATAAATTTTTATAAAAATATTGTGACGAAAACCTTTACTAAAGAGGTCACTCCCGGTGAAGGGATCTCGGCTCTTTCCCCGTAGAATGAGGTGCAGGATATTCCAACTGAATACCACGATGCAAAGCAAAAGTAATCGGCTATAGTGAAGTTAATGCCCTGACGCAAACTTCTGTCCAAGGGGTCACTCCCGGTGAAGGGATCTCGGCCCTTGCCTCGTCGACTGAGGAGCAGGATATTCCAAATGAATACCACGATGCAAAACAAAAGTGAACGTCCTTGCAATAACAGCTTTTTGAAAAGTATTCCAACAACATCAGAATAGGTTTTTTTAGCTTGCATTGATCCGAATCAACGCAGTCCCATCAATTGATCACACCACAAAGAACGAAAATATACTGACGTACGTATATGCCATCCGCATTCGCCAATGGGTCCCGTCATCACCCGTTAGGTTAGCTAACTAACGGCAGAGCGGGGACTGGACTAGCGCAGATGAAAAATATATACAAAATCTACTAATATATATACCAATATATAGTATTTCGCTCAAGGCGTGATAAAAAGCAACATCACAGAAATGAACAGCATCACAGAACAATACAGATATCTGGAAGCCCCGGGTTTCACAGAGCCGCTGCTGAAACCCGACGTTCCCCTGGTCGTGTGGATAGCCTGTGCAATGAAAACCTAGACCCCTACGGGTGCGGCAAGTCACCCGCCAAAACCTGAAGTGAGGCAGCCCCCTTCAGCACCGTGAATGGACCACCCAGCACTTCACGGAATCCGGTAACTTGGGCACCCCTCCTGGGTCAACCTGTACCCCCTACGAGTGCGGGGAATAGCCCACCAATCCTGGAGTGAAGCCCCCTCCGTCCCAATGCCATGAGATGCGGGCTTGTTGCCCTCCAGAACCCGGCTATCCGTGCACCCCACCGCGGGGCAATCCTAGTACAGAAAGTAAAATATACATACACCGGGTACATCGACCGCAACCAGGTCGTGCCCCAAAAGAATAATACAAACAGGCAGTGACGGCAGTCCACATGTCGGACGCTCGCCTTGCAATATCAAATGTACATATAAAACAAAACAGTACTAGCATTGCATCCAGGCTATCCCCCACGACCGATCCGCAACAACACAGCATAAACACAGAACATCAACGTGAAAATCACGTTCGCAAATCCGTCTAACCGGGCTATAGCAGTTAGACAGGATTTACCGATCAAGTGATATTCACGGTCGCAGATATAATGTAAATACTGTGAAATAATGTGTTTAAAATATCCAATCGATCAAAAATTAACAAGTGGGCCCCCAAGTAATACTGTAGCAGTCACAGAAATTCTGGGCCCAATTTTAATATTCCAAAACCCCTATTTTCAGCCCACAAGCCCACTGTAAAAATATGGCGAAGTGATCCCAACTTCCTGCGGCGGAACCGCGGCCAAAGAGGGGTTAAGGCCGCGGTTCCGCGGTCGTACGGAAGTATCAGCTTACCAAATTTTTGCAGTTTTCTTAGAACTTCATGTACATCAATTTTCTACAACCTGAAAAAATTTTCGAGCCCGGAAAAAAATCGACAAAAAACTGATGCATGCAAAACGCGGTTTTTGGAATTTTGGTCGATCGGATAAGTAAAACGCATTAGAACAAGCTAGGCAAGGTTAATGGCGTGGCTCTGATACCATGTTGCGCTACGGCAGCGCCCCGGCTGTCTATCCGAGGCCAAAATACGGAATCAAAATTTTCTTAACTTTTAAACTGGCGCTACCGCGGACAATAAACCCGGATCGTAACCATTAACCGATACTAGCAAGCAAGAGAAAGGGTGAGAGATATACCGAGTGATCCGAGTCCTCCGGTCTTCTCGTCATCGTCCCGATCTCCCGCGGAAACTCCGGTCGTCGCATCCTTGCCGGAAGGGCACCACATCGCTTGCATCTTTTACGGGCTCCCACCTCAATACCGAGGCAACTCGGGCGCGAAGTTGGCTGGCCGACGCGTCCAAGATTTGCTGTAGAATGTAGTGTAGATGATGCTTGTCTCATTTGGGGTAATGAAGTTGCCATTGGATGGAGGGAAGTAATGAACAAAATGGAGATGAACTTTGGTGTATACAAATGAGATGATAATTTTCCCACTCTACAAAATGAAAATAATCCCTCATTTCATTCTCACAAAGTGGCCGGCCTATATGTGTGGAAATGGTGGTGAGAAATCACAAAACAAGAAGGAAGGTAAGTGTAGGAAAAAGGAATGGGTGACCACATCCAAACATTATCATTACAAACATACATCCAAACCTTAACCTTTCAAATCTCATTTAATGCAAGTGATGGTGCAAAAGAAATGATGCTATCATAATCAAAGCATTTGCAAGAAACCCCCTCCTCAAATGTTATTTGCACAATTGCAAATAACCCCCTCCATCGAAAAAGTCCGGCCGGGAAAGAACAAAGGAAAACCGGCCGGAACGGAATGCAAACTGGCAACTCCAGAAAACTGGTCCCGTAATAAATTACAGGAAAACCCCGAAACTGTGCATACACACCCGCATCTGTATTCCGTCCGGATACAAATGCAAAGAGACAAAATCTACACAGTACTAAACTAGGATCCGGCTTAAACCAAAGTCGGCTAGTAATATCCGTTCGATCCTGATCCGTGCAATACCGCACGTATCTGATCGAACCCTGCCATATAACCATACGGCCACAAGTACAAACCGTCCGATCCTGATCCGTGCAATACCGCACGTATCTGATCGGACCCTACCATATCTCCATACGGCCTCTACAGCGTTTCGCCCGAAAGCTTGAGTAACTGAAAGTGTGGTGGACTCTAAAGACTCGTCAATACTATGGCTGTGGATTTAACCACTAGCACGTCAGAGGTATAAGCCAATACGTGACGGGCCACCAGCTATTGACCAAAAGGGACGTCGATGAGCGAACTCATCCTGACACCCTACTGAGCCTGTCAGTGACAATATCCGTACAGTCCGGTCCGTTCGTCTATGAGCATCGCATGGCGGGCCTAGGGGGTTGGTAAAAGTCAGACCCCCAAAGGCGGTACAAGTCGTGTCGGAGTGAAGCCCAGAACACCCTGAGATACTACTGGAATACCTACCAGTAAATCTCCTGCCTCGGCCGAGGGCTTTGTGTAATGGCTCTCCTAGACACAGCGCGACCTCACCCCCAATACCGGGAGAGACGAACCCCTGCAGATCCGCTCACTGCCTCCATGTGGCTCGGGACTGTACCCAACTAAAACCCGTTTGCACGACTCGTTTGAGCCGTGGTAGGGTAGTAATCAAAGCACAGTGGGAACTCACATGAGACAAATGACGATCTCAGGTCGATGAAATAACCTGTACACATGTCACCTGGGAACTGCTATCTGACGTCTGGTATAATCCCAACTAGCAGGTTCCCGGCGAGTCCTGTCCGGTGTACTCATAACCCAATGAGCACCTGTATACATCTTAGGTGAACCAACTGACACCAGTGGCTTGTGAGACCGGCCACCGCCCTTCGTCGGGGTCTCGACTGTATACACTAGTCTACTAATGGAGTATCGATGCCCAGTCTCGAAACTCCCACGACTAGGGACCATTTAAGAATGTGCTTATAGACCCCAGCTCCCACGTATATGATCGCCATCATACTGCTGGTCATCAAGCAAGAATCCTAGGGGCTCTATCAACGTGTAATAGCGACCTGTAAGGTCACCTGAAACAGTACATGATGATAAAGGTAAACCAGATAGCATACTATCATCTCGAGTAAGACTGTTCTACCGGGATAGGTCATCCCTCAATCATTGCAATCACGTGCTTGTGATCCAATAATTGACTCTGAGGGCACTATCTCCAACAGTATTGACCAAAAGGGACGTCGATGAGCGAACTCATCCTGACACCCTACTGAGTGTTGGAGATAGTGCCCTCAGAGTCAATTATTGGATCACAGGCACGTGATTGTAATGATTGAGGGATGACCTGTCCGAGTAGAACAGTCTTACTCGAGATGATAGTATGCTATCTGATTTATCTTTATCATCGTGTACTGCTTTAGATGACCTTACATGTCGCTATTACACGTTGATAGAGCCCCTAGGATTCTTGCTTGACTACCAGCAGTATGAGGGCGATCATATACGTGAGAGCTGGAGTCTATAAGCACATCCTTAAAAGGTCCCTAGTCGTGGGAGTTTCGAGATAGGGCATCGATACTCCGGAGTAGACTAGTGTATACAGTCGAGACCCTGACGAGGGGCGGTGGCCGGTCTCACAAGCCACTGGTGTCAGTTGGTTCACCTAAGATGTATACAGGTGCTCATTGGGTTATGAGTACACCGGACAGGACTCGCCGGGAACCTGCTAGTTGGGATTATACCAGACGTCAGATAGCAGTTCCTAGGTGACATGTGTACAGGTTAGTTCATTGACCTGAGATCGTCATTTGTCTCGTGTGAGTTCCCACTGTGCTTTGATTACTACCCTACCACGGCTCAAAGGAGTCGTGCAAACAGGTTTTAGTTGGGTACAGTCCCGAGCCACATGGAGGCAGTGAGCGGATCTGCAGGGGTTCGTCTCTCCCGGTATTGGGGGTGAGGTCGCGCTGTGTCTAGGAGAGCCAGTACATGAAAAGTCCTTGGCTAAGGCAGGAGGTTTACTGGTAGGTATTCCAGTAGTATCTCAGGGTGTTCTGGGCTACACTCCGACACGACTTGTACCGCTATTGGGGGTCTGACTTTTACCAACCCCCTAGGCCCGCCATGCGATGCTCATAGACGAACGGACCGGACTGTACGTTTATTGTCACTGACAGGCTCAGTAGGGTGTCAGGATGAGTTCGCTCATCGACGTCCCTTTTGGTCAATAGCTGGTGGCCCGTCACGTATGGCTGATACCTCTGACGTGCTAGTGGTTAAATCCACAGCCATAGTATTGACGAGTCTTTAGAGTCCACCACACAAAGTTACTCAAGTTTCGGGCGAAACGCTATATAGGCCGTATGGAGATATGGCAGGGTTCGATCAGATACGTGCGGTATTGCACGGATCGTGATCGGACGGATTTTACTAGCCGGCTTTGGTTTAAGCCGGATCCTAGTATTTGACAATGTAGATTTTGTCTCTTTGCATTTGTGTTCAGTGGGAATACAAATGCGGGCATGTATATGCAATAGCGGGGTTTTCCTGTAATTTATTACGGGATTAGTTTTCTGAAGTTGCCAGTTTGTATTCTGTTCCGGCCGGTTTTCCTTTGTTCCTTCGCGGCCGGACTTTCCGATGGAGGGGGTTATTTGCAAGAGTGCAAATAAGTTTAGTGGAGGGGTTTCTTGCATTTGTGGCATTATGAAAGGTTAAGCATCTTTGTTTTTTCATGATGGCTTGCTTTAATGAGATTAGAGTTGATTTGAATTGATTTGATCTTATTATCATCACTTTGGGTTGTGGTCATCCTCTCCTTTTTCCTACCATCACCTCCCTTCATGTTTTGTATTTTTTCCTCCACCATTTGATCAAGAGGGGCCGGCCACAATTTTGGGGGAGGGGAGAGGTTTTATTTTGATGAGGGAAAAATCTTCATATCATTCTATGCTTGAAAAAATTAGAGCTCCAATCTTTTTCAAAGATCATTTCTTCATTCCTCCATCAAGGCAACTTCCAAAGACCCCAAAAGTGACAACCTACTACACTACATCTACAGCAAATCTTGGACGTGTCGGCTAGCCAACTTCGCGCCCGAGTTGCCTCGGTCCAGAGGTGGGAGCCCGTAAAAGTATTTGGCTACGTGGTGCCCTTTCCGACGAGGACGTGACGGACGGAGATTCCGCGGGAGATCGGAGTGGAGACGAAGACCGAAGGACACAGATCGCTTGGTATACTTCTCTACTCTTATTCTAGTTTGCTAGTAGCTAGGTTAATGGTCCGATCCGGGTTGATAGTGCGCGGTGGTGCCGGTTTGCAAGTTTCGCAAAGTTTTTCGTTTCCGCGTCTCCGGCGTCGGATCGACAGCCGTGGCGCCGACGTGCACTTACATTGGTATTAGTGCCACGCCATTAACTTAGCCCGAACAAAAATCCTGAAAACCCGATTTCAAGTGTATCAGTTTCTGTCGAATTTTTTTTGGCTCCAAAATTTTTTCAGGTTGTTGCAGAATACTGTGCATGGAAAGCTAAGCACTCTGTGAAAATTTGGTCGCGAGATCTCACCATATCACCGCGGAACCACGGCCAAACCCATGCTTGAGCCGCGGTTCCGCCGCGCTTTTAACTGTTCAGCATGCCAAATTTTTCCAGAGGGCTTTAGACTTGGAAATAGGGGTTTTGGGATATTATTTTTGGGCCCAGATTTTCTGTAAGTGCTACAGTAGTGCTTGGGGCCCACTTGGGTAAATTTGTTCGATCGGATTTTTTAAACATACTAGTTCACAGTATTTACATTATATCTGCGACCGTGAATGTCATTTGATCGGTAAATCCTGTCTAACTGCTATAGCCCGGTTAGACGGATTTGCGAACGTGACATTCACGTTGATGTTCTCTGTTGTGCTGTGTTGTTGCGGATCGGTCGTGGGGATAGCCTGGATGCAATGTTAGTACAGTTTTGTTTTATATGTGCATTTGATATTGCGGGGCGAGCGTCCGACATGTGGACTGCTGTAACTGCCTATTTGTATTATTCTTTTAGGGCACGACCGGGTCGAGGTCGATGTACCCATTGTATGTATATTTTAATTTCTGTACTAGGATTACCCCGCGGAGGGGTGCACGGATAGCCGGGTTCTAGAGGGCAACGAGCCCGCATCTCATGGCATTGAGACGGAGGGTGCTTTACTCTAGAATTGGTGGGCTATTCGCCGCACTCGTAGGGGGTACAGGTTGACCCAGGAGGGGTGCCCAAGTTACCGGATTCCGTGAAGTGCTGGGTGGTCCATTCACGTTGCTGAAGGGGGCTGCCTCGCTTTAGGTTTTGGCGGGTAACTTTCCGCGCCTGTAGGGGTCTAGGATTTCATTGCACAGGCTATCCACACGACCAGGGGAACGTCGGGTTTCAGTAGCGGCTCTATGAAACCCGGGGATCCCAGATATCTTTATTGTTCTGTGATGCTGTACATTTCTGTGATGTTGCATTTTATCACGCCTTGAGCGAAATATTATATATTGATATATATACTAGTAGATGTTGTATATGTTTTGCATCCGCGCTAGTCCAGTCCCGCTCTGTCGTTAGTTAACTAACCTAACGGGTGATGACGGGACCCAGTGACGAATGCGGATGGCATATACGTACATCATTATTTTCGTTCTTTTGTGGTGTGATCAATTGATGGGACTGCGTTGATTCGGATCAATGCAAGCTAAACAAACCTATTTTGATGTTGTTGGAAAATTTTTCAAAAAGCTGTTATTGCAAGGGCGTTCTCTTTTGTTTTGCACAGTGGTATTCAGTTGGAATATCCTGCTCCTCAGTCGACGAGGCAAGGGCCGAGATCCCTTCACCGGGAGTGACCCCTTGGACAGAAGTTTGCGTCAGGGCAATAACTTCACTATAGCCGATTACTTTTGCTTTGCATCGTGGTATTCAGTTGGAATATCCTGCACCTCATTCTACGGGGAAAGAGCCGAGATCCCTTCACCGAGAGTGACCTCTTTAGCAAAGGTTTTCGTTACTATATTTTTCTAAAAAGCTATCCGTTCCTTCAACGATATCAAGTTCATTACGTTAAAGGTTTTCTCCAGAAACCATTCGTAGCCCTCCGTCATTTCAGAACGGTAGCACTTTGTATTCATGCTATGTATGTTGGCCTTCGTCAAGGCATAGTATATGGTAGCTATTTGTTACTTTTCTGCAGCATAGATAGATGCGTTGGTTTGGGACAGTCGTACTACTATTTTGGCCTTCGTCAAGGGTATGTACGGGTGGGTTCAAATTAACCTGGATAATGACGGGTAGAACTTGACATGTGACTTATGATATGTTGGCCTTCGTCAAGGTCATAAGAGCATGGGGAAAAAATCCACATCGGGAGTTTCTAAAGAAACTGAAACTTTCCAGATATGCGCATACCTTCTGGAGTGTGATAACGTGAGCGGATACCGTCACGTTATCATGCGATGAGAGTTGGATCCCGATTCCCACTGATGAGTTGGTTTACTCCTCGGGTGATCCCGGCTAATTCTTCTTTCAGGTTTGGGGAAGAATTTGACGGTACAGTGGGAGGTTTCCAGATTAGATAAAGTGATAACCATTCTGATCTAGGTTAGAGTGCACGCTGAGTGTTTCTTTTCTCTCTCTTTTTGGCAGCGACCTTTGACCCGACCCTAGACTATGACTCAGTGACCAAGTTGACCGAACCTTCTTAACACTGGTTTTTGGATTGTCAGAGTTGTAGACCTCATTGCCACTCTTACTTTTACCCTTTTCTCCAGGACACCCCGTATTACTACGAACGTCCACTTCCATTGGACAAAACCATCGTATGGTTATATACGAACTCGAAGGAATTCGAGAATGGTTTCCGGTTCTGGAGAAAATGAATAGGACTATTCAGTTGTCTTTTCCTTTCACCTTCTCTCATTGCGAGTACTCCTTGGTTTAGAAGATAGTACACCTATTACGCAAATTGGATAGTCTTTTTCCAAACCATAGGCAGGTGCCGAACGGTAGGGAATGAAGAAAACCAATTAGCTTAAACGGTGTACAGAAAGTATTAAGTTAAGACAAAGAAAGGGATTAGTAAGAGGGCAAAGTAAACCGCGACTACTATTCACGACCAAACCAAATATTTCTTCGCCAATCCTAAATCACCTTTGTATTTCTCCAGGACACTCCATATCACTACGAAGATCCCAGGTTTATTGGATAATCCATCGTATGGTTATATACGAACTCGAAAGGAACTTGTTCCAGTTCGGGGATGGATTCTGGTTCAGGAGAAATAGGAATAAACTTCATTCAGGTGTCTTTTATCTTCACCTTCTCTCGCATTGCGAGTGCTCCCAGGATTAGGACAGTACACCCATTATGCTTATTGGATAGACTTCTTCCAAACCATAGGCTGGTGCCGAACGGTAGGGAAAGAAGAAAACCATTTGGCCTAAAGGGGTGTACAGAAGGTAATGACTAAAGACATATAAAGGGATTTGGAGAGTTGGCAAAGAATTATACGGTTACAGTTGTGAATCTAGATAATGGAAGAGGCATTACTAGGAATACCGGGATACCCCATCGAAACATTTCAATGTTTCAGTTTCACTGTGTACTGTTAAAAGAAAATTGATTTCCCAATTAGACACTTGGTCCAGGGTATGTATTTACCAGGTATGATTCTCACATCTGTATAGTTTTTACAGATGATGAGTGGGAGTAAGTTATTGGGAATTAGGTGATTATCCTCATTATATCGGAATTCGTTGTAATTGGTGATATTTGAGGAAATCACCTGGGTTGTTTGCCGGACGGCAAATATTTAGTTTTGAATATCCGTTGTTATGCACCAATTTCAAATTGATATATCTGTACGTCTATTTTTATAGAGTGAGATATACCTTTTTGAAATTATGTCTATGACATTTACCTATATCAGTGGATGGTTAGGTAAGAAGCATTGAACAACGGTGTAATTCTTCTTAACCATAAGTACAGTTTTCAACCTACGACACACAGTAAATGAGTTATTAGACTCAGGGGACTTGTACAGAGTATTGTATATTGTCCTGTGTCCATGAGGACAGAGGGGTAGATCCTCGTACTATATTCTGTTTACTTATGACTTCTCTAGTTCTTAGACATGTGTTTCGTAGAAATGCAAGGTCTATGTTTTGAGGAGTTATAGGTATAAGAATAAAGTAGAGAACCAGATATTGCAAGTATCGAGATTCTTCAAGGTGATCGAAGATGTAGATACTTGTGTATGGTATTCAGTTGATAGTAATGGTCAAAAGAACTTGCTTCTTTTTCAGGTTACTCATAATTGGAAGCATTCCTAAGTTGAGTAACGCTGATCGGCCTCCTTCCATTTAGTTGACATGCACTGGAGACAGCTGCATGATTTGAATCTGATTCAATTAAATCAGTGCCTCTGTTTCTATATTGGATATAGAACAGTTCATATCTTGACATTGTTAAGGTACGGGGAGTTGTCCGGCTTATGCTTAAAACCAGACTCTGGATAACTCAAGGCACGTTTCTAATGGCTGTTTGTGGGTTGACCCGGGCTATGACGAGGGTTGACTTTCTACCATCTGGAAGATCAATAGTGATATTGTTCTTAACTCGCCACAGTTTTAATAAAAATGGATTTTTTCAGAAAACAGTAGTGGGAGTATGGTAGAACTGGAAGTGATTCCAGAACCGCAAACGATTACTGAAGATTTGATAAGAACCTAAAGATTAAATCTGGTTTGAGATTCCATTGGCCACTCCGCAGATATGGTGGGTAACCTCAGGCACCCGAGAGGTACTTCGGTATGCTCAAGGACGGTGACAGGGAGGTTCTTGTTTACCCAGACTTGCCATTGCTGTTGTTCCAGACTGTGAGACCCGGCAGGAAGATGAGTATAGCGTCGTTCTAAACTAGCTTTAGAAGTGTACGTCTATATGACTCTGCCAGAGGGTTGTCGTAGTCAGTGGGAGCAGCGGAAGCATTGGTGGACAGGTGGCTTATATCTATTTATAGACTAAAGCAGATATAGCGGAGATAGATCATCTATTTTTGATGTGACTGTCATAGGTTTGACTTCATCAGAATAGGGGATGGATCTGTTAAGAAGGTAGTGGGGTGTGATGTCCTGGTATTTGGATGACATACACAGAGTAGGAAGTGATATTCCTATACTACGGTCGGTTATACATTGGTCGTCACACAGTGGTTTCTCCACACAGGACTTGGATATTATATCAGACATTCTGGTTACTAGATCTATAGATCTAGATTTGGGTGGTTTCCCAATCTGGATACTTAGACAGCATTCTATGAGTATTTAGAATGGGCGACTCCTGGCACGGTAGTATACCTGCAGGTGATGGAGTCACCCTCTCTAAAGGTGTCTTACAGACTAAAGGGGAGAGGGATGTGCATGATTGGCAGATCACTTGCTTAGGCAATTGAGTCAATCATGAGATGTCAAGTACCACACCAGATATTGTTTTTTGCAATAGGTGCAATAAGTTGATATTAATCCGATTCTGGAGAAACATTCGGAGGCAGTTTTGGAACATAAGTGGATGTTCTAGGGAAATGATAATGGCAGCCTCCTTTAGGAGACGGTTATCATTCCAGGCTTCCAAGGTGACCAGGATGACAGAGTGGCTGTCAGAGTTATAGTTTTCCCTCTGACGAGGGGCAGTATTTTGGACAGGTGGTCCAGGTGGATACTGAGGGAAGGCATGGCGCAGGATACTGATTAAGTTCAGTTGACGATATAGTCTAAGAAGTTTGGATTTGGAGTTCATTTATGAGCTAGGTCCCATCAGACATCCAGAAATTCTAAGACTGGTATTGCTCATTTCGGGAGATGGCTTTCTCCGCGAACTTGAGAGAAAGAGAGACATAGAAAGAAACATCAGAGCAGATCCACTCACTGAGGCTATTCCTCGAACGCAATAGTTTCGTAAACGAGCTTTGTGAGACTGACTAGTAGAGGAGTTGGGTGTTCGGTATCACACGGGCTGTGAGTATGCGACATCGCAATAATTAGCCTTGAGTGCAAGTGGGAGATTGTTGGAGATAGTGCCTTCAGAGTCAATTATTGGATCACAGGAACGTGATTGCAATGATTGAGAAAGGACCTGTCCCAGTAGAACAGTCTTACTCGAGATGATAGTATGCTATATGGTTTATCTTTATCATCGTGTACTGCTTTAGGTGACCTTACAGGTCGCTATTACACGTTGATAGAGCCCCTAGGATTCTTGCTTGACTACCAGCAGTATGAGGGCGATCATATACGTGAGAGCTGGAGTCTATAAGCACATCCTTAAAAGGCCCCTAGTCGTGGGAGTTTCGAGACAGGTCATCGATACTCTGGAGTGGACTAGTGTATACAGTCAAGACCCCGACGAGGGGCGGTGGCCGGTCTCACAAGCCACTGGTGTCAGTTGGTTCACCTAAGATGTATACAGGTGCTCATTGGGTTATGAGTACACCGGACAGGACTCCCCGGGAACCTGCTAGTTGGGATTATACCAGACGTCAGATAGCAGTTCCTAGGTGACATGTGTACAGGTTAGTTCATCGACCTGAGATATTCATTTGTCTCGTGTGAGTTCCTAATGTGCTTTGATTACTACCCTACCACGGCTCAAAGGAGTCGTGCAAACAGGTTTTAGTTGGGTACAATCCCGAGCCACATAGAGTCAGTGAGCGGATCTGCAGGGGTTCGTCTCTCCCGGTATTGGGGGTGAGGTCGCGCTGTGTCTAGGAGAGCCAGTACATGAAAAGTCCTTGGCCAAGGCAGGAGGTTTACTGGTAGGTATTCCAGTAGTATCTCAGGGTGTTCTGGGCTACACTCCGACACGACTTGTACCGCTATTAGGGGTCTGACTTTTACCAACCCCCTAGGCCCGCCATGCGATGCTCATAGATGACCGGACCGGACTGTACGGATATTGTCACTGACAGGCTTAGTAGGGTGTCAGGATGAGTTCGCTCATCGACGTCCCTTTAGGCCAATAGCTGGTGGCCCGTCACGTATGGCTGATACCTCTGACGTGCTAGTGGTTAAATCCACAGCCATAGTATTGACGAGTCTTTAGAGTCCACCACACATAGTTACTCAAGTTTTGGGCGAAACGCTGTAGAGGCCGTATGGAGATATGGCAGGGTTCGATCAGATACGTGTGGTATTGCACGGATCGTGATCGGACGGATTTTACTAGCCGGCTTTGGTTTAAGCCGGATCCTAGTATTTGACAATGTAGATTTTGTCTCTTTGCATTTGTGTTCAGTGGGAATACAAATGCGGGCATGTATATGCAGTAGCGGGGTTTTCCTGTAATTTATTATGGGATCAGTTTTCTGAAGTTGCCAGTTTGCATTCTGTTCCGGCCGGTTTTTCTTTGTTCCTTCACGGCCAGACTTTCCGATGGAGGGGTTATTTGCAAGTGTGCAAATAAGTTTAGTGGAGGGGTTTCTTGCATTTGTGGCATTATGAAAGGTTTAGCATCTTTGCTTTTTCATGATGGTTTGCTTTAATGAGATTAGAGTTGATTTGAATTGATTTGATCTTGTTATCATCACTTTGGGTTGTGGTCACCCTCTCCTTTTTCATACCATCACCTCCCTTCATGTTTTGTATTTTTTGCTCCACCATTTGATCAAGAGGGGCCGGCCACAATTTTGGGGGAGGGGAGAGGTTTCATTTTGATGAGGGAAAAATCTTCATATCATTCTATGCTTGAAAAAATGAGAGCTCCAATCTTTTTCAAAGATCATTTCTTCATTCCTCCATCAAGGCAACTTCCAAAGACCCCAAAAGAGACAACCTACTACACTACATCTATAGCAAATCTTGGACGCGTCGGCTAGCCAACTTCGCGCCCGAGTTGCCTCGGTCCAGAGGTGGGGGCCCGTAAAAGTATTCGGCTACGTGGTGCCCTTTCCGACGAGGACGTGACGGACGGAGATTCCGCGGGAGATCGGAGTGGAGACAAAGACCGAAGGATACGGATCGCTTGGTATACTTCTCTACTCCTATTCTAGTTTGCTAGTAGCTAGGTTAATGGCCCGATCCGGGTTGATAGTGCGCGGTGGTGCCGGTTTGCAAGTTTCGCAAAGTTTTTCGTTTCTGCATCTCCGGCGTCGGATCGACAACCGGGGCGCCGACGTGCACTTACACTGAGCCTGTCAGTGACAATATCCGTACAGTCCGGTCCGTTCGTCTATGTGTAGGGTTCCTAGGCACACTTGTGAAGGTTCATAACGCATCAAACATGCACGAATAAAATTTTACATGTGTCGAACAACCCAAAGACAGGATCTTTGCTAGATAATTAGGGTTTAGCATGCAAGATTACATCTTTTAAGCTAAGTGTGAGGGATTACAACCTTTGTAGTCCACTCCTTCGCTTCATAAGCTCTGAGTAGAAGTCCCTTCGCCGCGATCCACGATCTCCCGGACTCAAGTGAGGCTCCACGACTCGAACGATCCATGCTAGCTTGAAGTGTTCCAAATCTCCGATGATCTACGTCGAAGTATCAATAACTCAAGCTTTCTCACTCTAAAGAGATGAACACACTAATTTCATGGGCTAGATGAGATGAGGATGAGAGAGTAGAATTTATTCTTTCTTTTTAAATCATTTTCTCATAATTTATCATCACAAAATGAATTTCTAGTGAGCTCAAAATCAAGAGAGAAGAAGATGATAATAGAAATGATAATTCCTTTTGTGATGAATAGAAAAGAAATCTATATGATTGATATATCAACCATGGTCAAGGATGAGTGGCTAAGAGTTTGTAGAGAATAAACTAGAGTTAGGGTTTGGTTAGGTTAAGTTATGAGTCATGGAAAAATATCAACCATAATATCTTAACCAAGACAAAAGCAAAGCTTCAAGAAGGTGCAAGAAGAAGCTAACCCTAATCAAACCCTAATCCCATTTAATCATCCTTAAACATGTTTAATAATAAATCATATCATGTCACAATAATATATATCACATATATATTATATATTTGCAACAAAAGAAAATAATACAATTAACATATATCGCATATATATCAATGTATCATCCAGTGAGAAAATGAAATAATAAAGTGAGCCAATATTAGATAATGTAATACAATATATCATATATATTATTATACATTAAATCATCGAATCAACACTTGATCCGACGATCCGGCTATATCGAATATTACCGACTAATATATCATGTACCGATTCATCGAATCAACACTTGATTTGATGCCCCGGTTCATTTCTAAATATCGCAAGAATATAATACGATATCTCATATCGCATTATCCTCGGTCCTGCACATATCACATATGTGCCTCTACTCCATTTCGCCTGAGCCAAGAAACTTCTGTGTAGGACTCTAAAGAATCGTCAATACGCCGGTAGCAGATGATGATCATATCAAACACCCACAAGCTGCAAGCGGTCAGCTAAACGTAACAGCCACCCAGGTATTGAGCGACCAGAAGATCAACAAGCTAGCCTGTGCGTTCTCCTGTGAATCCAATCAGTAACACTCCCGTACAGTCCGATCTGTTCGTCTGATATGTCGCATATCAAGTCTAGGGGTGGTAAACGTCAGACCCCAGTAACCGATAAGTCGTGTCGATGTGTGGATCATAACGGGTCGAGAAACTACTAGTAACACTTACCAGTAAATCTCTATATCAGCCCTGGCCAGGGACTTCCAGTTATAACCAATCGAACACAGCACAACATCAACTCCCTATACCGGGAGAGACGAATCCCCTCCTATCGCTCATTGCTTCCATGTGATTCGGGACTGTACCCAAAAGCTACCGTTTTGCACGCCCTCTTGGACGTGGTTAAGTGGAAATCAAAGCACAGTGGGAATCACACAAGACTCTATGACGATCTCGGGTCTACAGACTACCCTGTACCAGTGTCACCGGAGAACTGCCATCTGACGTGTGGTATATCACCATCTGGGAGTTCTCGGCGAGTCCGTCCATTGTACCCAGTCTCCACTGAGCACCCGTACACCATCTCTGATGTCAAACACCGATGGATATGGGATCATCTATCGCCCATCATATGGGTCAAGATGCGTATACGCTAGTCTACTCTGGTGTATCGATGCCCTGTCTCGATATACCCTCGACTAGGAACAGTTATAGGATGTACTCATCGACTACCATGGCCCCACTAGTATGATCTCATCATAGTCCCAGTAGTTGAGTACATATCCTAAGGGCTTTATCAACATGTGAGAGAAAAACAGTAAACCAGTACAAGTCAACATGTTAAGATAAAGTGAAACCAAATAGCATACTATCATGAAGAGCAAGAAAGTCATCTCTATATATATCCAAGCATCCATTATAATATACATCATATGTACAACAATGGCCTCTAGGGCATATACATAACTAACAATCTCCCACTTGCACTGAGGCCAGCTGCTGTAGTATCTCATACCTAGCATCCCGAATAATCTCTCAAACTGTATCTGGGGAATAGCCTTCGTGAGTGGATCCGCAGTGTTGTCCTTCGTATCTACTCTCCTGACCTCGATCTCCCGGCGATCAACTATCTCCCTGATCAGGTGATACCGCCTCAGAATATGTCTGGACTTCTGATGGGATCTGGGTTCCTTGGCCAAAGCCACAGCTCCATTGTTATCGCAATACAGAGGTATTGGATGCTCAATGGATGGAACCACACCAAGTTCACTAATGAACTTCTTCATCCAGACAGCCTCTTTGGCAGCATCGTTGGCAGCGATGTATTCAGCCTCCATCGTCGAGTCTGCAACGGTATCTTGTTTGGAACTCTTCCAACACACCGCCCCTCCATTGAGGGTAAAGACAAAACCCGAATGCGACTTAGAGTCGTCCTTATCACTTTGGAAGCTGGAATCGGTAAAGGACTCCACCTGGAGTTCTTCGTTACCATACACCAAGAAGATCTCCTTAGTCCTTCGTAAGTACTTGAGAATGTTCTTCACAGCTGTCCAGTGACTCTCTCCAGGATCTGCTTGATACCGACTCACTACACTTAGTGAGTATGCTACATCGGGTCTGGTACATAGCATCGCATACATGATAGAGCCTACTGCCGAAGCATAGGGTATCCCTTGCATGCAAGCTCTCTCCAAATCAGTCTTGGGAGACATTTCTTTGGAGAGAGTGAGTCCAGAGATCGTGGGTTGGTTCCCACGCTTGGATTCTTCCATACTAAACCTCTTTAGTATGGTGTCAATGTACCTGGATTGGGACAATCCCAGTATCCGTTTAGATCTATCTTTATAGATCATGATTCCCAATATGCAGGAGGCATCACCTAGATCTTTCATTGAGAATCTCCGTGATAAGAATAGCTTGACTGATTGCAGCATACGAATATCATTTCCTATCAAGAGTATGTCATCCACGAACAATACGAGGAAGACAACCTTACTCTCTGCTACCTTCTTATAGATACAAGGTTCATCTATATTTTTGATGAAGTCAAACTCTTTGACTACAACATCAAAACAGATGTTCCAACTCCGCGATGCTTGCTTTAACCCATAAATGGATTTAAGCAGCTTGCACACCTTTCTGCTGCTCCCACTATCTACGAAGCCCTCTGGCTGAGTCATGTACACGCTCTCTTCTAAATCACCGTTTAGAAAGGCGGTCTTAACATCCATTTGCCAGATTTCATAGTCATGGTATGCAGCAATGGCAAGTAAGATCCGGCTGGACTTAAGCATAGCCACTGGAGAAAAGGTTTCGTCATAATCCACACCTGGTCATTGACGAAAACCCTTTGCTACAAGTCTAGCTTTGAAAGTCTCAACTTTTCCATCTACACCAAATTTCCTTTTAAAAATCCACTTGCTCCCAATGGGTTTTACCCCTTCAGGAGCATTTTCCAAAGTCCATACTTTATTGGTGTACATGGATTCCATCTCAGATCGCATTGCATCCAGCCATTTCACAGAGTCACCACTCGTGATGGCCTGCTCGAAACTAGTCGGGTCATCATCTTCCATGATGCAATCCTCGCTTCCACCATCAATGAGAAAACCGTAGTATCTCTCAGGTGGACGAGAAACCCTACTAGATCGGCAGAGAGGCTGGGGTTCGTCGGGTACTACTGAATGCTCTGGTTCCACTAAATCTTCAGTTGCAATTTGTGTTTCTGGAACCTCTTCCAGTTCTACTTCTTTGCCACTAATTTTTTTTTCAAGAAATTCCTTTTCCAAAAAGGTGGCATATTGAGAAACAAACACTTTTTGTTCTTCAGCGTGGTAGAAAAAATATCCTTGGGAATTCTTAGGATATCCCACAAATTTGCAAAGAACTGATCGTGCCTCGAGTTTGTCTGGATTTTGTCTTTTGACATAGGCCGGACAACCCCATATCTTAACTCGTTTAAAATATGGTCTCTTCCCACTCCATATCTCATATGGTGTGGTAGGCACAGATTTAGATGGAACTTGATTCAATAGGTATGCTGCTGTCTCCAGTGCATACCCCCAGAAGGAAATAGGTAACTCAGCTGTACTCATCATCGAGCGCACCATATCTAATAGGGTGCGATTCCTCCGCTCAGATACACCGTTGTGCTGTGGTGTATAAGGAGGGGTGAGCTGAGAGAGAATCCCATTCTCTTTTAAATAATCTAGGAACTCACTACTTAAGTATTCACCTCCTCGATCAGATCGAAGAATCTTAATACTTTTGCCCATTTGGTTCTCTACTTCGTGCTTATATTCTCTGAATTTCTCAAAAGCTTCAGACTTGTGTTTCATCAGGAACACATGTCCGAATCTAGAGAGATCGTCAGTGAATGTAATGAAGTAGGAAGAACCGTTACTGGCATGCGTAGACATGGGACCGCATACATCACTATGTATTAGTCTTAAGAGTTCAGTAACTCTTTCTCCGTGTCCACTAAACGGAGCTTTGGTCATTTTTCCTTTGAGACATGAATGGCAAGTATCATAAGATGATAATTCGAACGGATTCAAATAACCATCCTTATGTAACTTAGCCAGTCGTGTCGCATTGATATGACCAAGTCTACAATGCCACAAGTAGGATTCGTTCATATCTGAACTTTTCCTCTTGTGTGTGTTTTGTATATTCAGGACTGTATTCCGATTCAGAATGAATATGCCATTATGTAACGAGCCTGATGCAATCAACTTTTGATCTAGGAATATGGTCATAACATTATCCTTTACTACAAAATTATATCCTTCTTTACTTAATAAAGAAACTGATATAATATTGCATATCATGTTCGGTATATAATAGCACTCATTTAGAATCAGTGTATTACGACTTGGTAATACAAGGTGATATTCGCCAACTGCTTTGGCTACAATACTTGCACCGTTCCCTACTTGAACGGAATGATCGCCTTTTCCCAGTTCTCTACCTTTTCGTAGCCCATGTAACAATTTACATATATGGGATCCTGATCCGGTATCCAATACCCAGGACGTAGGGTGAACTGAGAAACAGTTCTCAATAACTAACACACCTGAAGAAGATGCATCAACATGCACGTTCTTTTAAGCGGTGTGAGAATCCAGATATTCTCCTGTTTCCTGTTCAGTCTTATAACTCTTATAAGAAAGAACGGGTCCAACGTTCCCTTGCTCAGTACAATAATCAGGTTCAGTCAATATATCCATATTATTATCTTGATTATGGCCTGACATGGTCGCTACCTGGAGAGAGAGAGAAGAAAACACTTTAGCGTATGCTCTTGCAAGATTAGATTGGTTATTATCTTATCTAATCTGGATGTCTCCCACTATTTTTATCAAATCTACCTTCAAACCCTAAAAGGTAAGATTAGCCGGGATTAATTACACCCTACAATTTCGTCAATCTTTCAGCCAGATCAGTGTCGGTACTTTGAGGGAGGTTCCCCGTGCTTTCGCACGGACCTAATTAAAGTAAACCTCGTTTTCCCAGAGGCGTAATCTCGTTAACACTTTTCTAGACACCTACTTGATCGACTAATTGTCCTGTGTAAAACTCTCCTAGGAGTAACTCTTACTCGCAGTGGGTATCGGGATCCAACTATCTCATAGAAGGTATGCAATCTCATTGCAAATTTCAATACTTGAAATTCCATATAATATTTTTGCCCCTAGCAATTTATGACCTTAACATAGTCAACAAATCATAATTGCTAGCCAAGTTCAACCCGTCATTTCCCGATTGAATTAAATCCACCTGCACGGCCCTTAACATAGTTAACAAAGTCGTACAACTACCCTAATCCAATCACATCTCATGTTTTTAGCAGATAAGTACTGATTAGCTACCGCACACTACGCCTTAACATAGTCAACAAACGTAGCACGAATACTAACTAGTCTTTATCTGAAATGACGGAGGGCTACGCAGGTTTTTCAGAAAACCCTGAGCGTAATGAACTTGATATCGTCGTAGAATCGAGTAGTTTTTGAAAAGGAGTGTTTTTGAGGCTTTTCTTAGTTTCGCTAAAGGGGTCACTCACGGTGAAGGGATCGTCGGCCCTTTCCTCATCGAATAAGGTGCAGGATATATCATATATACCGCTGTGCAAAGAAAAACTCTAAAAGCAATCAAAAGACAAACTGAGTTTTGTAGCATCTGCCAGTTTCGCTAAAGAGGTCACTCCCGGTGAAGGGATCTCGGCTCTTTCCTCATCGAATAAGGTGCAGGATATATCATATATACCGCTGTGCAAAGCAAAACTGTAGCTACCCTTTTTATAAAGTTTTGATTCTACAACATCTTTAGGTTTCTTTTCTTTTTATTAATCTCATTAATAAAATCCCATCAGCTTATGCTTCCTAAGCATCACAGAAGAAACGAAAGCAGTAATATTTATACATCAGCATATATATTTAGTATAAGCATTCGTCTCAGGCAGTAATATGATCTCATCACAGAACATTGCAGCAGAAGAACATATATGAAATATTGGATATACTAGGACGTCCGTGTTTTCAATACGAGCCTGTATAAAACACGGATTCCACGGTCGCGACGAATAGCCAAACCCACATCCCAAGACCCCTGCGAGAGCGGCAAGTAACACTGCCAATTCTAGGGTTAGGAGACCCGGTCTCGACTCCTCGAGATGGCCTCCCATAGGACCCTAGAACCCGGTTACTTGTGCTCCCCTCCTTGGGTCTACCTAACGCGGAAAAGTAAATAATATACACTGGTGACATCAACCTCAACCTGGAAGTGCCCCAAATAAAAGAATATTACATTACAAATGAATTTTACATGAACGAAAATAAAAACCCTCATCTCACATAAAACGCCCGGCTATTCAGAACGTGACGATCCAATATAACATATCACAGCAACACATAATATCACATATCATCAACGTAAGTAAATATGCACATCCCAATTGTCGTTGACATATAGCAACGAAACCGGCGATATCACATGTTACACTTACGGTCACAGAAAAGAAAGTGTAAAACTACAATATTTGGAATCCACAATCACTTTAGACATCGTAAATCCGAAATATCACATACTTCGCATTTCATGCCTAACTCTATGAATTCCACATATTGTATCACATTCCAGATAAATAGACAGTATTAAACTTTCCGAACAGATAATCAAATACCCAAAATTTCCTAAATAGCTCAACACTTGAGCGGAGTTCAAATAATCCCAGAAACTATCACAGTACCGATGATCCAGCCGTAGAAGGGTCAAGCCAACGCCTCACATGTGGCACGCCGTACTGCCCCAAACCCTAAGGTTTAAAAAGCAGTTCAAGACGGTCACATAATCGAGTTAAGGTTTGTTGTCTTCTAGAGGGTCCACCACTTGACTTGTACAATTTTCCGAAAGATTTAAACCCGATAAAAATTCAACACTTGAAAGTTTGCCGTGCCGGGATAAAGTGGGTTAATGATATCCGTTCAAATAGTTTAACAGTTTCTAAATATCCGGAAATAACAACGAATTTAAATATTCCGATCGAATCTACGATTACAAAGCAAACCCCAGAATATTCAACACTTGAATCACTTTAAAAATACCCAGAAGCATCAACAAGCACCTACGGATATTACCATGATATCCACGTGTCCTAATTCCAAAATTCCGCCGCGGAACCCCGCCGCGGTTCCGCCGCGGTTTAGTGGAGTTGTGGGCCCGTGTTTCATGGTAATTCTTAGAATTCCTTGCTGATTTTTTTAGGTATTTTTAATTCAGAAAAATCGCAGATTTTGAAAAATTTCCAGAGAGAGGGTTATTTTCGTCGGTACGGGTTCGATCGGAGTTTTAACTTCGTAAACACATCGCCTAATGCTCTAGCTAGGCTCTGATACCACAGTAAGGTTCCTAGGCACACTTCTGAAGTTTCATAACGCATCAAACATGCACGAATAAAATTTTACATGTGCCGAACAACCCAAAGATAGGATCTTTGCTAGATAATTAGGGTTTAGCATGCAAGATTACATCTTTTAAGCTAAGTGTGAGGGATTACAACCTTTGTAGTCCGCTCCTTCGCTTCATAAGCTCCGAGTAGAAGTCCTTTCGCCGCGATCCACGATCTCCCGGACTCAAGAGAGGCTCCACGACTCGAACGATCCATGCTAGCTTGAAGTGTTCCAAATCTCCGATGATCTACGCAGAAGTATCAATAACTCAAGCTTTCTCACTCTAAAGAGATGAACACACTAATCTCATGGGCTAGATGAGATGATGATGAGAGAGTAGAATTTATGCTTTCTTTTTAAATCATTTTCTCATAATTTATCATCACAAAATGAATTTCTAGTGAGCTCAAAATCAAGAGAGAAGAAGATGATAATAGAAATGATAATTCCTTTTGTGATGAATAGAAAAGAAATCTATATGATTGATATATCAACCATGGTCAAGGATGAGTGGCTAAGAGTTTGTAGAGAATAAACTAGAGTTAGGGTTTGGTTAGGTTAAGTTATGAGTCATGGAAAAATATCAACCATAATATCTTAACCAAGACAAAAGCAAAGCTTCTAGAAGGTGCAAGAAGAAGCTAACCCTAATCAAACCCTAATCCCATTTAATCATCCTTAAACATGTTTAATAATAAATCATATCATGTCACAATAATATATATCACATATATATTATATATTTGCAACAAAAGAAAATAATACAATTAACATATATCGCATATATATCAATGTATCATCCAGTGAGAAAATGAAATAATAAAGCAAGCCAATAATAGATCATATAATACAATATATCATATATATTATTATACATTAAATCATCGAATCAACACTTGATCCGACGATCCGGCTATATCGAATATTACCGACTAATATATCATGTACCGATTCATCGAATCAACACTTGATTTGATGTCCCGGTTCATTTCTAAATATCGCAAGAATATAATACGGTATCTCATATCGCATTATCCTCGGTCCTGCACATATCACATATGTGCCTCTACTCCGTTTCGCCTGAGCCAAGAAACCTCTGTGTATGACTCTAAAGAATCGTCAATACGCCGGTAGCAGGTGATGATCATATCAAACACCCACAAGCTGCAAGCGGTTAGCTAAACGTAACAGCCACCCAGGTATTGAGCGATCAGAAGATCAACAAGCTAGCCTGTGCGTTCTCCTGTGAATCCAATCAGTAACACTCCCGTACAGTCTGGTCTGTTCGTCTGATATGTCGCATATCAAGTCTAGGGGTGGAAAACGTCAGACCCCAGTAACCGATAAGTCGTGTCGATGTGTGGATCATAACGGGTCGAGAAACTACTAGTAACACTTACCAGTAAATCTCTATATCAGCCCTGGCCAGGGACTTCCAGTTATAACCATTCGAACACAGCACAACATCAACTCCCTATACCGGGAGAGACGAATCCCCTCCTATCGCTCATTGCCTCCATGTGATTCGGGACTGTACCCAAAAGCCACCGTTTTGCACGCCCTCTTGGACGTGGTTAGGTGGAAATCAAAGCACAGTGGGAATCACATAAGACTCTATGACGATCTCGGGTCTACAGACTACCCTGTACCAGTGTCACTGGAGAACTGCCATCTGACGTGTGGTATATCACCATCTGGGAGTTCTCGGCGATTCCGTCCAGTGTACCCAGTCTCCACTGAGCACTCGTACACCATCTCTGATGTCAAACACCGATGGATATGGGATCATCCATCGCCCATCATATGGGTCAAGATGCGTATACGCTAGTCTACTCTGGTGTATCGATGCCCTGTCTCGATATACTCTCGACTAGGAACAGTTATAGAATGTACTCATCGACTACCGTGGCCCCACTAGTATGATCTCATCATAGTCCCAGTAGTCGAGTACATATCCTAAGGGCTTTATCAACATGTGAGAGAAAAACAGTAAACCAGTACAAGTCAACATGTTAAGATAAAGTGAGACCAAATAGCATACTATCATGACGAGTAAGAAAGTCATCTCTATATATATCCAAGCATCCATTATAATATACATCATATGTACAACAATGGCCTCTAGGGCATATACATAACTAACACTATGAGCATCGCATGGCGGGCCTAGGGGGTTGGTAAAAGTCAGACCCCCAAAAGCGGTACAAGTCGTGTCGGAGTGTAGCCCAGAACACTATGAGATACTTCCAGAATACCTACCAGTAAATCTCCTGCCTTGGCCAAGGACTTCGTGTAATGGCTCTCCTAGACACAGCGCGACCTCTCCCCCAATACCGGGAGAGACGAACCCCTGCAGATCCGCTCACTGCCTCCATGTGGCTCGGGACTGTAACTAACTAAAACTAGTTTGCACGACTCCTTTGAGCCATGGTAGGGTAGTAATCAAAGTATAGTGGGAACTCACACGAGACAAATGACGATCTCAGGTCGAAGAACTAACCTGTACACATGTCACCAGGGAGCTGCTATCTGACGTCAGGTATAAGAACAACAAGCATGTTCCCGGCGAGTCCTGTCCGGTGTACTCATAACCCAATGAGCACCTGTATACATCTTAGGTGAACCAACTGACACCAGTGGCTTGTGAGACCGGCCACCGCCTCTCGTCGGTGTCTCGATTGTATACACTAGTCTACTCTGGAGTATCGATGCCCTGTCTCGAAACTCCCACGACTAGGGACCTTTTAAGGATGTGCTTATAGACCCCAGCTCCCACGTATATGATCGCCATCATACTGCTGGCCGTCAAGCAAGAATCCTAAGGGCTCTATCAACGCGCAATAGGGACCTGTAAGGTCACCTAAAGCAGTAAACGACGATAAAGATAAACCAGATAGCATACTATCATCTTGAGTAAGACTGTCCTACCGGCATAGGTCATCCCTCAATCATTGCAATCACGTGCCTGTGATCCAATAATTGACTCTGAGGGCACTATATCCAACAATCTCCCACTTGCACTCAAGGCTAATTATTGGGATGTCGCATACTCACAGCCCGTGTGATACCGAACACCCAACTCCTATACTAATCAGTCTCACAAAACCCATTTGCGAAACTATTGCGTTCGAGGAATAGCCTCAGTGAGTGGATCCGCCCTAATGTTTCTTTCTATGTCTCTCATAATCTTAAGTTCGCGGAGAAACCTTTCTCCCGAAATGAGCAATACCTGTCTTAGAATGTGTCTGGATATCTGATGGGACCTAGTTCATAAATGAACTCCAAATCCAAACTTGAACTTAATCAGTATCCTGCGCCATGCCTTTCTCAGTATCTGCTTAGACCACCTGTCCAAAATACTGCCCCTCGTCAGAGGGAAAACTATAACTCTGACAGTCACTCTGTCATCCAGGTCACCTTGAAAGCCTGGAATGATAACCGTCTCCTGAATGAGGCTGTCGTTATCATATCCCTAGAACATCCACTTAAGTTCTAAAACTGCTTCCGAATGTTTCTCCAGGATTGGATCAATATCAACTTATTGCAGCTCATGCAAAAAAAACATCTGGTGTGGTACTTGACATCTCATGATTGACTCAATTGCGTATGCAAGTGATCTGCCAATCATGCACATCCCTCTCCCCTTTAGTCTGTAAGACACCTTTAGAGAGGGTGACTCCATCACCTGCAGGTACACCACCGTGCCAGGAGTCGTCCATTCTAAAACACCTTTAGAATGCTGTCTAAGTACCCAGATTGGGAAACTACCCAAATCTAGATCTAAAACCATAGATCTAGTAACCGGAATGTCTGATATAGTATCCATATCCTTTGTGGAGAAACCACTGTGTGATCACCAAAGTATAACCGACCGTAGTATAGGAATTTCACTTCCTACTCTGTGTATGTCATCCAAATACCAGTACATCACATCCTACTACCTTCTTAACAGATCCATCCCCTATTCTGATGAAGTCAAACCTATGACTGTCACATCAGAAATAGATGATCTATCTCCGCTACATCTGCTTTAGTCTCTTAATTGACATAAGCCACTTGTCCACCAATTCTTCCGCTGCTCCCACTGACTACGACAACCCTCTGGCAGAATCATATACACATGCACTTCTAAAGCTTGTTTAGAATGACGCTATACTTATCCTCCTGCCGGGTCTCACAGTCTGGAACAACAGCAATGGCAAGTCTGGGTAAACAAGAACCTCCCTGTCACCTTCTTTGAGCATATCGAAGTACCTCTCGAGTGCCTGAGGTTACCCACCATATCTGCGGAGTGGCTAATGGAATGTCAAATAAGAATGAATCTTTAGGTTCTTATCAAATTTTTAGTAATCGTTTGCGGTTCTGGAATCACTTCCAGTTCTACCATACTCCAACTTCTGTTTTCTGAAAAAATCCATTTTACTTAAAACTGTGGCAAGTCTAGAACAATATCACTATTGATCTTCCAGATGGTAAAAAGTCAAACCTCGTCATAGCCCGGGTCAACCCACAAACAGCCATTACAGAAATGTGCCTTGAGTTATCCAGAGTTTGGTTTTATGCATAAGCCGGACAACTCCTCGTACCTTAACATCGTTAAGATATGAACCGTTCTATATCCAATATAGAAACAGAGGCACAGATTTAATTGGAACCAGATTCAAATCATGCAACTGTCTCCAGTGCATGTCAACTAAATGGAAGGAGGCCGATCAGCATTACCCAACTTAGGAGTGCTTCTAATTATGAGTAACCTGAAAGACAAGCAAGTTCTCTTAATCATTACTATCAACTGAATACCATACACAAGTATCTACATCTTCGATCACCTTGAAGATTCCCGATACTTTCAATACCTGGTTCTCTACTTTACTCTTATACCTATAACTTCTCAAAACTTGGACCTTGTGTTTCTACGAAACACCTGTCTAAAACTAGAGAAGTCATAAGTAAACCGAATATAGTACGAGGACCAACCCCTCTGTCCTAATGGACACTGGACAGCATACAATACTCAGTATAAGTCCCTTGAGTCTAATAACTCATTTGATGTGTGTCGTAGGTTGAAAACTGTACTTATGGTTAAGAAGAATTACACCGCTATTTAATGCTTCTTACCTAGTCATCAACTGATATAGGTAAATGTCATCGACATAATTTCAAAAAGTTATATCTCACTCTATAAAAATAGACGTACAGATATATCAATTTGAAATTGGTGCATAACAGCGGATATTCAAAACCAAATATTTGCCGTATGGCAAACAACCCGGATGGTTTCCTCAAATATCACCAATTACAACGAATTCCGATATAATGAGGACAATCACCCAATTCCCAATAACTTACTCCCACTCATCATCTGTAAAACCATACAGATGTGAGAATCAAACCTGGTAAATACATACCCTGGAGCAAGGACTAATTGGGAAATCAGTTTTCTTTTAACAGTACACAGTGAAACTGAAACATTGAAATATTTCGTAGGGATATCCGGGTATTCCAAGTAATGCCTCTTCCATTATCCAGATTCACAACTGTAACCGTACATTTCTTTGCCATCTCTCTAAATCCCTTCATATGTCTGTAGTCATTACCTTCTGTACACCCTCTTAGGCTAAATGGTTTTCTTCCTTCCCTACCGTTCGGCACCAGCCTATGGTTTGGAAGAAGACTATCCAATAAGCGTAATGGGTGTACTGTCCTAATCCTAGGAGCACTCGCAACACGAGAGAAGGTGAAGATAAAAGACACCTGAATAAACCTTATTCCTATTTCTCCTGAATCAGAATCCATCCCCGAACTGGAACAAGTTCCTTTCTAGTTCGTATATAACCATACGATGGAGTATCCAATAAACTGTGGATCTTTGTAGTGATACGGAGTGTCCTGGAGAAATACAAAGGTGAAGTGGGAGTAGTAATGAAATACTTGGTTTAGTCGTGAATAGCAGTCACAATTTACTTTGCCCTCCTTCTAATCCTTTTATTTGTCTTTACATAATACCTTCTGTACACCATCGTTAGGCTAATTGGTTTTCTTCATTCCCTACCGGTCGGCACCTGCCTATGGTTTGGAAGAAGACTATCCAATTTGCGTAATAGGTGTACTATCCCCTAATCTAAGGGGCACTCGCAACCTGAGAGAAGGTAAAAGGAAAAGACAGCTGAATAGTCCTATTCGTTTTCTCCAGAACCAGAAACCATCCTTGAATCTGGAACAGGTTCCTTCGAGTTCGTATATAACCATACGATGGTTTTATCCAATGGAAGTGGACGTTCATGGTAACACGGGGTGTTCTGGAGAAAAGGGTAAAAGTAGGAGTGGCAATGAGGTTTGCAACTCAGACAATCCAAAAGCCGGTGTTTAAGAAGGTTCGGTTAATCTTGGTCACTGAGTCATAATCAAGGGTCGGGTCATGGTCACTGCCGAAGAGAAAGATAAAAGAAACACTCTAATCAGGAAACCTCCCACTGTAACGTCAAATTCTCCTCCAAACCTGAAAGAAGAATTAGTCGGGATCACCCGAGGAGTAAACCAACTCATCAGTGAGAATTGGGATCCAACAATCATCGCATGATAATGTGATGGAATCCACTCACGTTATCACACTCCAGAAGGTATGCGCATATCTGGCAAGTTTCAGTTTCTTTAGAAACTCCCGATGTGATTTTTACCCCATGCTCTTATGACCTTGACGAAGGCCAACATATCATAAGTCACATGTTAATTTCAACCCGTCATTATCTAGGTTAATGTGAACTTACCCGTACATACCCTTGACGAAGGCCAAAATAGTAGTACGACTGTCCCAAACCAACATATCTATCTATGCTGCAGAAAAGTAACAAATAGCTACCATACACTATGCCTTGACGAAGGCCAACATACATAGCATGAATACTACGTGCTACCTTTCTGAAATGACGGAGGGCTACGAATGGTTTTTGGAAAAAAACCTTTAACGTAATGAACTTGATATCATTGAAGGAACCGGATAGCTTTTTATAAAAATATAGTGATGAAAACCTTTGCTAAAGAGGTCACTCCCGGTGAAGGGATCTCGGCTCTTTCCCCTTAGAATGAGGTGCAGGATATTCCAACTGAATACCACGATGCAAAGCAAAAAGTATTCGGCTATAGTGAAGTTATTGCCCTGATGCAAACTTCTGTCCAAGAGGTCACTCGCGGTGAAGGGATCTCGGCCCTTGCCTCGTCGACTGAGGTGCTGGATATTCATAACCGAATACCACTGTGCAAAACAAAAGAGAACGTCCATGCAATAACAGTTTTTTGAAAAATGTTCCAACAACATCAGAATAGGTTTGTTTAGCTTGCATTGATCCAAATCAATGCAGTCCCATCAATTGATCACACCACAAAGAACGAAAATAATGATGTACGTATATGCCATCCGCATTCGCCATTGGGTCCCGTCATCACCCGTTAGGTTACTTAACTAACGACAGAGCGGGGACTGGACTAGCGCGGATGCAAAACATATACAACATCTACTAGTATATATATATCAATATATAATATTCTCTCAAGGCGTGAAAAAATGCAACATCACAGAAATGTAATAAGCATCACAGAACAATACAGATATCTGGGATCCCCGGGTTTCTTAGAGCCGCTACTGAAACCTGACGTTCCCCTGGTCGTGTGGATAGCCTGTGCAATGAAATCCTAGACCCCTACGGGCGCGGCAAGTTACTCGCCAAAACCTGAAGCGAGGCAGCCCCCTTCAACAACGTGAATGGACCACCCAGCACTTCACGGAATCCGGTAACTTGGGCACCCCTACTTGGGTCAACATGTACCCCCTACGAGTGCGGCGAATAGCCCGCCAATTATAGAGCGAAGCCCCCTCCGTCTTAACGCCATGAGATGCGGGCCCGTTGCCCTCTAGAACCCAGCTGTCCGTGCACTCCACCGTGGGGTAATCCTAGTATAGAAAGTAAAATATACATACAACGGGTACACCGACCTCAGCCCGGTTGTGCCCCAAAAGAATAATATACAAACAGGCAGTGGCGGCAGTCCACATGTCGGACGCTCGCCCCGCAATATCAAATGTACATAAATAACCAAACTGTACTAACATTGCATCCAGGCTATCCACCATGACAAATCCGCAACATCACAGCACAACACAGAACATCAACGTGAATGCACCGTTCGCAAATCCGTCTAATAGGGCTATAGCAGTTAGACAGGATTTACCGATCAAATGACATTCACGGTCGCAGATATAATGTAAATACTGTGAACTAACATGTTAAAATTTTTGATCGACTAAATATCCCGAAGTGGCCCCAAGCACAACTGTAGCACTCAAAATAAATCTGGGCCCAAATAGAACATACCAAAAACCCTATTTCCATGTCATAAGCCCACTGTAAAAATTTGGTGCAGCAAGGACCTACAATGGCCGCGGAACCGCGGCCAACGCATGGGTTTGGCCATGGTTCCGCGGTGGAACAGTGATATTAGGAGACCAAATTTTCACAGATTCCTTAAAAAACCCTGCACATAATTTTACAATGTACTAAATAATTTTTAGAGCACTGGAAAAATTCGATAGAAACTTGACATGGAAACGCGGTTTTTGGAAAATCCATTCGATCGAACTTGTAAACACATTAGAGCAAGCTAGACTAGGTTAATGGCGTGGATCGGATACCAGTGTAAGTGCACGGCAGCGCCCCGGCCGTCTAAACGAGGCCAAAATGCGGAAACGATACTTTTCTATAAGTTTTAAAACCGGCGCTACCGCGTACTAAAAACCCGGATCGGGCCATTAACCTAATGCTAGCAAACTAGAGAATGGGTAGAAAGCTATACCGAGCGATCCGTGTCCTTCGGTCTTCGGCCTTCATCCCGATCTCCTCGCGGAATCTCCGGTCTTCATCTCCTCGTCGGAAAGGGCACCATATCGCCGGGTTCTTTTACGGGCTCCCACCTCTGGATCGAGGCAACTCAGGCACGAAGTTGGCGAGTCGACGTGTCCAAGGATGCTATAGGCAAAGTGTAGAACACTGGGTCTTATGGGGTTGCTAGAAGTTGCCATTTTTGGTGGAGGAATGAGATGAACATTTTTGAGATGGAGCAATAGGATTTCTGCAAGCAAAATGAGACCAATTCTCATCTCTAAAAATTGGGGCAGCCCCCACTCATGAATGGCCGACCAAGATCAAAGAAGAGGAGGGAGTGTGAGTGTCATGCAAGAAAGAATGATGAGTGATGAATAATGATCACAATTAAGTCAAAAATCCCATCACTCATCATATCTCCAAAGTCAAGCCATGATGAACAAAGAATCAAATGATGGTTGAACCATCATGAAGCTATCACAAAAATCTTCTCCATAATAAAATGCACAATTGCAAATAACCCCCTGCACACCAATTTTCAGCCAACGAAAGAAACAAAGGAAAATGGCCGAAATGGAATGCAAGCTGGCAACTTCAAAAAAAACTGATCCCGTAATAAATTACAGGAAAACCCCGCGGCTGTATATACATACCTGCATTTGTATTGCGATCGAATACAAATGCAATGAGACAAAATCTACACTGTACAATACTAGGATCCGGCTTAAACCAAAGCCCGCTAGTATTATCCGTCTGATCATGAACCGTGCAATACCGCACGTACACGATCGAACCCTGCCATATCTCCATACGGCCTCTACAGCGTTTCGCCCGAAACTTGAGAAACTGTCTGTGGGGGACTCTAAAGACTCGTCAATACTTTGGCTGTGGATTTAACCTTTAGCACGTCAGAGGTATTAGCCATACGTAACGGGCTACCAGGTATTGAACAAAAGAGACGTCGATGAGCGAACTCATCCTGACACCTTACTGAGCCTGTCAGTGACAATATCCGTACAGTCCGGTCCGTTCGTCTATGAGCATCGCATGGCGGGCCTAGGGGGTTGGTAAAAGTCAGACCCCCAAAATCAGTACAAGTCGTGTCGGAGTGTAGCCCAGAACATCCTGAGATACAACCGGAATACCTACCAGTAAATCTCCTGCCTTGGCCAAGGACTTCGTGTAATGGCTCTCCTAGACACAGCGTGACCTCACCCCCAATACCGGGAAAGACGAACCCCTGCAGATCCGCTCACTGCCTCCATGTGGCTCGGGACTGTACCTAACTAAAACCTGTTTGCACGAATCCTTTGAGCCGTGGTAGGGTAGTAATCAAAGTACAGTGGGGACTCACACGAGACAAATGACGATCTCAGGTCGATGAACTAACCTGTACACATGTCACCAGGGAACTGCTATCTGACGTCAGATATAAGACCAACTAGCATGTTCCCGGCGTGTCCTGTCCGGTGTACTCATAACCCAATGAGCACCTGTATACATCTTAGGTGAACCAACTGACACCAATAGCTTGTGAGACCGGCCACCGCCCCTCGTCGGGGTCTCGACTATATACACTAGTCTACTTGGAGTATCGATGCCCTATCTAGAAACTCCCATGACTAGGGACCTTTTAAGGATGTGCTTATAGACCCTAGCTCCCACGTATATGATCGCTATCATACTTCTGGCCGTCAAGAAAGAATCCTAAGGGTTTATCAATGCGCAATAGTGACTTGTAAGGTCACCTAAAGCAGTACACGACGATAAAGATAAACCAGATAGCATACTATCATCTTGAGTAAGACTGTCCTACCGGCATATGTCCTCCCTCAATCATTGCAATCACGTGCATGTGATCATATAATTGACTCTGAGGGCACTATATCCAACATAACCCCCAAAAGGAAATAGGCAACTCAGTAGTACTCATCATAGAGCACACCTTATCACATAGGGTGCGATTGCTCCGCTCCGATATACCATCGTGTTGTGGTGTATATGGAGAAGTAATGCTGAGAGAGAATCTCATTCTCCTTTAAAATTGTCCAGGAATTCCGTGCTCAAGTATTCTCCTCCCTGATAACATCAAAGGACATAATACTTTTACCCATTTTGGTTCTTTACTTCTAACTTATATTCTTTGAACTTCTCAAAAGCTTCAAACTTGTGTTTCAACAGGAACACATGTGCGAATCTTAAGAGATCATCAGTGAATGTAATGAAGTACAAAGCACCAGTCCTGGCATGTGTAGATAGGGGACCTACATACATCATCATGTATCAATCCTAAGAGTTCACTAACTCTTTCTCTGTTTCCAATAAACGGAGCTATGGTCATCTTATCCTTGTGACATTACTGGCAAGTTTCACAAGATGTAAGTTCAAACTGATTTAAATATGCATCTTAATGTAACTTAGCTAGTCGGGTCGCATTGATATGACCTATTCTACAATGCCTCAAGAAGGATTCATTCATTTCTGAACTCTTCCTCTTGTGTGTGTTCTGTACGTTAAGAACTATGATTTGATTTAGAACATATATGCTTTTAGATAACGTGTCTGAACCGATCAACTCTTGATACAGGAAATGTTCAAAACATTATCCAACAATACAAAATTATATTATTCTTTACTAAATAAACAGATTGATATGATGTTGTATAACAGGTTCGGTATCTAATAACATTCATTCAGAATCTATGTATTAGGTAATACATGGCGATAACTGCCAACATACTTGGCTGCAACACTTGCACCGTTTCCAACTTTTGAAACTTATCACTCATTCTCAGTTCTCTACCTTTCTGTAGCCCATGTAACATATTACATATGTAGGATCCTGATCCGGTATCTCATACCCAGGACGTAAAGGAAACTGAGAAATAGTTCTCTGTAATGAACATACCCAAAGAAGATGCATCATCATGCACTTTCTTCGTTTGTGCGGCACGGGAATTCTGGTAATCCCCTATTTCCTGCTCGGTCTTATAAAAATTATAAGTTGGAGCGGGACCAACGTTCCTAAGCTCAGTATAACAAGCGGGTTCGTTCAATACATCCGAATTATTATCTTGATTAAGGTGTGACATGGTCGCTACCTGGAGAGAGAAAGAAGAAAACACTCTACGTGCGCTCTTACAAGATTAGATTGGTTATTATTTTATCTAATCAGGATGGCTCCCACCATTTTAGTCAAATCTTCCTTCAAACCCTAAAAGGTAAGACTAGCCGGGATTAATTACACCTTACAAGTTTGCCAATCTTTCAGCCAAGCTAGTGTCCGTACTTTGAGGGAGGTTCCCCGTGCTTTCGCACGGACCTAATTAAAATAAACCTCGTTTTCCCAGAAGCATAACCCCGTTAACACCTTTCTAGACACCTACTTGATCGGCTAATTGTAATGTGTAAAACTCTCCCAAGAGTAACTCTTACTCCCAGTGGGTATCAGGATCCAACTATCTCTTAGGAAGTATGCAATCTCATTGCAAATTTCAACACTTGAAATTCCCGATAATATTTTAACCCTAGCAACTTATGACTTTGGCTAAGGTCAACAAATCATAAGCGCTAGTCAAGTTCAACCCGTCATTTCCCGATTGAATTAAACCCACCCGCGCGACCCTTGGCTAAGGTCAACAAAACCGCACGACTACCCTAACTCAATCGCATCATATGCTTATGCAGATAAGCACTAATTAGCTACCGCATACTACACCTTGGCTAAGGTCAACAAACGCAGCACGAATACTAAGTAGTACTTATCTGAAATGATGGAGGGCTACGACAGCTTTTTAAGAAAACCTTTTGCGTAATGAACTTGATATTGTTGTAGAATCGAATGATTTTGTAAAGGTGTGTTTTTAAGGCTTTTACTAGTTTTGCTAAAGTGGTCTCTCCCGGTGAAGGGATCTCGGCTCTTTCCTTATCGAATAAGGTGCAGGATATTTCACAAATACCACTATGCAAAGCAAAAACTATAAAAGCAATCAAAAGACAAACCGAGTTTGTAGCATCTTCTTGTTTCGCTAAAGAGGTCACTCCCGGTGAAGGGATCTCGGCTCTTTCCTTATCGAATAAGGTGCTGGATATTCTACAAGGAATACCGCTATGCAAAGCAAGAACTAGAGCTACCAGTTTTCGAGACAAGTTTCTACAACATCTTCATTAATCTCATTAATGAAGTCCTATTATAATATGCTTCCCAAGCATCACATATGAAACGAAAGCAACAATATATAATATAGGCATTCGTCTCAGAATATAATCAATGATCACATCACAGAATATCGTAGCAGAAAACAACATATGAAATATTGGATATACTAGGATTTCCGGGTTTTAATTTAAGCTTGTATAAAAAACGGATTCCACGGTTATGATGAATAGCCAAACCCACATCCCTAGACCCCTATGAGAGCGGTAAGCAACCCTACCAATTCTAGAGTTAGGAGACCCGGTCTCGACTTCTCAAGATGGTCTCCTACTAGACCCTAGAACCCGGTTACTTGTGCTCCCCGCCTTGGGTTTATCATAATGCGAAAAAGTAAATAATATACAATGGTGACATCATCCTCAATCCGGAAGTGCCCCAATAAAAGAATATTACATACAATGAATTTTACATGAATGAAAAAGAAAGAACTCTCATCTCACATAAAACCCCCGGCTATTCAAACCACGACGATCCAATATAACATATCACAGCAACACATAATATCACATGTCATCAACGTAAGTAAATATGCGTATCCCAATTGTCGTTGACATATACCACCGAAACCGGAGATACACCACATATTACACTTACGGTCGCAGAAAAGAAAGTAAAAACTACAACAGTTGGAATCAGCAACCACCTTAGACATCACATGCCTAACCAAATGAATTCCTTAGACATCGCATGCCTAACAATTATAAACCCCGAATTTTAGTCTCGATTTCGAAAAAAATTCAATATTTAGTCGGGCAATTCAACAAGATTCCCGACATCCTGATCGAATACTCGTCGGAAACTTTAGTAGACGGCCGCACCCCCGATGCCGTCGACAAAGTGCACTAAGGCGGAACACCGCTGCCGCGAGCACCCGAACAGATGCTTTTGGTGACGGGGTTCTCCTACAGTCACTTGGTCGGGGTTATGGGGCGCGGCTATCTAATAATGTTACCCGGCGAGTATCCGCGTACGCTACCTGATTGCGACGAACTTTTGATCACATCAAAATCCCGTGGCAACCGATCAAATGAGATTAAATTGCTAGATTTATAACATTCAAATTAGTTATCTCATAACTACATTTGTGGATTCTAAATATTGTATCCCATCACATGCTATCTGGACGAGGTTAAACTTTTCGATCGATTCATCAAAGTCCCACAATTTCCCGACAGCTTAACACTTGAACACAATTTTAATAATACCCAGAATATGCCACAGTACCTATGCACCAGCCGTAAAAGGGCAGAGCCAAGCCTCACTCATGTCGCCACGGAACTGTGGCATATCCTAGGGTTTGACCGCGGTTCCGCGATCTAAAAAGTCGAGTTAGGGTTACATTCTTCTAGAGGGTTCACAGAATCACTTGCATGTTTTTCCGAATACGTTAAACTTGGGAAAATGGGTTTTTGACATTCAATCGAACTTTTTAACTTTACCTAGACAATATATGAATAACCCGAAACATTATTAAAACTACGAATACGAAACACTCCGAATTGCTTATAGTGTAAGAACACATCACATGCAAAATTAGTAAAAACAAACAACACCTGAAAAAACAAAACCAAGTCACTGGAACACACAAAAAATTTCATGGGGGGAGCTCGGATATTGGCCGAGATCAACTAGGTGGTGGCCGGCTAAAATGTCTTGGATTTTCCTGAAATTTTCATGGTGTTCTTGATATATCTCATACATCATTCTGTACTTGTTAAAAAAATTTTTTGACAACTTTTAAAAAACGACAGAAACTAGTGTTTCGCGTTGCAAGTTTCGGGGTTGTTTCGGTTTCGTAATTCTAACAAAATCCGTATAAATTTCCAGCATAGCTCTGATACTACAGCAGGGTTCCCTAACACGGCAGCAAGGTTTCGGGAGGCATCGTCCATGCCAAATTTAAATTTTTTGCCGTTCTAGCTAACCCTAACCCTAGAATCGTATACTAGAAATCGACGGAAATGTAAATGCAAACACTTTGCAAGTATAATGAGCAAAGAATACAACCTTTGTAGACTGGTCCTTCATATCAATAGCTCCGTGTAGTAGTCCCTTCGCTGCGATCGTGAACTCCGGACTCTAGAGAGGCTCCCAAGAAGAAACGAATATGCTTGCTTCGAAATCTTCGAGGCCGAAGATAATCTACGTAGAGGAGACACTAACCCAAGCAATCACTTCACTAATTGTGAAATTAGTGAAGCAAACACCCTATACTAAATGGCAAGTAGTAGAGGATGATGAAGTAGGAAGTGGGCTCACTTTAGATTTGATTTTCTCACATTTTTTCTCATACCTCCATTGAAGCTAGAAAGCTTTGAGGAAGAAGAAGAAGTTGAATGAACTCATCATATAAATTAATCCAAATGAATTATTGCAACCATGGGTGAGTTAAGCTCTCATGCCTAACTCATGTAGAGAATAAACCAAGGGATAAGGTTAAGGGTTGGGTTAACAAATATCCTAAGCTAGACAAAAGAGTGGACTTAGTCAAAGGTTCATACAAGCTTCTACAAGCTTTGAACCTTAAACTAATTCTCTCCTAATTTGTTTAACTTTGAATAAATTATAAAGCCTAACTTAACCCTAATATGGTATAAGTCTCATACACCCATCTTGCATGTATCATCAAGCATGATACAAAATAATGTACACTTGCATATATCACATATATACAATGTGCACAAACCAAATGAGAAAAGAAATATTAAGTGAGCTAATACTAGTTAATGTAATGTAATATATCAAATATATAATTATACATTAGATTATCAAATTAACTCTTGATTTAATAATCCGGCTATTTTACATATAACCGACTAATATCAAATGTAACAACTTATCGAATCAACACTTGATCCAATAACCCGGCTATATCGCACATAACCGACCAATGTCACAAATCGTGAGAATAGAATACGGTATCTCATATCGTATTAATCTCGGTCCCGCACATATCACATATGTGCTCCTACTCCATTTCGCTTGAGCCAGGAAACCTCTGTGCAGGACTCTAAAGACTCGTCAATACGCCGGCAGTAGGTGTTGATCATATCAAACACCCACAAGCCGCAAGCGGTCTGCTAAACGTAACGGCCACCATGGTATTGAGCGATCAGAAGATCAACAAGCAAGCCTACTCGTACTCATGCGAATCCAATCAGTAACACTACCGTACAGTCCGGTCTCTTCGTCTGATATGTCGCATATCTTGTCTAGGGGTGGTAAACGTCAGACCCTAGTAACTCGATAAGTCGTGTTGATATGAGGCTCATAACGGATCGAGAAACTACTAATAACACTTACCGGTATATCTCCGAAGCAGCCCTATCCAGGGACTTCCTGTTATAGGCAATCGAGAACAGCGCAACATCAACCCCTAATACCGGGAGAGACGAAACCCCTCCTATCGCTCATTGCCTCCATGTGATTCGGGACTGTACCCAAAAGCCACCGTTTTGTACATTCTCTTGAACATGTTAAGGTGGAAATCAAAGCACGGTGGGAATCACACAAGAATCTATGACGATCTCAGGTCTACAGACTAACCTATACCAGTGTCACCAGAGAACTGCTATCTGACGATAGGTATAATACCATCTAGGAGTTCTCGGCGAGTCCTCTCAGTGTACCCAGTCTCCACTGAGCACCCGTATACTGTCTATGTTGTCAAACACCAATGGATATAGGATCATCCATCGCCCATCTACATGGGTCGAGGAGCTATACGCTAGTCTACTCTGGTATATCGATGCCCTGTCTCGATACACCCACGACTAGGAACATTTGAAGGATGTACTTAGCGACTACACTGTCCCCACTAGTATGCTCTGTATCATAATCCTGGTAGTCAAGTACTCATCCTAAGGGCTTTATGAACATGTAATATAGAGACAATCAGCGTACATGTTAAGATAAAGAGCAACCAGATAGCATACTATCATGTCGAGCAAGAAAGTCCTCCATATATATGTCCAAGCATCCACTACAATATAGATCGTATATACAGTAATGGCCTTTAGGGCATACATATAACTAACAATGGCAAGGAAATATGCGGTTACAGTCATGAATCTGGATAATGGAAGAGGCATTACTAGGAATACCCGGATACCCCTTCGAAATATATTCATGTTTCAGTTTCACTGTGTATTGTTAATAGAAAACTGAGTTCCCAATTAGATCCATACTCCAGGGTATGTATTTACCAGGTATGATTCTCACATCTGTATGGTTTTACAGATGATGAGTGGGAGTAAGTTATTAGGAATTAGGTGATCATCCTCATTATATCGGAATTCGTTGTAATTAGTGATATTTGAGGAAATCGCCTGGGTTTCTGCCGGACGGCAAATATTTGGTTTTGAATATCCATTGTTATGAACCAATTTTAAACTGATATATCTCTACGTTTATTTTATAAAGTAAGATAAAACTTTTTGACATTATGTCCATGACATTTACCTATATCAGTTGATGGTTAGGTAAGGAGCATTAAACAACGGTGTAATTCTTCATAATCATAATACAGTTTTCAACCTACGATGCACAGGGTTTGAGTTATTCAACTCAGGGGATTTATACAGAGTATTATATGTTGTCCAGTTTCCATTAGGACATAGGGGTTGGTACTCGTACTAAATTCTGTTTACTTATGAATTCTCAAGTTTTAGACACGTGTTTCGTAGAAATACAAAGTCTAAGTTTTGAGAAGTTATAGGTACAAGAATAAAGTAGAGAACCACGTGTTCCAAGTATCGTGATTCTTCAAGGTGATCGAAGATGTAGATACTCGTGTTTGGTATTCAGTTGATAGTAATGGTTTTGAGAACTTGCTTCTCTTTCAGGTTACTCATATTTGGATGCACTCCTAAGTTGAGTAATGTTGATCGGCCTCCTTCTATTTATTTGACATGCACTGGAGATAGCTGCATGATTTGAATCTGGTTACATGATTTGAATCCGGTTCCAATTAAATCAGTGCCTCTGTTTCTATATTTTATATAGAATGGATCATATCTTAACGATATTAAGGTATATGGAGTTGTCCGGCTTATGCTTAAAACCAGACTCTGGATAACTCAAGGCACGTTTCAGTAATGGCAGTTTGTGGGTTAACCCGGGCTTTGACGAGGGTTAACTTTCTACCATCTGGAAGATCAATAATGATATTGTTCTTGACTCGCCACAGTTTTAGTAAAATGGACTTTTTCAGAAAACAGTAGTGGGAGTATGGTAGAACTGGAAGTCATTCTAGAACCACAAACGACTACTGAAAATTTATTAGGACCAAAATTTTCAATCAGGTTTGATATTCCATTAGCCACTTCGCAGATATGGTGGGTAACCTCAAGCACCCGAGAGGTACTCCGGTAGCCTTAAGGACGGTGACAGGGAGGTTCTTGTTTACCCAGACTTGCCATTACTGCTGTTCCAGACTATGAGACCCGGCAGGAGGATGAGTATAGCGTCGTTTGAAACTAGCTTTAGAAGTGCACGTGTATATGATTCTGCCAGAGGGTTGTTGTGGTCAGTTGGAGCAGCGAAAGTATAGCGGACAAGTAACTTATGTCTATTTATAGACTAAAGCAGATATAGAGAAGATAGATCATCTATTTTTAATATGAAAGTCATAGGTTCTGACTTCATCAGAATAAGGGATGAATCTGTTAAGAAGGTAGTAGGGTGTGATGTCCTGGTATTTGGATAACATGCACATTGTAGGAGGTGATATTCCTATACTACGATCGGTTATACCGTGGTTGTCATACAGTGGTTTCTCCATATAGGATATGGATATAATAGTATGCATTCTGGTCACTAGATCTATGGTTTTAGATCTAGATTTGGGAAGTGTCCCAATCTGGGTACTTAGACAGCATTCTAAAGGTGTTTTAGAATGGACAACTCCGAGTATGGTGGTGTATCTGCAGGTGATGGAGTCACCCTCTCTAAAGGTGTCTTATAGACTAAAGTAGAGAGGGATGTGCATGATTGGCATATCATTTGCTTAGGAAATTGAGTCGATCATGAAATGTTAAGTACCACACCAGATATTGTTTTTCCAATCCTGGAGAAACGTTCGGAAGCAGTTTCAGAACATAAGTGGATGTTCTAGGGATTTGATAATGGCAGCCTCCTTCGGGAGACGATTATCATTCCAGGCTTCTAAGGTGATATGGATGACAGAGTGACTGTCAGTGTTATAGTTTTCCCTCTGACGATGGGCAGTAGTTTGGACAGATGGTCTGAGTGGATACTGAGGGAGGCATGGCGCAGGATGCTGATTAAATTTAGTTGACGATACAGTCTATGAAGTTTGCTAGATTTGGAGTTCATTTGTGAACTAGGTCCTATCAGATATCCAGAAATATTCTAAGACATGTATTGCTCATTTTAGGAGATTGCTTTCTCCGCGAACTAGAGATAAAGAGAGATACAGAAAGAAACATCAGGGCGGATCCACCCACCGAGGCTATTTCTCGAACACAATAGTTTTACAAACGAGCTTTGTGAAACTGATTAGTAGAGGAGTTGGATGTTCGGTATCACACGGGCTGTGAGTATGCGACATCGCAATAATTAGCCTTCAGTGCAAGTGGGAATTGTTGGATATAGTTCCCTCAAAACCAATTATTGGATCGCAGGCACGTGATTGCAATGATTGAGGGAGGACCTATACCGGTAGAACAGTCTTTCTCGAGATGATAGTATGCTATCTGGTTTGTCTTTATCATCGTGTGCATGCTTCCGGTGACATTACAGATCACTATTACACGTTGATAGAGCCTATAGGATTCTTGCTTGACTACCAGCAGTATGATGGCGATCATATACGTGGGAGCTGGGGACTATAAGCACATCCTTAAAAATGTCCTTAGTCGTGGGAGTTTCGAGACTGGGCATCGATACTCCGAGAGTAGACTAGTGTATACGGATCAAGACCCCGATGAGGGGCAGTGGCTGGTCTCACAAGCCATTGGTGTTAGCTGGTTCACCTAAGTCGTATACAGGTGCTCATTGGGTTATGAGTACACCGAACAGACTCGCCGGGAACATGCTAGTTGGTATTATACCCATCGTCAGATAGCAGTTCCCTGGTGACATGTGTACAGGTTAGTCTATCGACCTGAGATCGTCATTTGTCTCATGTGTGTTCCCACTGTGCTTTGATTACTACCCTACCACGGCTCAAAGGAGTCATGCAAACAGGTTTTAGTTGGGTACAGTCCCGAGCCACATGGAGGCAGTGAGCAGATCGGCAGGGGATTCGTCTCTCCCGGTATTGGGGGTAAGATCGCGCTGTGTCTGGAGAGCCATTACATGAAATCCCTGGCCAGGGTAAGGGAGATTTACTGGTAGGTATTCCAGTAGTTTCTCAGGGTGTTCTGGGCTACACTCCGACACGACTTATACCGCTATTGGGGGTCTGACATTTACCAGCTCCTAGGCCCGATATGCGATACTCATAGACGAACGGACAGCACTGTACGGATATTGTCACTGACAGGCTCAGTAGGGTTTCACGATGAGTTCGCTCGTCAGCTTCCCTTTCGCTCAATACATGGTCAGCCGTTATGTACAGCTAGTGCCCCTGACGTGCTTGTGGTTAAACCCACTGCCAGCATATTGATGAGTCTTTAGAGTCCCCCACAAAAAGTTTTCCCAAGTTCGTGCGAAACGTTGTAGAGACCGTATGGTTTTATGGCAGGGTTCGATCATATATGTGCACTCGTGCACGGATCATGATCGGACGGATAATACTAGTGGGCTTTGGTTTAAGTCGGATCCTAGTATTAGATTTGTTGGATTACTTTAGTCTCGTTGTATTCGTATTCAGTCGGATTGGGAGGTACCATTTGTGTGGACAAATAAGTGTACGTCAGCTTATGGGACGTTGAAGCAGAGATTGATAACTGCTCTTATTTTGACCATACCAGACAGTTCCGGAGGATTGGTGATTCACAGCGACGCATCTGGAAAAAGATTGGGATGTGTTTTAATGCAACATGGGAAGGTTTTAGACTACGCATCAAGACAGTTGATGACCCATGAGACGAATTACCCAACTCATGATTTGGAGCTAGCAGCTGTGATTCTCACTTTGAAGATTTAGAGACACTACTTTGGACGAAAGGGTCGAATTATTCACTAATCACAAAGCCTATAGGACGTGTTCGCTCAGAAGGAGCTAGTTGTGAGACAGCGAAGATGGTTGAAGCCTATGGATGACTACGACTTCGATCTTAAGTACCATCCGGGAAAGGTTAGCGTTGTACCGGATACTCAGTCGGATACCGGCAATTCAGATGTTGATTACGCAGAAGGAACTCGTTGAAGACTTTCGAAGATTTGATTTGGAGGTTGTGCTACCGCATTCTACAGGACAGTTGATGCAGCTACAAGTATAGTCGTCATGGATCGAGAGTATTAAAGCAGCGCAGTCGAAAATCCAAGTTTGCAAATGTTTCGAGAACAGGTTGAAGCTGGACTTCGAACGGACTTGTTAATTCATGAAGATGGTTTGTTGCGATATGGTAGCCGTTTGTGAGTGCCAAAAGAAGATATTCGCAAAGAAGTTATGAAGGAGGCGCACAATTCCGCATGTTCCCTACATTCAGGAGGCATGAAGATGTACCGAGATATACAACAGCATTTCTGGTGGGAAGGCATGAAACGGGAGATTGCTCGGTTTGTGGCAAAGAGCTTGGTGTGTCAGCAAGTTAAGGCTGAACATCAAAAGGTTGCTGGTTTATTGCAACCACTTCCGATCAGTGGAAGTGGGAACATATAACCATGGATTTCGTGACAGCTCTACCGCGGAGTCCAAAAGGCAACAATGCAGTTTGGGTGATTGTTGATCGATTGACCAAGGCAGCTCATTTCATACCATTTCGAGTTGGTCAATCAACAGAAGCTTTGGTAGAACGGTACATACAGGAGATTGTAAGATTGCATGGAGTGCCGGTGAGCATCGTGTCTGACCGTGACACCCGTTTGTTACCATATTTTGGAGGAGCTTACAGGAAAGTTTGGGGACTTGATTGAAGTTTAGCACAACTTACCATCCTCAAACAGATGGCCAGTCAGAGAGAATGATCCAAACTCTTGAGGACATGTTGAGAGCTTGCATGTTAGACTTCAAGGGTTGATAGGAGGATAATCTACACTTAGTGGAGTTTTCTTACAATGACAGTTTTCAGGCGACTATTTAGATGGCTCCATTCGAGGCTTTATATGGTCGCATGTGTCGTTCACCTGTCTGTTGGAACGATGTCGATGAACAAAGATTGTTGGGACCAGATTTGGTTGGGCAGACAGTTGAGGCGATTAATACTATTTGGAATCATTTTAAAGCAGTACACGACCGACAAAAGAGTTGGGCAGATACATCGAGAAGACCTCTAGAGTTCGCCGTTGGTGATTTGGTATTCTTGAAGATATCACCGACTAGAGGGGTGATTCGTTTCGGAAGTTGAGGAAAGCTTATTCCTCGACTCGTTGGACCGTTGAGATTTTGGAGCGTATTGGAGAGGTGACGTATCGTTTGGCGTTACCACAATCTTTGGCGAATGTTCATGATGTGTCTCATGTATCTCAACTCCGTAAGTATGTTCGAGATGAAGCATACGTGCTGGATCATTCAGAGCTGACTGTACGAGAACATTTAACCTTTGAGGAACCACCGATGTTGATTGTAGATCGAAGGGAAAATGTTCTTAAGAACAAGGTTATCCCTCTCGTACTTGTTTCTTGGGGAAATCGCTCGCATGGAGAATCAACTTGGGAACGAGAAGATGAAATCCGACAGAAGTTTCCACATCTATTCTTGTAGTTTGTTGATTGTTTATCCTTTCTTGTTCTTGGAATTTCGAGGACGAAATTCTTTTGTAGTTGGGTATAATGTAACATCCTAGTTCATTTATACCAATTCCAGTTCTCGTATTTCCTTAATTGTGGTATTTTCCTGATTTATCGTGTTTCGGGTGCGAATAGTATTTTACATTTTACATTGCATTCGACCCGACCCGCTTGCTTGAACCAATTTTATTCATATTTATAGATTACCCTGAGTTGTTACATAGACACGTGCATCTCATGTATACTGCATACTGGCATTTTACCTGGCATTGCATATTTTACCATATAACATTTTAGGTCATGTAAAATAATTTAAAATTGCATTTCATATCCTGCATGACACCCCTAACCCCGTGGTAGCATCCGCGCATCTTGTTCTCGTTTCGTTCAGTGAAACGAACGTGTTTGGATGGCTACGCGCATGTACGTGCATTCGTTCTTGGGGGTATGCATTTTCGTTACCTAAGCATTCATTTTGAATTTTGAAAGTCGCACATATTTTTCGTATTTTAAATCTGAATTTTTAGACCCGACCCGGGTGCGTTTTGAAATATTTTTGTATCCAGCCAAAATTCAATTTATTTAATTTTAAAATTAAGTTTAAATATTTTCATATGATTTCTTTAACAAACTGAAACCTCTTATCTAAAATTTTAAATCTAAAAATCTTTTAAAATTTTAAATCTAATTTCCTAACAAACTAACAACACCTTCCCCCCTCTCTCTCTCCCTCCTCTGCATATATATAATTATATACAATTTATTTATTTAATTTTTCTTTCCTTATTTAATACACAACCTCTTCTTCTTCTTTCTTCTTTCTTTTTCTTGATCTTGTTTCTTGATTCCGGTGATCACCGCCGGAGCCGTGCTCGTTGCCGACGATCCGAGTGATCCAGTGAATGTACCTGACTTGCGTGATCACCCACGCGCGTTGTTTGGAACCGTTCCGAGTACCGTGCGGGCGTCGCGACATTTCGCCGACGAAGGACGTTCCGTACACATCCGTTCTTGTTCCGTCTAGGCAAGTTAATCTCGTTATATGCTATATAATTCATTTTATACCTATTTAAATAAATACCATACCTATAGTTTAAATCTAGTGCCCCATGTTTAATTTTATAACGTTTCGATGTTCCGTTTGCATCCGTTTATATCATATTAAATCTAGATCATGAAAACTTATCTTGTGACATACTAGATTACATTATACTGCATCAAAATCATTTAAAATATATATCGTCATAATATTTCTTATTATTATCTTTAATTAGTTTATAATCTGCATTTTATAATATTATACATTTAAAAATATTATAGTTTACACATGAAACGTCGTTGAAAAAGCGGATACGACAAATCTGAAATTTATTGTACACCTTACCTTATAAAATTCTTTATAAATCATAGAAAAATCATTAGTATACGTTCTTTAGTTCGTTACGAATATAACTCAGAATAGTATATCTCTATGAAATATTTACTTGCAAAATAAATTTTTTAAATAACGTAAAATGCAAATGAAAATGTCTCTAAACTGCTGTCCAGGGAAATTCCAGCAGCAAAATTTCAACTTCGAATGTTCATAGCTTTTTGTAGGTACAACCTGAGATGCTTATACTTATAAAAATGAAAACCTTATTGAATTATCTTTGTTTTGGTATAAGACACGTCTCTTTTGGAGAAAATTTGTTATTTTTAAGCAATTTTACAACTTATGGTGACGCTGAATTTCTGAACGGAACTTTCTTGTGCATGGTTAATCAATACCACTTTTATAGTTATTAATCGCTTTGAATATGCTATCCATAGTAATATTAATATATCAATATTTATATCACATATTGCTTAGTTTTACATCCCACATTACCATTTTATAGTTTTATAACTTTTCGGATACCCGTTTGCATCCATCGCATTTAAGATACATATAATCGCATCCATAGATCACATTATTACATAACACTGTGATATTAACACTCCATGTTTAATAAATTGCATCCTAATTAATATTGGAACTATAAATGTAACCCTAATCGATAACTGTACATCCATATCCTTGAAATTATATCTATTTGCATATCATATTACATGTTCCAGTTTATTGTTCTGATAGTACCCATGCTTGTTTATTTATACGCATGCTTATGTTAGTTTGATTATGAGCACCCACATGACATATTGTGCATCTTGACATGACCTGTTACACTTCCTACTTGACATGACATGGTACCGTACACTCTTGACATGACATGACACTTCTATACATTACTTGACTTGATCTGTTGTACCATGGATTGACCCGTTACCTGATCTTGTGTCTAATGCCAACAAACCTGACATGTAGTCCTCACGGACCGTTCCTGTTGTCTATCCAGACAAACCTGCTCTTACTTGATCCTGTGTTGGCATTAGTTCTTGATTACGGAATACCTGACTTGACACATATAACTTGGGGGCATGGGGAAATCAATGATGAAATCCTGACTTGTAACTCGACAGTTGCTCGCTTATACTGATCAGTTTTAGAGGCTAGGCCCGCCTCATGACGATGCTGCTGACATCGTTGGTCTGTACTCCTTCCTGTTAGTGCCTAGCGGTACGTCTCGGTTTCAGCCCGAGAGTCTGTAGACCGTGGTCCCGGGCATGCACGGGATACTATTGAGTTACATCGATGATTCATCAAATTGATTTCAAAGACTTGAGAGTATTTAACCCAATATACCAGTTTAGATTACTCACTGCACACTACCTGTCACTGCCCTGATTTACATTGCTGTTACACTTGCTTTTACACTTGCTTTACCTTTTATGATCATACTTGCATGTCTTGCTACCCTTTTATGATCATACTTGCATGTCTTGCTACCCTGTTTATATATTATTGCTTGATGTTATGACGCGCTGACGTCTGGGTTTTGCATGGCCCAGAATCTTCTACCTTGTTGCAGACTGATCAGGAGTATTGCCGCTGTTAGACGAGCGGTGAAGTTCCTGTCGGTATGTAGTTTCACTTCCAGGTGTTTCATTTATTGTATCTTTTGGCTTCCGCATATTGTTATTTCCTGACTCTTTTACTCTGGCTTATGGACATGTACTAGATAGTTAGTTTACTTTCCTGTTCTTGATATCTCTACAGCCGTAATGTGACTGTGGAAGGATTTTTCCTATCCACAGGTAGCATGGTTGGCTATGTCACGTTCCCATCTTAGCGTACTCTGGGAAGCGGGGCGTGACAGTACAACAAGATATATAAACCTGTAATGATATAATAGCATACCCAAGCGGGAGCTAGCTCTTCGCCCAAGGCGGATCACAACAACAGGTAATATATATGTAATATCAAGCAAATAAGTATAAAGAAACACAAAAATAAGAAAACACAACGTCAGCTCAAGTGAGCTCGACCCCAGAGAAACCACATATACACAAATCTCTCAGTCTCATTACTAGGTCGCATATACAAATAAGAAGTGGTAGATGGAGAATACTAGATACAATGATAGTACAAAAAGACAAAAGTGTCCTCGCAACCCACCTAAGAGCAATGTCGCGAGTCTTACCAAAAGAAACCAATGAAAAGATACGCCCGCCGCTACAAGGCTGACGGGTCCGACCTGCAAGACACTGTGGCACAACGGGGGTGAGTTACCAGCTCGTGAGTAGCTGTAGGGTTCCTAGGCACACTAATGAGGTCTTACAAGTGATCAAACATGGCCAATTCAAATTTTACAAGTGCCGAGAAACCCTAATACGGATCATTGACTAGAGTTTAGGCGAAACTAGAAGCTAGTTAACAACTTAACTAAAGGGTAAACGGAAATACAACCTTTGTAGATCCGGTCCTCCACCTCTATAGCTCCGTGACGGTGTACCCTCGCTGCGATCATCGGATCCCGGACTCTAGCGTCGGCTTCATCGGAGAAATGGGCGGGCTAGGTCGTCGACTTCGATGCCGAAGATGATCTACGTCGAGGCAACACAAGATCAAGCTCCAACTTCACCAAGCCATGAAACTTGTGAAGAAAACACCCTATACTACTTGGCAAGTGATAGAGGATGAAGAAATAGGAAGTGGGTTCACTTTAGAATTGGATTTCTCACTCTTTTTCTCAAGTTGCCATTGAAGGAGGCAAGCTTTCTTCATTGTTGATGATGAAGAAGAAGAAGAAAGAATATCATAAGTTATATCCAAAAAGGAAAATAATATGAATATTTATCATATACTAACCATGGTTAGGTGTAGAGAATAGACTATGGTTAATTTGAATGGTTAGGGTTAAGCATGAGACAAGAATGGTGGACTTGTTCAAAGCTTCATGAAGCTTCAACAAACAAACAAAGAAAGCCACCATTCCTTATTTATCTTTTCCAAAATGAAAAAATAAATAAATGAATAAGAAAAATGTAAACCCTAATCGTTAACTTAACCATGGTTTAATTCTTTACACAAACCCAAGTGAGCATGTATCATCAAACATGATACAAACAAGTGCACAAAAGTATATCACATATACAACTTGTGAACTTTAAGTGAGAAAATCCATTTAAAGTGAACCAATACTAGTTAATGCAAAGTAATATATCAAATATATATAATTATGCATTAAATCAATACTTGATTTAACGATCCAGTCATATCGCATATAACCGACTAGTATCCAATATATCGGCTTATCGAATCAATCTTTGATTCGATAACTAGGTTATATCGCATACAACCAATCGATACATTTATCGCGAGAATGGAATACGGTATCACATACACGCATTATTCTTGGTCCCACACATATCTCATATGCGCTCCTATTTCGTTTCGCTTGAGCCAGGAAACCTCTGTGTAGGACTCTAAAGACTCGTCAATACGCCGGCAGCAGGTGATGATCATATCAAACACCCACAAGCCGCAAGCGGTCTGCTAAACGTAACGGCCACCCGGGTATTGAGCGATCAGAAGATCGACGAGCAAGCCCGCTCACACTCCTGTGAATCCAACTAGTAACACTTACCATACAATCCGGTCTGTTCGTCTGATATGTCGCATATCTCGCCTAGTGGTAGTAAACGTCAGACCCCAGTAGCTCGATAAGTCATGCCGACTTGAGGTCCATAACATTCATGAAACTACTGATAACTCTTACCAGTATATCACTTCAACCCTGGCCAGGGATTTCCTGTTATGGCCAGTCGAGCATAGCGCAACATCAACCCCCAATACCGGGAGAGACGAATCCCCTTCTATCGCTCATTGCCTCCATGTGAATCAGGACTGTACCCAAAAACCACCTGTTTGCACGATTCAGTAGAGCCGTGGTAGGGTGGAAATCAAAGCACAGTGGGAGACACACAAGACTCTATGACGATCTCGGGTCAACAGACTAAGCTGCACTAGTGTCACCAGAGAACTGCCATCTGACGTGAGGTATAATACCATCTGGGAGTTCTCGGCGAGTCCGTTCAGTGTACCCAGTCTCCACTGAGCACCCGCATACCATCTCTGATGTCAAACACCAATGGATATGTGATCATCCATCGCTCATCACATGGGTCGAGAAGATATACGCAAGTCTACTATGGAATATCGATGCCCCGTCTCGATATCCCCATGACTAGGAACATTGAAGGATGTACTCATGGACTACCCAGGCCCCACTAGTATGATCTGCATCATAGTCCTGGAAGTCGAGTACACACCCTAAGGGCTTTATCAACATGTAACAGAGAGACAGAAAGTATACATGTTAAGATAAAGAGCAACCAGATAGCGTACTATCATGTCGAGTAAGAAAGTCCTACCTATATATGTCCCAGCATCCACTACAATATACATCCAATGTACAGTAATGGCCTCTAGGGCATACATATAACTAACAATCTCCCACTTGCACTAGGGCCATCTGTAGCAGTGGTTGCAGTATCACATACTCAACCATCCCATATAAGTCTCTCTTTGGGAAAAAGCCTTTGTAAGTGGATCCGCCGTGTTGTCCTCTGAGTCTACTCTCCTAACCTTGATCTCCCTGGAGATCATCTATCTCCATGATCAGGTGATACTGCCTCAGAATATGTCTGGGTCACTGATGGGATCGGGGTTCCTTGGCCAAAGCCACACTTTCATTGTCATACAATGGTAGGAACCTAGTTCATCTTATGAACCAATATACACTCAAACTGCCTCTTTGGTAGTATCTTTAATAGCGATGTTACCAGCCTTTATCGTCTAGTTTGCCACGGTATCTAGCTTGGAACTCTTCCAACATACCGTCCCTTTACTGAGGGTAAAGACAATGCCTATGACTGACATTCAGTCGTCTTTATCACCCTGTAACCCTTCCAGTGATTCTCCCCAGGATCGATTGATACCATCTCACTACATCTAGTGAGAATCCTAGCATCCAATTACATCTATCTCATAGATGAAAACTCAGGATTAAGGAGGTATCACTTTGATCCTATTGGAGAATCCTTGTGATAAGCGGAGATTGACCGAGCGTATTATAGGAAACTCTTTTCCTATCAAGAGTATGTTGTCCACATACAATACGAGGATGACCACCTTACTCTCTACTACCGTTTTGTATATACAAGGTTCATCTACCATTTTGATGAAGTCAAACACTTTGACTTCCACATCAAAACAGATGTTCCAATTCCGCGATGCCTGCTTTATTCTGTAAAGCAACTTGCACAATTTTCCGCTGCTCCCACTGTTTACGAAGCCCTCTGGCTGTGTTCTTATAGACGTTCTCTTCTAAATCACTATTTAGAAAAGTAGTCATGGCATCCAACCACCAGATATCGTAGTTATGGTATGTAGCAATGGCAAGTAGGATCTGGATGGACTTAAGCATAGTCCCTGGAAAAGGTCTCATCATTATCCACGCTTGGTTGATGACGAAAACCTTTAACAAGTCTAGCTTTGAAAGTCTCAACTTTTCCATCTACACCAAGTAATCTTCTCAAGATATACTTGCTCCTGATGGGGATTTAACCCTTCAGATATAGCAGCCAAAGTCCATACTTTGCTGGCGTACATGGATTCCATCTCAGATCGCTTAGCATCCAGCCATTCTTACAGAGTCCCTACTCTCGATGGCCTGCTCGAATCTAGTTGGGTCATCATCTCATGATGCAGTCCTCGCTCCCACTGTCATCGAGAAACCGAAGTATCTCTCAGGCAGGTAAGGAACCCAGCTAGATCGGCGGAGAGGCTGAGGTTCGTTGGGGACTTTTGAATCCTTTGGTTCTGTCAAATCATCAGCTGCAGTTTTGTATAGCTGGAACCTTTCCAGTTCTACAGAACTGACCTTGCCTCGATTTTGTCCGGATTTTGCTTTTGACATAGGCCGGACAATCCCAAATCTTAACTTATTTAAGAGATAGGCTCTTCCCATACCATATCTTATATGGAGTGGTAGGCACTGATTTGATTCGAACCCTATTCAATAGGTATGCGACTTCATAAGTGCATAACTCCCTAAAAGGAAATAGGAAACTCAGTAGTACTCATCATAGAGCACACCATATCATATAGGGTGTGATAGCTCCGCCCCGATATACCATCGTGCTATGGTGTATACGGAGGAGTAATGCTGAGAGAGAATCTCATTCTCCTTTTAGAATAGTCCAGGAATTCTATGCACAAGTATTCTCCTCCCTGATCTCATCATAGGATATAATACTTATACCCTTATTTTGGTTCTCTACTTCTAACTTATATTCTGTGAATATCTCAAAAGGTTCGGACTTGTGTTTCAACAGGAACACATGTCTGAATCTTGAGAGATTATCAGAGAACGTAATGAAGTATAAAGAACCAGTCCTGGCATGTGTAAACAGGAGACCTTACATACATCATCATGTATCAGTCCCAAGAGTTTACTAACTCTTTCTCTGTTTCCAATAAACAGAGCTATGGTCATCTAATCTTTGTGACATGACTGGCAAGTTTCACAAGATGTAAATTCAAACTGATTTAAATATGCATCTAAAATGTAACTTCAGCCAGTCGGGTCGCATTGATATGACCTAGTCTATAATGCCTCAAGAAGGATTCGTTCATTTCTGAACTCTTCCTCTTGTGTGTGTTCTATATACGAGGAACTGTAGTTTGATTTAGAACATCAATGCTTTTAGATAACGTGCCTGAACCGATCAACTTTTGATGTAGGAAATGTTCAAAACATTATCCAACAATACAAAATTTTATCATTTCTTTACTTGTAAAGAGACTGATATGATTTTGTATATAAGGTTCGGTATCTAATAACATTTGTTCAGAATCAATGTATTGGTAATACAGGGTGACAGTGACCAACAGACTTGGCTGCAACACTTGCCCCGTTTTCTGTCTCATGAAACTTATCACCCGTTCTTAGTTTTCTACCCTTTTGTAGCCCTATGTAACAGATTACATATCTGGGATCCTGATCCGGTATCAAGTACCCAGGATGCAGAGGATACTGAGAAACAGTTCTTTATAATGAACACACCCGAAGAAGATGCATCATATGCACTTCCTTCGTTTGGGCGGCATGGGAATTCTGGTATTCCCCTATTTCCTGCTCTGTCTTATAACAATTATAAGTTGGAGCGGGACCAACGTTCCCCAGCTCAGTATAACAAGCGGGTTCGGTCAATTCATCCATATTATTATCTTGATTAAGGCGTGATATGGTCGCTACCTGGAGAGAGAGAAGAAAACACTCTGCGTGCGCTCTTGCAAGATCAGATTGGTTATTTATTTTATCTAATCAGGATGGCTCCCACTGTTTTTATCAAATCTTCCTTCAAACCTTAAAAGGAAAAACTAGCCGGGATTAATTACACTCTACAAGTTCGCCAATCTTTCAGCCAGGCCAGTGTCGGTACTTTGAGGGAGGTTCCCCGTGCTTTCGCACGGACCTAATTACAGTAAACCTCATTTTCCCAGAGGCGTAACCCCGTTAACACCTTTCTAGACACCTACTTGATCGGCTAATTGTAAAATGCAAAACTCTTCCAGGAGTAACAATTACTCGCAGTGGGTATCGGGATCCAACTATCATATAGAAGGTATGCAATCTCATTGCAAATTTCAACACTTGAAAATCCCGATAAAGGTTTTTACCCCTAGCACCTATGACCTTAACTATGGTCAACAAATCATAAGTACTAGTCAAGTTCTACCCGTCATTTCGTGATTAATTAGACCCACCCACATGACCCTTAACTAAGGTCAACAAAGTCACGCGACTGTCCTAACTAATCGCATCATATGCGGTGTAGGAAGACATCACTTAGCTACCGTACACTGTGCCTTAACTAAGGTCAACAAACACGGCACGAATACTAAGTACTCTACTTCCTAAAATGACGGAGGGTTGCGGCTGTTTTTTTTTAAGAAAACCTTTAACGCTTTGAACTTGATCGCGTTGTTGAATCAAATGGTTTTTAAATGGAATGTTTTTGAGGCTTTTCTAGTTTTGCTAAAAGGGTCACTCCCGGTGAAGGGATCGTCGGCCCTTTCCTCGTCGAATGAGGTGCGGGATATATCATATATATCACTATGCAAAGCAGAAACTATAGAAGCAATCAAAAGACAAACCGAGTATGTAGCATCTGTCGGTTATTGCTAAAGGAGTCACTCCCGGTGAAGGGATCTCGGTCCTTTCCTCATCGAATAAGGTGCAGGATGTTCTACTAGGAACACCGCGATGCAAAGCAAGAACTGTAGCTACCTGTTTTTATTTTGAAATTCGATTCCACAACATCAATTAGGTTTATTTTCTTTCATTAATCTCATTAATGAATATCCCATCATTTAAGTCCACCTAAACATCACAGATCAATATAACGTACGCTTATGCCATCCGCATTCGCCTCGATGTCCCGTCTGCACCGTTAGGTTAGGTAACTAACGCCAGAACGAGGCAGGGCTAGCGCGGGTGTAAAACATAAGCAACGTCTATATAATATATCATATATACTATATACTATATCTATCTGAACAAATCACATGATCACATCACAGATAATGCAGCAGAAAATATCATATGAAATATTGGATATACTAGAACGTCCGTGTTTTTAATACGAGCCAGTATGAAACACGGATTCCACGGTCGTGATGAATAGCCAATCCCACACCCTTAGACCCCTACGAGAGCGGCAAGCAACCCTACCAATTCTAGGGTTAGGAGACCCGGACTCGACTCCTCGAGATGGTCTCCCTCTGGACCCTAAAACCCAGTCACATGTGCCCTCCTCCTTGGGTCTATCCTAGTGCAGAAAAGTAAATAATATACAAATGGTGACATCATCCGCAACCTGGAAGTGCCCCAATAAAAGAATATTACATACAAGTTTTTACATGAATGAAAATGAAAAACACTCATCTCACATAAAAAAAACCCCGGCTATTCAAACACGACGATCCAATATAACATATCCAGCAACCACATGTCATCAACGTAAGTAAATATGCGCATCCCAATTGTCGTTGACATATAGCAACGAAACCGGCGATATCACATATTACACTTACGGTCACAGAAAAGAAAATGTAAAACTACAACAGTTGGAATCCGCAACCTCTTTAGACATCGCATGCCTAATCAAATGAAATACAGAGACATCGCATGCCTAACAATTATAAACCCCGCCTTTTAGTCTCATTATCGAAAACACTTTTCAATATAAAGTCGGGGAATTCAACAGGATTCCCGACATTCTGATCGAATGCTCGTCGCAAACTTTAGTAGGCGGCCGCAATCCCGACGCCGTCGACGAAGTGCACCAAGGCGGAACACCGCTGCCGCGAGCACTCGAAAGGATGCTTTCGGCAACGGGGTTCTCCTACAGCCACTTGGTCGGGGCTATGGGGCGAGGCTGTCTATTAAGTTTACCCGGCGAGTATCCGCGTACGCTACGTGATTGCGACGGACTTTTGATCGCATCAAAATTCCGTGGCAACCTATCAAGTGAGACTAAAGTGCTATGTTTATAACATTCATTCAGTTATCTCATAACTTCTTGTGAATTCCAAATATTGTATCACATTCCGGATAAATAGAAAATGTTAAACTTTCCGATCGAACAATCGAACACCCAAGTTTTCCCGAAACAGCTCAACACATGAAATAAGTTTAAAAACATTCAGTTCATGCCTCAGTACCAACGGTCCAGCCGTAGAAGGGTCAAGCCAACGCCTCACATGTGGCACGCCGTACTGCCCCAAACCCTAAGGTTCAAAGGGCAGTTCAAGACGGTCACATAATCGAGTTAAGGTTTGTTGTCTTCTAGAGGGACCATCGCGTTACTTGTACTACTTAGAACGTCGTTAAACTACGGAAAAATCCAACACTTGGAAATTTCCCGACAGGGGAAAAATGGGTATTTATATCCGGTCGAACTTTTTAACATATTCTAAAAATACCCGGAAAGCCACATAGACAAAGTCTGATAATCCGATCGAATCTACAAACTCCCAATACAACCCAGAAAACTCAACTCTTGAGTGCATATTAAAAATTCCCAGAAAATACAGTACCAATATATAAGAATTACTGTGCAAAGATTAATAGGAGAAGAGTCAAAATGGCCGCGGAACCGCCGCATTAGCCATGCTAATGCCGCGGTTCCGCCGCACTTTGATGGAATCAGGTGATCGAACTTCACTGTAATTCTTAGAAATTCCTGCTTATTTTTCTGCATATTTTTAATATGGAAAAATCCACATTTTCAAAAATTGTCCAGTGAGCAATTTGAGTTAGGGTTTCGATGTTCGTTCGGATTTCAAACGTCGTCTACACTTCGCCTAAGGCTCTAGCTAGGCTCTGATACCACTGTAGGGTTCCTAGGCACACTAATGAGGTCTTACAAGTGATCAAACATGGCCAATTCAAATTTTACAAGTGCCGAGAAACCCTAATATGGATCGTTGACTAGAGTTTAGGAGAAACTAGAAGCTAGTTAACAACTTAACTAAAGGGTAAACGGAAATACAACCTTTGTAGATCCGGTCCTCCACCTTCATAGCTCCGTGACGGTGTACCCTCGCTGCGATCATCGGATCCCGGACTCTAGCGTCGGCTTCATTGGAGAAATGGGCGGGCTAGGTCGTCGACTTCGATGCCGAAGATGATCTACGTCGAGGCAACACAAGATCAAGCTCCAACTTCACCAAGCCATGAAACTTGTGAAGAAAACACCCTATACTACTTGGCAAGTGATAGAGGATGAAGAAATAGGAAGTGGGTTCACTTTAGAATTGGATTTCTCACTCTTTTTCTCAAGTTGCCATTGAAGGAGGCAAGCTTTCTTCATTGTTGATGATGAAGAAGAAGAAGAAAGAATATCATAAGTTATATCCAAAAACGAAAATAATATGAATACTTATCATATACTAACCATGGTTAGGTGTAGAGAATAGACTATGGTTAATTTGAATGGTTAGGGTTAAGCATGAGACAAGAATGGTGGACTTGTTCAAAGCTTCATGAAGCTTCAACAAACAAACAAAGAAAGCCACCACTCCTTATTTATCTTTTCCAAAATGAAAAAATAAATAAATGAATAAGAAAAATGTAAACCCTAATCATTAACTTAACCATGGTTTAATTCTTTACACAAACCCAAGTGAGCATGTATCATCAAACATGATACAAACAAGTGCACAAAAGTATATCACATATACAACTTGTGAACTTCAAGTGAGAAAATCCATTTAAAGTGAACCAATACTAGTTAATAGAAAGTAATATATCAAATATATATAATTATGCATTAAATCAATACTTGATTTAACGATCCGGTCATATCGCATATAACCGACTAGTATCCAATGTATCGGCTTATCGAATCAATCTTTGATTCGATAACTAAGTTATATCGCATACAACCAATCGATACATTTATCGCGAGAATGGAATACGGTATCACATACACGCATTATTCTCGGTCCCGCACATATCTCATATGCGCTCCTATTTCGTTTCGCTTGAGCCAGGAAACCTCTGTGTAGGACTCTAAAGACTCGTCAATACGCCGGCAGCAGGTGATGATCATATCAAACACCCACAAGCCGCAAGCGGTCTGCTAAACGTAACGGCCACCCGGGTATTGAGCGATCAGAAGATCGACGAGCAAGCCCGCTCACACTCCTGTGAATCCAACCAGTAACACTTACCGTACAGTCCGGTCTGTTCGTCTGATATGTCGCATATCTCGCCTAGGGGTGGTAAACGTCAGACCCCAGTAGCTCGATAAGTCATGCCGACTTGAGGTCCATAACATTCGTGAAACTACTGATAACTCTTGCCAGTATATCACTGCAACCCTGGCCAGGGATTTCCTGTTATGGCCAGTCGAGCATAGCGCAACATCAACCCCCAATACCGGGAGAGACGAATCCCCTCCTATCGCTCATTGCCTCCATGTGAATCGGGACTGTACCCAAAAACCACCTGTTTGCATGACTCAGTAGAGACGTGGTAGGGTGGAAATCAAAGCACAGTGGGAGACACACAAGACTCTATAACGATCTCGGTTCAACAGACTAAGCTGCACCAGTGTCACCAGAGAACTGCCATCTGACGTGAGGTATAATACCATCTGGGAGTTCTCGGCGAGTCCGTTCAGTGTACCCAGTCTCCACTGAGCACCCGCATACCATCTCTGATGTCAAACACCAATGGATATGGGATCATCCATCGCCCATCACATGGGTCGAGAAGATATACGCAAGTCTACTCTGGAATATCGATGCCCCGTCTCGATATCCCCACGACTAGGAACATTGAAGGATGTACTCATGGACTATCCAGGCCCCACTAGTATGATCTGCATCATAGTCCTGGAAGTAGAGTACACACCTAAGGGCTTTATCAACATGTAACAGAGAGACAGAATGTATACATGTTAAGATAAAGAGCAACCAGATAGCATACTATCATGTCGAGCAAGAAAGTCCTACCTATATATGTCCCAGCATCCACTACAATATACATCCAATGTACAGTAATGGCCTCCAGGGCATACATATAACTAACAAATAACATCTAATAAGGCTATCGTAAGAATGCACGCAAATGTGTCACAACATGTATGTCTAGATATGATGTAATGCCACTAGTCTGTATGCTCATGAATGCAAAATCAAAACTAAATCTTAAGAGTTTAAATATGATGATCTCTGCATTCTTAACTTAGAAAAATATCTGTACAATAGCTAAGGTACCATCAATGAAATCATCCGAAAACCGTGTCAAGCATCGACACCAAATGTGGAAATATATCTGTCTCAATGTCTCACTATATCAATATCTCAATACCTCGGGCTCCGTCAGTCCGGATCGGCCCATATCATCAAATCTCACGACATCGGTCGGTATCCTCCGGATATCCGCCGCGCCATACATCACCGGTAGGTAGTCTTCCCCTGCCAGGCTCATCGTCTACAACTCGATCTTCTTGCCCCGGGGTACCATACCGGGCCCACCATGTACCCGAGACGGTTCATCCACTCCTAGAATCGGGTCTCGAAATCCAACAGAAAACATGAAAACTCATGGTGGACGACACATACATCACGAGAAAACCGCAACTTATATTAAAAATGATGATAATAAGCTTTTGTTAAATTCTTGCGGTTTTCACCAAAATCCAGAAATCTCATCAATACTGAAATCCTCAAGAAAATCATAATATCCAACATGTTGTATATGATAAATGCTTATGATGTCAAAGGTATGCAATGTAATTTATGGCTAGGAATCTATATAAGAATGATGATGAAGTGAGGTATATACATGCGATGCAATTTAATGTATCATGTATGATGCAAATGTTAATACTGAACTAAGCAGGTTCTACAGTCCTCGTGGCATGGTAATTACCAAAGCGTGTGTGTTCACATGAATAGTGCGCATGAAACATAAGCCAATGGTAATGGTGTACGTGTCCTAAGAGGTGATATCACACATAGGTATATAGATATCACACATAGGTATGTAGATAACCATGCAATGCCAAAAGACGAATAACTAGAAATATATGCATATGAATGAGACGGTTAACTAACTAACTATGCATATAGTATGCAAGTAATAAAGTGATCCTAAATATAAGGCGCCTCATGCCATCGAGAAGATTTTCCCGTAGATGTATACATCTACTCACCCGGAGGCCTCGCTAATCTGATCCAACCACCGCTTTGCCTTTGCGCGCCGCGTCCGATGTTTCTGCAACCGATCCTAAAATTGCATAACACACAACATAAGATTTACACATCAAGAAAAGACGCAAGTCACAAAATAAAAGAATCAACATCCACATGTTAGGCACAACGTGCACTCGGTGTGCGGAATACACACGACAATCACTAAACCTTAACTAAAATCATCGTTTCGGAGCAGCCGTCAAAACTAAAACCCGATTAAACTAAATTCCGCATTCATACACCCTAAAAGTCGTAGGAGATGCTAATAGTATCGTCAAGATATCGCAATTAAATTACCTCCTAATTTTATGAAAAACCTAGTAAGCATTAACATTGAAAATTTGGTGCAAACATCGCGGATTTGCGATAAACTGATCACAACATCGCACAATCATCCAACCACACAACTAGCTAGACACTACACATGATTTAACATATTTACAATGCTTCAAACCCGAATTTTAAAATCAAACCCCTCTCTTGAATTTCCTTAACATGCAATTACAACCAAATTAACACTTTAAATTTCTATTTTAGCATATATAACTACAATTAACCATTTGATTAGAAATTTTACCTCACAAGTTTGAACCCTAGCTTGCTTTAGCCTCAAAAGATGCCTCCTTTCTCCATGTCTTAAGCTAATTAGGGTTTGAGAAGAGGTAGAATAGGGATTTTTTTTGAATTAGTGAAGGATTTTGTGGATTTTTAATGGATTTTTGTGATGAAATTTGGAGCAAAAGAGATGGGGGAAAGTGAGGTGCTGCTGGGAGAGGCTCTCGGCCTGGAGAGATGGGGGAGAGTGAGAGAGAGTTGTGTAGAAAATTCTATGAAGAAAGAACCCCTCAAGTGCATTTAATGCTTTCACATCATTTTTCTAATTAAAAATTTCATTTTAATTCATTTTAAACCATAGAAACAACCAATCTTGGAAAGTCTTGATAAAATTTTGTTAACACTAGGTTTGAGTTTATAATGGTTCCTAAGTATGTAATTTACCCATTTAAATTTGTATTTATCATTAATTTAATATATTTTTAAAAGCTTAAAATAATATTAAAAATAATTAATTAAGGAAATTTTTTTAAATGACTAGAAATTTTTAAGTGACAATTAATTAACCAATTTTTTGCAATTTCTTATCTAAATTTTGTATAATTAGGCCTATATTGAAAAATAATTATTTTTACATTTTACGGAAAATTCTGATTATTTTACCGATTATCGAAAAACTGTCTAAACGAAAATCAAAGTGTTACAATCTTCCCTCCTTAAAGAAATTCGGTCCCCGAATTTAAAATTTAACTACGCGTACCTTCAAAAAGATGGGGATATTTCTTCCTCATCTCGTCCTCGGTCTCCTAGGTGACCTCCTCGCTGTTCGGGCCACGCCAAAGAACCTTGACGGACGGTAAAACCTTCGACCTCAATTTCTTCACCTGCCGATCCAAAATGACCACCGGCTTCTCGGTGATTGAAAGATCGCGCTCTAGCTGGATCGTCTGGTGCCGAATCGCATAGGAAGGGTCATGAAGGTACTTGCGGAGCATCGAAACCTGGAACACGGGGTGAACATCTGGGAAGCTGGGCGGAAGAGCCAATCGATAAGCCACCGAATCGACACGTTCTAGGATCTCGAAGGGACCAACATATCTAGGACTAAGCTTCCCTTTCTTCCCGAATCTCATCATGCCCTTCATCGGAGAGACCCTCAGGAAAACATGATCGCCAACAGCAAACTCGAGTCGGCGACGGCGCCTGTCGGCATATGATTTCTGCCTACTCTGTGCCACTTTCATCCTGTCCCGAATCAGCTGTATCTTTTCGGTCGTCTCCTGTACGATCTGCGGCCCCAAAATACTGCTCTCCATGAGCTCTTTCCAACATACGGGCGATCGACATTTCCTCCCATATAAAGCCTTAAAAAGTGGCATCTGAACCGTCTCCTGGAAGCTATTATTGTAGGAGAACTCGATCAAGGGCAAATGACGATCCCAGCTACCACCGAAATCTAAAACCCAAGCTCTGAGCATATCCTCAAGAGTTTGAATAGTATGATCTGACTGGCCGTCAGTCTGTGGATGAAAAGCTGTGTTAAAACGCAATCGGGTGACCAAAGCCTCCTAAAGTTTCTGCCATAATCGGCCGGTAAGCTGGGTGCCCCGGTCGGACACGATGCAAGTCGGGACGCCATGCAATCATACGATCTCATCAATATAAACCTGGGCGTACTGAGCAAATTCAAAAGTGGTCTTCACTGGCAGAAAGTGAGCCGCTTTCGTCAGTCGATCTATAATCACCCAAATAGAGTCATACCCTCGACTGGTCCTGGGTAGACCCATTATGAAGTCTATGGATACCTGTTCCCACTTCCACTCAGGAATAGGCAAAGGCTGTAACTCGCCGGCTGGCCTCTGGTGCTCGGCCTTCACTTGTTGACAAGTCAGGCATCTCTATACAAAGTCTGTAACATCTTTCTTCATCCCGTCCCACCAGTAAACCTCTCTCAAATCATGATACATCTTGGTGGAACCTGGATGCACACTGTATACTGATCTAATGCCTGCTCAAGAATATCAAGCCTCAGTCCCTCAGAATCTGGTACGCACAGTCGAGTCCCAAATCAAAGTATCCCCTGATCATCAATCAAGAACTCAGAAACTCTGCCCTGCCGAACCTGCTCTATAATCTCTAAAATACGAGCATCACCGGACTGTGCCTCGCGGATATGGTCAAATAACTGTGGGCATGCTCTGAAATGGGCCAACTTTCCCCCTATAGGAGTAAACTCAAACTGTACTCTTCTATCACATAAAACCTGCCAATCCGCCTTCGACTGTATCTGTACTGCGCTCAAACAAGATAGGCTACCTCCGGGCCTCCTACTCAAAGCATCTGCCACCTCATTCGCTTTGCCCGGATGGTAAATAATCTCGCAGTCATAATCTTTCACCAACTCCATTCAACGACGCTATCTCAAATTCAGATCTCGCTGATGAAAGATATACTTCAAGCTCTTGTGGTCAGTGAATATCTGGCACGACTCGCCGTATAGGTAATGTCTCCAGATCTTGAGTCCAAACACCACTGCAGCCATCTCTAAATCATGAGTGGGGTAGTTTTGCTCGTGCTTCCTCAACTGCCGAGAAGCATATGCGATAACCCTGCCGTGCTGCATCAATACACTGCCCAGCCCCACTCGAGAAGCATCACAATATACCACAAAACCGCCTGATCCTGAAGGCAATGATAACACTGGAGCAGTAGTCAGACGAGTCTTCAACTGCTGGAAGCTATCTTCACATGCCTCGGTCCAATCAAAAGGAGCCCCCTTTCGGGTCAACCCGGTCAACGGTGCAGCAATACAGGAGAAATCCTAGACAAAGCGTCGATAATAGCCGGCCAGACTTAAAAAGCTGCGAACCTCTGTAACTGATACCGGTCTGGGCCAACGCTGAACTGCTTCGATCTTCTTCGGGTCCACACAAATACAATCTCTTGTCACCACATGACCGAAGAAGTCGACACTGTCGAGCCAGAATGCGCACTTGGAAAATTTGGCGAACAACTGATGCTCCCTCAAAGTCTGCAAAGTGATACGCAAGTGCTGCTCATGCTCCTCCCGGCTCCGAGAATATACCAAGATGTCGTCAATGAACACAATGATGAACTGATCAAGATACGGCCTGAATACACAGTTCATCAAGTCCATAAATGCTACCGGGGCATTGGTGAGCCCGAACGACATCACCAAGAACTCATAATGACCATATCATGTACGGAAAGCGGTCTTCGGAATATCCTCCTTCCGAACCCGCAACTGGTGATAACCTGAGCGTAAATCAACCTTCGAGAAATACCCCGCACCTTGGAGCTGATCGAATAAGTCGTCAATGCGGGGTAGGGGATATCTGTTCCGCACAGTAACCCGGTTCAGCGGACGATAATCAATGCATAAGCGCATACTGTCGTCCTTCTTCTTAACAAACAGGACAGGAGCACCCCAAGGTGACACACTCGGTCGGATAAGCCCTTTATCCAGCAAGTCCTGCAACTGATCTTTCAGCTCTCTAAGCTCCGCCGAGGCCATCCGATAGGGCGGTATAGAGATAGGCCCCATGCCGGGGATCAAGTCAATGCTGAACTCAATCTCGTGCTCTGGCGGCAGACCAGGCAGCTCGTCAGGGAATACATCAGGAAACTCTCTCACAACAGGGACCTGGTCCAACGGAACCTCTGTGGCGCTAGTATCACAAAAATAGGCTAGGAATCCCTGACGGCTTTTTCGCAAGAGCTGACCAGCACGAAGAGAAGAAATCAAGCTGGGAAGGGCAGCGCTATGATCTCCCTGAATAACAAGAATCGGCTCACCAAAAAAACTGAATCTGACTTCCTTCTCACGGCAGTCCACAGATGCATAACAGGTGTCTAGCCAGTTCATACCAAGAAGAACGTCGAAGTCTAGCATATCGAGGAGAATCAAGTCAACTGAAGAGTCTCTATCCCCGATACGAACGGGACACGATCGGTACACAAAACGAGCAACAAATGACTCGCCTACCGGAGTAATAACAACAAGCGGCTGATCTAACGAAGAAGACTCTCGGCCCAACTTCTGTGCAAAGTATGTGGATACATAAGAATGTGTGGAGCCTGGATCAAATAATACCCGTGCATCAAAAGAACATACTGGCAGAGTACCTGTCACAACGGCATTAGATGCCTACGCATCCTGAGGAGTCAAAGCGAATACTCGGGCCTGTCCACCACTAATAGCTGGCTTTCCTCTGCCTCTGCCTCTGTCGCCTTCGGACCGCCACGCCCACGACCTCTAGGAACATCTGCCTGGCGTGGAGCATCATCAGGGGTAGGAAGTAGAGCTCTCTGAGGAGGTGGTGAACGTGGTAAGGTCACATGTGGCACTATCGCCGTGCCCTGGAGCCCCATAGTACAATCTCTGACACGATGGTACTGACTCTCGCACCGAAAACATCCTGGCGACGACTGCTGGGTCTGCGGATATGAACCAAATAACTGACCCCGTCTCAATCCTCTGCCGCCACCATCTCCCGGAAAGAATCTATCACGGTGTCTACCCATTTGCCGCTGGGCTGGCGTATCAGTATGAATCCTCTTCGGCCCAGAAACGACCAGAGTCTCGGAAATGCGCTCCTCCAAAAGTAAGGCTGCATCCATCGTGGATGCGTATGTGTCAAAGTGCTGGGTGCCAATGGCAAGGAATAACTGTGTGTCGAGTCCTCACACAAACCTCTTTATCCTCTTCTCTTCAGTGTCTACTAGGTACGGAGCATATCGAGACAACTGAGTAAACTGTATATCATACTCGGACACTGTTATCCCAGGAGTCTTGTGTAAAGACTCAAAACTACGGGTTCGAGCATCTCGGACACTCTCCGGAAGAAAACGGGCAAGAAATGTAGCGGTGAACTCGTCCCAAGTCATATGAGATAGACCTGAAGCTCGGCCTCTCTCTACGGAATCGTACCACGTCTGGGCAAGGCCCTCCAGACGAAAACTCGCGAACTCCACCCATCTATCATCAGAACACCTCAACGAACGACAAATCCTAGCCATCCTATCTAGAAATGCCTGCGGGTCCTTTGTCGCATCCGTGCCGATAAAAGCTAGAGGTCTTAGCCTCATAAACTCCTGTAATGAAATGGGGATAGTCGCAGTAGTAGTTGGAGTAACCGTCTGGGCAGCAGGTACAATCATGGTCTGTGCGGTGGAAGGAACGTCCTCGGATCTCTGTGCCTGACTGGACTCAACTAAAGATCTCATCATCTGTCTCAACTCCTGCATACCGGCCTCTAATCTGGCAATACGGTCGGGAGAAGGTGGATCAATCTGACCCTTAGGGGTAGGCGTATCATCCCGCTCGATCCTAGCCTCAGACGAGCCCGCTCGAAGCTCATCCCTAGCGGCAGCCCGCTGAGCTCTCGTAGTCTTTGGCGGCATCCAAGCTGGAATAAGAAACAGGAGCGATAAGAACATTGCAATTGAATCAAGGAATGCATGGAATCAAGAGGGGAAATACAAGCAATTATGTCCTAAGGTCACTTAGGCGGAGTACCGTATCATAAGTATGCCGGAGAACATACCCACGCTACGCCACTCTGCTTAAGTCACCTACTCCATCTACCAAGGGTCGTCCTATACTCAGAAAGGTAAAACCTAGGCTCTGATACCAACTTTGTCACGACTCGAAGGTACGGAACGTGACTGACACTTAGATTACGAGACGTCTAAGGGCGTAACGAAACTTAAGTCAGCCAAAGCCCAGAAAATCTAAACCAAATCAACAAGAGTGAAGGAAAACATTTCATGAAAACGACTTTAAAATCAATTAAGTTCTATTAACACCTTTTTAAAAACATCAAAATTTTTCCGAAAATTTCAGCAGAGTCTCCCTTGTAAATACTAGCCCCCAAAATGGGTACAACAAGATATATAAACCTGTAATGATATAATGGCATCCCCAAGCGGAAGCTAGCTCTTCGCCCAAGGCGGATCACAACCACAGGCAATATATATGTAGTATCAAGCAAATAAGCATAATGAAACACAAAAATAAGAAAACACAACGCCGGCTCAAGTGAGCTCGACCCCAGAGAAACCACATATACACAAATCTCTCAGTCTCATCACTAGGTCGCATATACAAATAAGAAGTGGTAGATGGAGAATACTAGATACAATGATAGTACAAAAAGACAAAAGTGTCCTCGCAACACATCTAAGAGCAATGTCACGAGTCTGAGCAAAAGAAGCCAATGAAAAGATACGCCCGCCGCTATAAGGCTGACGGGTCCAACCTGCAAGACACTGTTGCACAACGAGGGTGAGTTGCCAGCTCGTGAGTAGAAAATAACATCTAATAAGGCTATCGTAAGAATGCACGCAAATGCGTCACAACATGTATGTCTAGATATGATGTAATGCCACTAGTATGTATGCACATGAATGTAAAATCAAAATTAAATCTTAAGTGTTTAAATATGATGATCTCTGCATTTTTAACTTAGAAAAATATTTGTACAATAGCTAAGGTACCATCAATGAAATCATCCGAAAACCGTGTCAAGCATCGACACCAAATGTGGAAATATATCTGTCTCAATATCTCACTATATCAATATCTCAATACCTCGGGCTTCGTCAGTCCGAATCGGCCCATATTATCAAATCTCACGACAACGGTCGTTATCCTCCGTATATCCGCCGCGCCATACATCACCGGTAGGTAGTCTTCCCCTGCCAGGCTCATCGTCTACAACTCGATCTTCTTGCCCCGGGGTACCATACTGGGCCCACCATGTACCCGAGACGGTTCATCCACTCCTCGAATCGGGTCTCGAAATCCAATAAAAAACATGAAAACTCATGGTGGACGACACATACATCATGAGAAAACCGCAACTTATATTAAAAATGATGATAATAAGCTTTTGTTAATTTCTTGCGGTTTTCCCCAAAATCCAGAAATCTCATCAATACTGAAATCCTCAAGAAAATCATAATATCCAACATGTTGTATATGATAAATGCTTATGATGTCAAAGATATGCAATGTGATTTATGGCTAAGAATCTATATAAGCATGATGATGAAGTGAGGTATATACATGCCATGCAATTTAATGTATCATGTATGATGCAAGTGTTGATACTGAACTAAGCAGGTTCTACAGTGCTCGTGGCATGGCAATTACCAAAGGCGTGTGTGTTCACATGAATAGTGCGCGTGCAACATGAGCCAATGGTAATGGTGTACGTGTCCTAAGAGGTGATATCACACATAGGTATATAGATAACCATGCAATGCCAACAGATGAATAACTAGAAATATATGCATGTGAATGAGACGGTTAACTAACTAACTATGCATATAGTTTGCAAGTAATAAAGTGATCCTAACTATGGGGCGCCTCGTGCCATCCAGACGATTTCCCATAGATGTATACATCTACTCACCCGGACGCCTCGCTAATCTGATCCAACCACCGCTTTGCCTTTGCGCGCCGCGTCCGATGTTTCCACAACCGATCCTAAAATTTCACAACATACAACATAAGATTTATACATCAAGGAACGATGCAAGTCACAAAATAAAAGAATCAACATCCACAAGTTAGGCACAACGTGCACTCGGTGCGCGGAACACACACGACAATCACTAAACCTTAACTAAAATCGTCGTTTCGGAGCAGCCGTCAAAACTAAAAACCGATTAAACCAAATTCAGCATTCGCACACCCTAAAAGTCGTAAGAGATGCTAATAGTATCGTCAAGATAACATAATTAAATTACCTCCTAATTTTATGAAAAACCTAGTAAGCATTAACATTGAAAATTTGGTGCAAATATCGCGGATTTGCGATAAAGCGATCACAACATCGCACAATCATCCAACCACACAACTAGCGAGACACTACACATGATTTAACCTATTTACAATGCTTCAAACCCTAATTTTAAAATCAAACCCCTTTCATAAATTTCCTTAACAAGCAATTACAACCAAATTAACGCTTTAAATTTCTATTTTAGCATATATAACTACAATTAACCATTTGATTAGAAATTTTACCTCACAAGTTTGAACCCTAGCTTGCTCTAGCCTCAAAAGATGCCTCCTTTCTCCATGTCTTAAGCTAATTAGGGTTTGAGAAGAGGTAGAATAGGGATTTGTTTTGAATTAGTGAAGGATTTTGTTGATTTTTAATGGACTTTTGTGATGAAATTTGGAGCAAAAGAGATGGGGGAAAGTGAGGTGCTGCTGGGAGAGGCTCTTGACCTGGGGAGATGGCGGAGTGAGAGAGAGAGTTGTGTAGAAAATTCTACGAAGAAAGAACCCATCAAGTGCATTTAATGCTTTCACATCATTTTTCTAATTAAAAATTTTATTTTAATTCATTTTAAACCATAGAAACAGCCAATCTTGGAAAGTCTTGATAAAATTTTTGTTAACACCAGGTTTTAGTTTATAATGGTTCCTATGTAATTTACCCATTAAAATTTGTATTTATCACTAATTTAATGTATTTTTAAAAGCTTAAAATAATATTAAAAATAATTAATTAAGGAAAAAATTTTAAATGACTAGAAATTTTTAAGTGACAATTAATTAATAAATTTCTTGCAATTTCTTATCTAAATTTTGTATAATTAGGTCTATATTGAAAAATAATTATTTTTACATTTTACGGAAAATTCTGATTATTTTACCGATTATCGAAAAACTAACTAAACGAAAATCAAAGTGTTACACAGCCACGCCACATAGCCGCGACCAAGTGACTGTCGGGGAACCCCGTTGCTAAAAGCACCCACTCGGATGCTTGCGGCCACGGTGTTCCGCCTTAGTCCACTTTGTCGACGGTATAGGGGGTGCGGCCATCTGCTAAAGTTTCCGACAAGTATTCTATAATATAGTCGGGAATCTTGTTGAATTATCCGACTAAAGTAATTGAAAAGTGTTTTCTATTGGAGACTAAAATACAAGGTTTATAGGTTAGGCATAAAATCCGGAATATGAGATTTTCCGGGTTTATGATGTCTAAGGATATACGGATTCTAATTATTGTAGTTTTCTATTTCTTTGCTGCGACCGTAAGTGTAATATGTGTGGTATCCTGATCTCGTTGCTATATGTCAATGAATTTTCGGAATACGCATATTTACTTACGTTGATGACATGAGATGTTATGTGTTGCTGTTAATATGATTTATTGGATCGTCGTGAAAGATTAGCTGGGGATTTTATGTGAGATGAGAGTTTTTATTTTCATTCATGTAAAATCTGTATGTAATATTCTTTTATTGGGGCACTTCCGGGTTGAGGATGATGTCACCATTGATGTATATTATTTACTTTTCCGCATTAGAATAGACCCAAGGTGAGGAGCACAAGTAACCGGGTTCTAGAGTCTAGTGGGAGGCCATCTCAAGGAGTTAAGACCGGGTCTCCTAACTCTAGAATTTGTAACATTTCAGAAAAATAAAATATTATTTTGGGAATTTTTTATAATTAAATAATAAATATTATGAATATTTTTATTAAATGCGGTATAATTAAATACCGATAAATTGGAAAATATTTGGAAAATTATAAAAATTACTGAAAAGAGGGTGTTTTATTTGATTTAAGCAAATTATGAAATTTTATAATTAATTATATTCACTTTTAATGCTAATCGTGATTAAATATCGCTAATCTTGTATTTATCTGGTTTTGTGCACATGACATGCACCGTGTCATATTACACATTGTTACATTTTCTACCATGGCTTTTCTTTTTTAGCATAACTTTGTTTTTAATTTGGAAAGAAAAGATAAAGAGAAGAAAAGAAAAGAGAAAAAGAAAAGAAAAGAAAAGAAAAGAATAAACAATAAAGCATGGGCAAGAGAGAGAAGAGTGAGAGAGGTGAGGGGTCTCCATGATCCATGGCTCATTGTTCTCTCCATTATTTCCTTCTTCATTTTTCCCTCTCCCTCTCCCTCTCCCATGGCTGCCCTCTCCCCCTCCTCCACTAAACCCTCACAAACACCATCAATCCCTCATCAACAGTTTATCTACTCTTCACTAAAAACATGCACAAGCTCACTACAACCACTTTGGAACAAGAAAAATCTGATTTTGAGCACTAGGGGCAACTCAAGAAAATTCTTGAGTTGCCAAATGAGGTAATCCTTTAACCATTAGTGTAGTATTTAGTTTACTTTAGTTTCCATGCATGTTTAGAAGTGTTTTGATATGGTTTAGTGAATTTTGAAAATTTCTAGAAGAGGTTAGCGTTTGATTTGAATCTTAAAGTGTAACTGAGGTTTGTATTGACCACACAACCCCTGTAGTGATCGTATTTTGGATTAAAACCAGAGAATAGAACCCCAAACCCAAATGTAGAAACCCCGATATCGGGAAATTGTGGGATTTGTGATGTGAATTGGAGATCTGCTAACACCCGGAGCCTTTGAAATTTTTTTAGCAAACACAGAGATACATGCAGGCACCTATGAAGCCACCACTGAAACCCTAGTCCCTAGTTCCTCACCTAGGCCACAAATATATCCTTTCTGGCCGCAAATGCCAGAGCAGGGAATTGTGGGTTCATGTTTGGTGCAGGGAATTATCTCCAGTAAAATAGACCCTCCATGTATGCAAAATTGACCAATTTGACCTAGGGCAAAATCTGTAAGTGTTTTACGAAGTTTCTGAATTCATTTTGCGGCTTTTAATGAACTGGAATTTGATATTTGTGTTTTATCTCGGTCTATTCACGTTTATACGTCAATCGTCCAGAGATGCTTGGTTATTCGTGCATGCTTGGGTCATAGGTTTTAACCTATGTGTGATACGCGTGCCGATTTGGTTTTCGTGCGCGATTTTTATTTACAATGTCATGTGATATATATGTAGGTACCCCCCCCACATAGACTTCGGATGATGAAGAAGAGGATGGCGATATCGACTTCGGCAAGCGATGATCAAGGTGAGTAGATATATATCTACGGGGGAAATCGGGTGGATGGCGTGTAGCACCCCCGCAGTTTCGTAGTGTAGTATACGAATACGTATACCTATATATATAAATATGTTTTTATGAGACTAGATGACTATCTAGATAGACTTTAGGAGTTCATGGATATATTTTAGTGTCGTTAGTTAGTTATAGTCGCGAACCCTAGAGTAAAGATTTGTATACACGCACACATACTCACTTGCATACATTTTACTTCTTGTGCGTATATGGGGATATGTATATATATACACACACATAGGTATGGGACTATGTATATATATATATATACACACATACACACACACACGTATACATATACAGGGATGATGAGGATAGTATATGATGTTAGTTGTATGTATGCCCTAGAGGCCAGTATTGTACAGATGATGTATATTATATTGGATGCTTGGACATATATAGAGATGACTTTCTTGCTCGATATGATAGTATGCTATCTGGTTGCTCTTTATCTTAACATGTACACTAGTCTCTTTAAACTGTCTTATAGTTACATGTTGATAAAGCCCTTAGGATGTGTACTTGACTACCTGGACTATGATGCAGATCATACTAGTGCGGACATGGTAGTCCATAGGTACATCCTTCAAGGTCCCTAGTCGTGGGTGTATCGAGACGGGGCATGATATACCAGTGTAGACTAGCGTATACGCTTCTTGACCCATGAGATGGGCGATGGATAATCCCATATCCATTGGTGTTTGACATCAGAGATGGTATACGGGTGCTCAGTGGAGACTGGGTACACTGGACGGACTCGCCGAGAACTCCCAGATGGTATTATACCTTACGTCAGATGGCAGTTCTCAGGTGACACTTGTGCAGGTTAATCTGTAGACCCGAGATCGTCATAGAGTCTTGTGTGATTCCCACTGTGCTTTGATCTCCACCTTACCACGTCCATGAGGGCGTGCAAAACGGTGGTTTTTGGGTACAGTCCCGAGTCACATGGAGGCAATGAGCGATAGGAGGGGTTTCGTCTCTCCCGGTATTGGGGGTTGATGTTGCGCAGTGCTCGATTGGCCGTAACAGGGAAGTCCCTGGCCAGGGCTGATCAGAGATTTGCTGGTAAGTGTTACCAGTAGTTTCTCGACCCGTTATGAGCCTCACATCGGCACGACTTATCGGTTATTGGGGTCTGACGTTTACCACCCCTAGACTTGATATGCGACATATCAGACGAACAGACCGGACTGTACGGTAAGTGTTACTGGTTGTATTCACAGGAGTGTGAGCGGGCTAGCTCGTCAATCTTCTGATCGCTCAATACCCGGGTGGCCGTTACGTTTAGCAGACCGCTTGCGGCTTGTGGGTGATTGATATGATCATCATCTGCTGCCGGCGTATTGACGAGTCTTTAGAGTCCTATACAGAGGTTTCCTGGCTCAAGCGAAACGAAATAGGGGCGCATATGAGATATGTGCGGGACCGAGAATGATGCGTGTATGTGATACCGTATTTCATTCTCGCGATGAATGTTTCGATTGGTTATATGCGATATAACCTAGTTATCGAATCAAAGATTGATTCGATAAGTCGATTCATAGGATACTAGTCGGTTATGTGCGATATGACCGGATCATTGAATCAAGTGTTGATTTAATGATTTAATGTATAATTATATATTTGATATATTACTTTGCATTAACTAGTATTGGTTCACTTTAAAAGGATTTTCTCACTTGAAGTTCACAAGTTGTATATGTGATATACTTTTGTGCACTTGATTGTATCATGTTTGATGATACATATACACTTGGATTTATGCAAAGACTTAAACCATGTTTAGTGAATGGTTAGGGTTTCATATTTTCACTTAATTATTTATCTTTTCATTTTTGAGAAATAGATAAAAGAAAACAAAATGGTTTCTTTTTATCATGAAGCTTGTTGAAGCTTCATGAAGCTTTGACCAAGTGACCACTTTGTCTTCTTCTCCAAACCCTAACCACTCATCTAAACTATAGTTAACTCTCTACACTTGACCAAGGTTAGGATATGATAAGTATTCATTTTTCATTATTCTTTTGAGATAACACTTATCATATTCTATCTTCTTCTTCATCTTCTTCTTCAAGAAAAAGCTTGCCACCATTAATGGCATCTTGAGCAAAAGTGTGAGAAATCCAATTCTAAAGTGAACCCACCTCCTATTTCTTCACCCTCTACCTCTTGCCAAGTAGTATAGGGTGTTTTCTTCACAAGTTTCACAACTAGGTGAAGTTGGAGCTTGATCTTGTGTAACCTCGACGTAGATCATCTTCGGCATCGTAGCCGACGACTTGTCTTCTCATTTCTCCGATGAAGCCGATGCTAGAGTCCGAGATCCGACTAGGACAGCGAGAGGACGTCTATGTGGAGCTAAGGAAGTGGAGAACCGGATCTACAAAGGTTGTAGCTTCTCACTTTTAGTTAAGATGTTAACTTGCTTTATGTTTCGCCTAAAATTCTAGTTAACGATCCGTATTAGGGTTTCTCGGCACCGGAAAAATTTGAAATTGGTATGGTTGATGCCTTGTGAGACTTCATTAGCGTGCCTAGGAACCCTACAGTGGTATCAGAGCCTAGCTAGAGCCTTAGGCGATGCTTTGACGATGTTTGAAACCCGATCGAACCCAAAACCCTATTTTTCCACGCTCTCTGGACTTTTTCTAAAAACTGGGTTTTTTCCATATTAAAAATGCTTAAAAAATTCAGCAGGGAATTATAAGAATTACGGTGCAAAAATTATCTCATGAAAAGCCAAGAGTGCGGCGGAACCGCGGCAGAAGCCTGGCTTCTGCCGCGGTTCCGCGGCTATATGGTGACGTCATCCATCCTAGTTTGCACAGTAATTCCTATTTTATGATGCAGAGTTTTATGGGAATTTTTAATTTGACTCAAGAGTTGAGTGTTCTGGGGTTGCATTGGGAATCGAAGATTCGATCGGATTATCAAGCTTTTTCTATGTGTTTTTCCGAATAATTTTAGAATATGTTAAAAAGTTCGACCGGATGTAAATACCCAATCTTTCCCCTGCCGGAAAAAATTTCCAAGTGTTGGATTTTCTGTGGTTTAAGGACGTTCTGAGTAGTGCAAGTAACGCGATGGTCCCTCTAGAAGACAACAAACCTTAACTCGATTATGTGACCGTCTTGAACTGCCCTTTGAACCTTCGGGTTTGGGGCAGTACGGCGTGCCACATGTGAGGCGTTGGCTTGACCTTTCTACGGCTGGACCGTTGGTACTGAGGCATGAGGTGAATGTCTTTGAACCTATTTCATATGTTGGACGGTTTCGGGAAAACTTGGGTGTTCGAATGTTCGATCGAAAAGTTTAATATTTTCCATTTATTCGGAATGGGATACAATAATTGGAATTCATAAACAGTTATGAGATAACTGAATGAATGTTATAAATCTAGCGGTTTAGTCTTACTTGATATTGAAAAGAGTTTTCGATAATGAGACAAAAATGCGGGGTTTATAATTGTTAGGCATGTGATGTCTAAGTATTTCATTTGATTAGGCATGCGATGTCTAAAGCGGTTGCAGATTCCAATTGTTGTAGTTTACACTTTCTTTTCTGTGACCGTAAGTGTAGTATGTAGTGGTATTGCCGATTGTCGTTGCTATACGTCGACGACAATCGGTGTATGCATACTTACTTACGTTGATGACATGTGATGTTATGTGTTGCTGGATATGTTATATTGGATCGTCGTGTTTGAATAGCCGGGGGTTTTTATGTGAGATGAGTGTTTTTCATTTTCATTCATGTAAAAAACTTGTATATAATATTCTTTTATTGGGGCACTTCCAGGTTGCGGAAGTTGTCACCTTTTGTATATTATTTACTTTTCCGCATTAGGATAGACCCAAGGAGGGGAGCACAAGTAACCGGGTTCTAGGGTCCAGTGGGAGACCATCTCGAGGAGTCGAGTCCGGGTCTCCTAACCCTAGAATTGGTAGGGTTGCTTGCCGCTCTCGTAGGGGTCTAGGGATGTGGGATTGGCTATTCATCACGATCGTGGAATCCGTGTTTTATACTGGCTCGTATTGAAAACTCGGACGTCCTAGAATATCCAATGTTTCATATGTTTCTTCTGCTGCGATATCTGTGATGTGATCATGTGATGTTCTATGATAGATACAGTATATAGTATATATGATATATTATATCGACGTTACTTATGTTTTGCACCCGCACTAGCCCTGCCCTGCTCTGTCGTTAGTTACCTAACCTAACGGTGCACGAGGGGACATCGAGGCGAATGCGGATGGCATAAGTGTACGTCGTATTTATCTGTGATGTTTAGGTGACTTAAATGATGGGGCTTCATTAATGTGATTAATGAATGAAAAGAAACCTAAGATGTTGTAGAATCAAATTTTAAAATAAAAAGAGTAGCTACAGTTTTGCTTTGCATAGCGGTATATATGATATACCCTGCACCTTATTCGATGAGGAAAGGACCGAGATCCCTTCACCGGGAGTGACTCCTTTAGCAATAACTGGCAGATGCTACACACTCAGTTTGACTTTTGATTGCTTCTATAGTTTTACTTTGCACAGCGATATATATGATATATCCCGCACCTCATTCGACGAGGAAAGGGCCGACGATCCCTTCACCGGGAGTGACCCCTTTAGCAAAACTAGAAAAGCCTCAAAATCACTCCATTTCAAAACTGTATATGATTCTACAACGATATCAAGTTCATTACGCAATAGGTTTTCAGAAAAACCTGTCGTAGCCCTCCGTCATTTCAGATAAGTACTAGTTAGTATTCGTGCTACGTTTGTTGACTATGTTAAGGCGTAGTGTGCGGTAGCTGATTGGTGCTTATCTGTATAAGCATATGATGCGATTGGATTAGGGTAGTCGTGCGACTTTGTTGACTATGTTAAGGGTCGTGCGGGTGGGTTTAATTCAATCAGGAAATGACGGGTTGAACTTGACTAGCACTTATGATTTGTTGACTATGTTAAGGTCATATAGCTGCTAGGGGCAAAATATTATCGGGAATTTCAAGTGTTGAAATTTGCAATGAGATTGCATACCTTCTATGAGATAGTTGGATCCCGATACCCACTGCGAGTAAGAGTTACTCCTGGGAGAGTTTTACACATTGCAATTAGCTGATCTGGTAGGTGTCTAGAAAGTTGTCAACGGGGTTACGCCTCTGGGAAAATGAGGTTTACATTAATTAGGTTCGTGCGAAAGCACGAGGGACCTCCCTCAAAGTACCGACACTGGCCTGGCTGAAAGATTGGCGAACTTGTAGTGTGTAATTAATCCCGGCTAGTCTTTCCTTTTAGGGTTTGAAGGAAGATTTGATAAAAACCAGTGGGAGCCATCCTGATTAGATAAGATAATAACCAATCTGATCTTACACGAGCATACGCTAAAGTGTTTTCTTCTCTCTCTCTCCAGGTAGCGACCATGTCAGGCCCTAATCAAGATAATAATATGGATGTATTGACCGAACCCGCATGTTATACTGTGCTGGGGAACGTTGGTTCCGTTCTTTCCTATAAGAGTTATAGGACTGAACAGGATATAGGGAAATACCAGGATTCCCATACCACCCAAATGAAGAAAGTACATGTTGATGCATTTTCTTCGGGTGTGTTCGTTACAGAGAACTGTTTCTCCATTTGCTCTACGTCCTGGGTATTAGATACCGGGTCAGGATCCCATATATGTAATCAGTTACATGGGCTAAGGAAAGGTAGAGAACTTGGAGAAGGTGATAAAGACATTAGAGTTGGAAATGGTGCAATTGTTGCAGCTAAGACTGTCGGGGAATATCACCTTGTATTACCAACTGGTAATACATTGGTTCTGAATGAATGCTATTACATGCCGAACCTGATATGCAACATTATATCGGTTTCTTTGTTGAGTAAAGAGGGATATAATTTTGTATTACAGGATAATGTTATGAACATTTTCCGTAACCAAAATTTGGTTGGATCAGGCACATTGTGCAATGGCATTTATGTTCTAAATCAATCAACAGTTTTGAGCATAACAAACACACACAAGAGGAAGAGTTCAGAACTGAACGAATCCTTCTTGTTGCGTTGTAGACTGGGTCACATCAATGCGACACGACTGGCTAAGTTGCATAAGGATGGATATTTGAAACCATTCGAATTTTCATCTTATGACACTTGCCAGTCATGTCTCAAAGGAAAGATGACCAAAACTCCGTTTACGGGACACGGAGAAAGAGTTACCGAACTCTTGGGACTGATACATAGTGATGTATGCGGTCCTATGTCTACACATGCCAGGGATGGTTCTTCATACTTCATTACATTCACTAACGATCTCTCTAGGTTTGGGCATGTGTTTCTGATGAAACACAAATCAGAAGCTTTTGAGAAATTTAGAGAATATAAACAAGAAGTTGAGAACCAAACCGGAAAAAGTATTAAAATTCTACGATCTGATCGAGGAGGTGAATACTTGAGCAATGAATTCCTGGACTTCCTAAAAGAGAATGGGATTCTCTCTCAGCTGACTCCTCCATATACACCACAGCACAACGGTGTATCAGAACGGAGGAACCGCACCCTATTAGATATGGTGCGCTCTATGATGAGCACAGCTGAGTTACCTATTTCCTTCTGGGGATATGCGCTGAAAACAGCAACATACCTATTGAATCAAGTTCCATCTAAATCTGTACCTACCACACCATATGAGATATGGAGTGGGAAGAGACCATATTTTAAACGAGTTAAGATATGGGGTTGTCCGGCCTATGTCAAGAGGCAAAATCCAGACAAACTCGAGGCACGGTCAGTTCTTTGCAAGTTTGTGGGATATCTTAAGAATTCACAAGGATATTTTTTCTACCATGCTGAAGAACAAAAGGTGTTTGTTTCTCAATATGCCACCTTTTTAGAAAAGGAATTCCTTGAAAAAGAAATTAGTGGCAAAGTGGTAGAGCTGGAAGAAGTTCCAGATACACAAACCGTAACTGAAGATTTAGTGGAACCAGAAGATTCAGTAGCTCCCAATGAACCTCAGCCTCTCTGCCGATCTAGTAGGGTTCCTCGCCAACCTGAGAGATACTACGGTTTTCTCATGGATGGTGGGAGCGAGGATTGCATCATGGAGGATGATGACCCAACTAGCTTCGAGCAGGCCATCACGAGTAGGGAATCGGTAAAATGGCTGGATGCAATGCGGTCCGAGATGGAATCCATGTACACCAACAAAGTATGGACTTTGGAAGTTGCTCCTGAAGGGGTAAAACCCATTGGGAGCAAGTGGATCTTCAAGAAGAAACTTGGTGTAGATGGGAAAGTGGAGACTTTCAAAGCTAGACTTGTTGCAAAAGGTTTTCGTCAAAGACCAGGTGTGGACTATGACGAAACCTTTTCTCCAATGGCTATGCTTAAATCTATCCGAATCATGCTTGCCATCGCTGCATATCATGACTACGAAATCTGGCAAATGGATGTTAAGACCGCCTTTCTAAACGGTGATTTAGAAGAGTGCGTGTACATGACTCAGCCAGAGGGTTTCGTAGATAGTGGGAGCAGCGGGAAGGTGTGCAAGCTGCTTAAATCCATTTATGGATTAAAGCAAGCATCGCGGAGTTGGAACATCTGCTTTGACGTCGTTATCAAAGAGTTTGATTTCGTCAAAAATCCAGATGAACCTTGTATCTACAAGAAGGTGGCAGAGAGTAAGGTTGTCTTCCTCGTATTATACGTGGACGACATACTCTTGGTAGGAAATGATATTCCTATGCTGCAATCGGTCAAGCTCTTCTTATCACAAAGATTCTCAATGAAAGATCTTGGTGATGCCTCATGCATATTGGGAATTAGGATCTATAGAGATAGATCCAAACGGTTATTGGGATTGTCCCAATCCAGGTACATTAACACCATACTAAAGAGGTTTAGTATGGAAGAATCCAAGCGTGGGAACTTGCCCACGATCTCTGGAGTCATTCTCTCCAAAGAGATGTCTCCCAAGACTGATTTGGAGAGAGCTCGCATGCAAGGGATACCCTATGCTTCGGCTGTAGGCTCTATCATGTACGCGATGCTATGTACCAGACCCGATGTAGCATACTCACTAAGTATAGTGAGCAGGTATCAAGCTGATCCTGGAGAGAGTCACTGGACCGCTGTGAAGAGCATTCTCAAGTACTTGCGAAGGACTAAAGAGATGCTCTTGGTGTATGGTAACGGAGAACTCCAAGTGGAGTCCTTTACCGATTCGAGCTTCCAGAGTGATAAGGACGACTCTAAGTCGCAGTCGGGATTTGTCTTTACCCTTTACGGAGGGGCGGTTAGCTGGAAGAGTTCCAAGCAGGAAACCGTGGCAGACTCGACGATGGAGGCTGAATACATTGCTGCCAACGATGCTGCCAAAGAGGCTGTCTGGATCAAGAAGTTCATTACTGAACTTGGAGTGGTTCCATCCATTGAGCATCCAATACCTTTGTATTGCGATAACAATGGAGCGGTGGCTTTGGCCAAGGAACCCAGGTCCCATCAGCGATCCAGGCATATTCTGAGGCGGTATCACCTGATCCGGGAGATAGTTGATCGCCGGGGGATCGAGGTCAGGAGGGTTGACACGAAGAACAACACGGCAGATCCAATCACGAAGGCCATTCCCCAGATACAGTTTGAGAGACTCTTCGGGATGCTCGGTATGCGATACTACAGCAGCTGGCCCTAGTGCAAGTAGGAGATTGTTAGTTGTATGTATGCCCTAGAGGCCAGTATTGTACAGATGATGTATATTATATTGGATGCTTGGACATATATAGAGATGACTTTCTTGCTCGATATGATAGTATGCTATCTGGTTGCTCTTTATCTTAACATGTATACTAGTCTCTTTAAACTGTCTTATAGTTACATGTTGATAAAGCCCTTAGGATGTGTACTTGACTACCTGGACTATGATGCAGATCATACTAGTGCGGACATGGTAGTCCATAGGTACATCCTTCAAGGTCCCTAGTCGTGGGTGTATCGAGACGGGGCATCGATATACCCGTGTAGACTAGCGTATACGCTTCTCGACCCATGAGATGGGCGATGGATGATCCCATATCCATTGGTGTTTGACATCAGAGATGGTATACGGGTGCTCAGTGGAGACTGGGTACACTGGACGGACTCGCCGAGAACTCCCAGATGGTATTATACCTTACGTCAGATGGCAGTTCTCAGGTGATACTTGTGCAGGTTAGTCTGTAGACCCGAGATCGTCATAGAGTCTTGTGTGATTCCCACTGTGCTTTGATCTCCACCTTACCACGTCCATGAGAGCGTGCAAAACGGTGGTTTTTGGGTACAGTCCCGAGTCACATGGAGGCAATGAGCGATAGGAGGGGTTTCGTCTCTCCCGGTATTGGGGGTTGATGTTGCGCAGTGCTCGATTGGCCGTAACAGGGAAGTCCCTGGCCAGGGCTGATCAGAGATTTGCTGGTAAGTGTTACCAGTAGTTTCTCGACCCGTTATGTGTTAGTGTGTATGCCCTAGAGGCCATTACTGTATCATACTAGTATATATATTACTTGATGGAAGCTTGGGATATTCACAGTTGTACAGACAATCTTGTTCAATATAGTAGTATGCTACTTGGTTTGTCTCTAATTTAAAGTGTACATGTTTGTTTATTTATTATATCACCTATACGCATTAGTAGAGCCCTTAGGATCTTTGCTTGATTACCGGCGTTGTGATGGCGATCACACTCGTGGGGCTGGGTAATCTACAAGCACATCCTTATACACGTCCCTAGTCGTGGGATTATCGAGATAGGGCATCGATACTCCGGAGTAGACTAGCGTATGCGCTTCTCATCCCAGCACGGGAGACGGTCTGTCCCACAGCCATCAGTACGTCGTACTTGAGATTGTATGCAGGTGCTCGTTAGGTTACGAGTACACTGGACAGGACTCGTCGGGAAATGATGGTTGGTATTATACCTATCGTCAGTTATCAGTTCCCAGGTGACATGAGTACATCTTAGTCCGCTGACTTGACACTGTCATTTCGCCTCGAGTGTGTTCCCACTGTTCTTTGATTACTACCCTACCACGGCTCTACTGAGTCGTGCAAACAGGTAGTAGTTGGGAGCAGTCCCGAAGCACTTGGAGGCAGTGACGGTTAGACAGGATTCGTCTCTCCCGGTATTGGGGGTTGACATCGCGCTGTGTCTAGGAGAGCCATTACACGAGTAGTCCCTAGCCAGGGCAAGCGAGATATACTGGTAGGTTTCCAGGTGTATTGGGCTTCACTCCGACACGACTTGTACCGCTATTAGGAGACTGACGTTTACCGCCCCCCTAGGCCCGCCATGCGATGTATCAGACGAACAGACCGGACTGTACGGAGATTGTCACATACAGACTCAGTAGGAGTTCGGATGGGTTCACCTCATCGGCCTTCTTATCGACATCTACCTGGGGACCGTTACGTACAGCTAGTGCCGCTTGCGGTCTGTGGTTAAACCCACTGCCAGCATAGTGTCGAGTCTTTAGAGTCCCACACAGAGAGTTTCCCTGCACTGAGCGAAACGTGTAGAGGCCGTATGGTTTTACGGCAGAGCTGCGATCACTTACGTACACTTGTGTGCGTGTGGTGTTCGGGCAGGCAATACTAGTAGGCTTTGGTTTAAGCCGGATCCTAGTATTGCACGGATGGTTTTGTTTTGTCTTCTGTGCATCCTCATTCTACGGAATACGGATGCAGGTGTGTATGCACAGTTTTCCGGAGCGATGAAGGAGGAGGTGCCACATTAGGGTTTTGGCAGTTGGTTCGGCCAAAACCGTTATGTGGCAGGCTCATTAGGGTTTTGACAGTTGATTCGGTCAAAACCATTTTGAGGCGGGCTCATTAGGGTTTTGACAGTTCGTTTGGTCAAAACCATTATGAGCCGCGGATATCATTTACTGATCCTTTTAGTGATAATTTTATGATGGCTAATTGCATTGACCATTTGACCCCGTTGACCTCTCTTGACTTTGTTGACCGGTTGACCGTGTTGACCATTGACTTTCAAGAGGGATCTACACTCTTCTTTTCATTTTCTTTTTCTTTTGGATTATGATAATGGTCATTTCAATGTAGCCATCAAACTTTATCTTGATGGGATTAGTAATGATGTTGTTTTTACATTATTGCAACCATGGTTACTTTTCTATGTATCATATTTTCTTTCTCATTCTCTCTCTTGATTATTCAAGTGAGAAGAAAAGAAATGAACCATGGTTGTTGCTCCTCCTTCTTCTTCCTCCTCTTGATTCATCTTTTGATCTCATGTGTTGAGAGATAAAGATCCCACAAAGACAAAACCATCCATTGATCATTTCTACACAACCCAGGGCTTCTAGATTAGCAATCTCTTCGCCCTAGTTACCTCGGCTCGAGGTGGAGCTCGGTGCACATCTCTCGGGTGGATCGTCTTCGAGTCAAGGAGGCCGCGGAGGTGACCAAAGTCCGGATCAACCATCGAGCAAGCAAAGAGAAGAACAACAAAAAGAGAAGGAGTTCAAGTTAAGGTATAACCCCTAACTGAGTAGATAAATCTCTAGTTAGGATGCTAGTGTATTATTTAGTAAAGATCCGGCTTTTACGGTCCATGTTGCCAAGTCCAGAAAAATTTTTGTTTTACCGTTTCCGCAACCCCGAAAGTACCGGGAGAGGTAACGTGGACCTAACAGTGGTATCAGAGACTAACTAAACATAAACTAGCTAGGTAGAGAAGTGTATCGAAGTTCGAAACGGAAAAATCGAAAAACCGAGTTTCAAAAACCCTTAGTTTCTGTTAAAAATTTTTCTGGTCAAAACAAAATTTGTCATACTCCAAAAATCATCTCACGGTTTTTAGAAGAAAGCCACCAAAAACGAGCCAGCAACTCGACCAAAGAGCCGCGGTTCCGCGGCCATCTTGGTGAGTCACTGGGTCGATTTTGGTGCAGTGTATTTCTGACTTGGTTTTAGGATTTTTAAGATAGTTTGTATGTGCCCAGATTTTCCAGAATAGAAATTTATTTTTGAGGGCCTATAAATCCGTATTTTTTTCCGAACTTCAATACACTTTGACTATAAAGGTTATATCTGTGATGTTCATATGTATTGAACGTCAGCTAATCGCTATATGTCGATTAGTCGGGGTTATACATATCTGTGATCTGTGATTGGTGCTGATGGTTTGTGTATATGAACTCGTTGGATTGTCGCGGATGAATAGCCGGGGTGGATGTGAGATGAGAGTTTCTTTTTCTTTCATTCATGTAATAAATTTGTAAATTGATGTAATATTATTTGTATGGCCGCACAACCGGGTCGGGGTTGTAGCCGTCATTGTATAATTCTTTTTACTGTTTTTGCTCCTAGGATAGACCCATGGAGGGGGTGCACAAACTACCGGGTATCTCGAAGTGCCGAGTGGCCTACTCACGGCGTTGAGGGAGGTTGCTTCGCTTCGGGTACTTGGCGGGTAGTTTGCCGCACCCGTAGGGGTCTTGGGTGGGGTATTGGCTATTCATCGCGACCGTGTAATCCGCCTTTCGTTGCAGGCTCGAACGAATCGCGGGTTCCTAGTATATCCAAAGTGTTCATCTGTGATCTGGATTGGCTATCATTGCTGTATATCTATATATAATAACTATTTAGGCGTTGCTTATATTTTACAGCCGCGCTAGTCCAGCCCCCGCTCTGTCGTTAGTTAAGTAACCTAACGGGTGATGACGGGGCCCCGTGGCGAATGCGAATGGCATAAGCGTACGTCATATTTTGGTTGTTTTCTGCAATGGTAGGATTTAAATAATGGGACGCATTAAAAGAACTAATGCAAGAAAATAAACCTAAAAGACGTTGTTGGAACAAGTTTTTCAAAAAGCTGTTATTGCAAGGACGTTAAATTTTTGTTTTGCATCGAGGTATTCGGTTATGAATGCCCAGCACCTCAGTCGACGAGGCAAGGGCCGAGATCCCTTCATCTGGAGTGACCCCTTGGACAAAAGTTTGAATCAGGGTAATAACTTCACTATAGTCGATTATTCTTGCTTTGCATCGAGGTATTCAGTTTGGAATATCCTGCACCTCATTCGACGAGGAAAGAGCCGAGATCCCTTCACGGGGAGTGACCTCTTTAGCAAAAGTTTTCGCCTATATATTTTCAAAAAGGTGTATCACGTTCCTTCAACGATATCAAGTTCATTACGTTAACGGGTTTTTCGCCAAAAACCCAGCCGTAGCCCTCCGTCGTTTCAGATAATTAATACTTAGTATTCGTGCTGCGTTTGTTGATTATTCGTCAAGACACAGTGAACGGTAGCTGAGTAATAATTCTCTGTTGCACTGATAGATGCGATTGGTTAGGACGGTCGCATGATTTTGTTGATTATTCGTCAAGGATCATGCGGGCGGGTCTAATGCAATCCTGGATAACGACGGGTTGAACTTGACTAGGACCTTTTGATTGGTTGATTTTTCGTCAAGGTCACTTGGGTCCTAGGGGCAAAAACCACATCGGGAGTTTCAAAAGTACTGAAACTTGCAGATTTAGCATACCTTCTGGAGTGTGGTGACTAGAGTGGATTCCATCTAGGTTATCACACAATGACAGTTGGATCCCGATCCCACTGATGAGTTGGTTTACTCTCGGGAGATTATTTCACTTAACGATCAATGCTATAAACCTAGTAGGTGTCTAGAAAGGTGTTAGCGGGGCTACGCCCCCAGGGAAAAGAGGTTCTTAAATTAAGGAACTTCGCGAAAGCGTTGGAAAACCTTATTCGAAGTACCGACACTAGCCTGGCTGAAAGGTTAAGCAAGTATTGTGACGTGAATTAAATCCCGGCTAGTTCTTCTTTTAAAAGGTTTTAAGAAGAATTTGAGGAAACAGTGGGAGACATCCTGGTTAGATAAACTAATAAACCAATCTAATCTTGCAAGAGCGCACGCTGAGTGTTTCTTTTCTCTCTCTCCAGGTAGCAACCTTTTCACGCCCTAATCAAGATAATAAAATGTATCGCTTGACCGATCCGAATTCTTATTCGGGGCTGGGGAACGTTGGTTCAGCTCTAACTTGTGACAACAGTCATAAGTATGAGAAAGGGAAAGGGGATAGTAAGGATTCCTAAGATACCCAGTTGAAGAAGAAGCATGGTTTTGCATCTACTTCAGGTGTTCTTGTAATTGAGAACTGTTTTACGGTCAGCCCTACCTCCTGGGTACTTGATACCGGATCAGGATCTCATATCTGTAATTTATTGCAGGGAATGAGAAAAAGTAGGAAAGTTGCACTGGGTGATATGTCGCTCAGAGTAGCGAACGGAGCACAAGTTAATGCGGCAGCCGTCAGTGAATATCACCTAGTATTGCCAAATGGCAAGACTATGATTTTGAATGATTGCTACTATGTACCCTCCATGGTTTGCAACATCATATCAGTTTCTTTACTCGATAAAGATGGATATAACTTTGTTCTTGACAAGAATATCATGAACATTTACCTTCATAAGGTACTGGTTGCAGAGGGTACACTGTGTAATGGTATCTACGTTCTAAATCAGAATACAGTTCTCAATGTACAAAACACACGCAAGAAGAAGAATTCAGATACGAATGAATCCTACTTGTGGCATTGTAGACTTGGTCATGTCGGAGAGAAAAGACTGAGTAAGTTGCATAAAGATGGACTCTTGAATGCGTTCGAGTTTTCATCTTATGAAACTTGTCAGTCTTGTCTCAAAGGGAAGATGACCAAATCTCCGTTCACCGGACATGGAGAAAGAGCAGCAGAGCTCCTGGGACTCATACACAGTGATGTATGTGGTCCGATGTCTACACATGCAAGGGGTGGGTTCTCCTACTTCATCACATTCACTGACGATCTCTCTAGGTTCGGATATGTGTATCTGATGAAACACAAATCTGAAGCTTTTGAGAAATTCAAGGAATTTAGAAAGGAATTAGAGAATCAGATTGGCAAAAGTATCAAGATCCTCCGGTCTGATAGAGGAGGGGAGTACTTAAGCACGGAATTCCTAGATTACTTAAAAGAGAATGGTATTCTCTCTCAGCTTACTCCTCCTTATACACCACAGCACAACGGTGTATCGGAGCGGAGGAATCGTACCCTATTGGATATGGTTCGCTCCATGATGAGTAGTGCTGAGTTACCTCTTTCATTCTGGGGACATGCGCTTCAGACAGCGGCATACCTTTTGAATCAAGTTCCATCCAAATCTGTGCCTAAAACTCCGTATGAAATATGGAGCAGTAAGAAACCATGTCTTAAGTTTATTAAGATATGGGGTTGTCCGGCCTATGTGAAAACACAGAAACCGGACAAGTTAGAGGCACGGTCAGTTCTGTGTAAATTTGTGGGATATCCTAAAAACTCACTAGGATATCTGTTCTACCACACTGAGGAACAGAAGGTGTTTGTATCTCGCCACGCTACCATCTTAGAAAGGGAGTTTCTTGCAAAAGAAACTAGTGGGAGTTTGGTAGAACTGGAAGAAATTCAGCGACCACAAAATGTAACTGAAAATTTGGAGGAACCGCTAGATTCAATAACCCCAAACGAACCTCAGCCACTCCGCAGATCTGGTAGGATTTCTCATCCGCCCGAGAGATACTACGGTTTTCTCATTGACGGGGATCGAGAGGATTGCATCTTGGAAGAAGATGACCCTACCAGTTTCAGGCAGGCCATTATCAGTAGGGACTCTGATAAGTGGCAGGAAGCAATGCAATCCGAAATGGAGTCCATGTATGCCAATAAAGTGTGGACCTTGGATATTGCTCCACCTGGGGTAAAACCCGTTGGATGCAAATGGATCTACAAAAGGAAACTTGGTGTAGATGGGCAGGTGGAAACCTATAAAGCTAGACTCGTTGCAAAAGGTTTTCGTCAAAGACCTGGTTTGGACTATGATGAAACTTTTTCTCCGGTGGCTATGCTCAAATCCATTCGGATCCTACTTGCCATTGCTGCCTTCCATGAATATGAAATCTGGCAGATGGATGTTAAAATGGCTTTCCTAAACGGTTGTTTGGAAGAGTGCGTTTACATGGATCAACCAGAAGGTTTTGTAGACAGTGGGAGCAGCGGGAAGGTGTGCAAGTTGCTTAAATCCATTTATGGATTAAAGCAGGCATCGCGGAGCCGGAACATCTGTTTTGATGAGGCAATCAAGGAATTTGATTTCATCAAGAACGAGGATGAACCCTGTGTCTATAAGAAGATTGTAGGACGAACTCCTAGTCTTGTACGTGGACGACATTCTTTTGATAGGAAATGACATTCCTATGCTACAATCGGTCAAGCTATTTTTGTCACAAAGGTTCTCCATGAAGGACCTGGGGGATGCCTCGTACATTCTGGGGATCAAGATCTATAGAGATAGATCCAAGAAACTATTGGGACTTTCGCAGTCCAGGTACATAGAGACCGTACTAAAGAGATTTAGTATGGAGGGTTCCAAGCGCGGTAACATACCCGCATTGCACGGAATTACCCTCTCTAAGAAGATGTCTCCTAAGACTGACGAGGAGAGGGTTCGCATGAACACTATATCCTACGCTTCGGCGGTAGGATCTATAATGTATGCGATGCTATGTACAAGATCAGATGTAGCTTACGTGCTGAGCGCGGTAAGCTGGTATCAGTCAGACCCAGGGGAGGACCACTGGACAGCAGTGAAGAACATTCTCAAGTACCTGAGAAGGACTAAGGAGATGTTCCTGGTTTACGGTAATGGAGACCTCAGGGTCGATTCCTTTACCGATTCAAGCTTCCAGAGTGACAAAGATGATAGCAAGTCTGTCTCGGGTTTTGTGTTTACCCTCAACGGAGGGGCGGTATGTTGGATGAGTTCCAAACAGGATACCGTCGCAGACTCGACGATGGAGGCTGAATACATTGCTGCAAGCGATGCCGCAAAAGAGGCGGTCTGGATAAAGAAGTTCATTAGTGAACTTCAGGTGGTTCCGTCCATTGTTGACTCAATACCTCTGTATTGCGATAACAATGGGGCTATAGCTTTAGCGAAGGAACCAAGGTCCCATCAGAAATCCAGGCACATCTTAAGGCGGTATCACCTGATCAGGGAGATCATTGATCGCCAGGAGATCGAGGTGCGGAGAGTGGACACAAAGGACAACACAGCGGACCCATTCATGAAGGCCTTACCCCAGACTCAGTTCGAGCGGCTGATCGAGATGATAGGTCTTCGATACGCCAGTACATGGCCTTAGTGCAAGTGGGAGATTGTTAGTGTGTATTCCCTAGAGGCCATTACTGTATCATACTAGTATGTATATTACTTGATGGAAGCTTGGGATATTCACAGTTGTACAGACAATCTTGCTCAATATAGTAGTATGCTACTTGGTTTGTCTCTACTTTAATGTGTACATGTGTGTTTATTTATTATATCACCTATACGCATTAGTAGAGCCCTTAGGATCTTTGCTTGATTACCGGCGTTGTGATGGCGATCACACTCGTGGGGCTGGGTAATCAACAAGCACATCCTTATACACGTCCCTAGTCGTGGGATTATCGAGATAGGGCATCGATACTCCGGAGTAGACTAGCGTATGCGCTTCTCATCCCAGCACGGGAGACGGTCTGTCCCACAGCCATCAGTACGTCATACTTGAGATAGTATGCTGGTGCTCGTTAGGTTACGAGTACACTGGACAGGACTCGTCGGGAACTGATGGTTGGTATTATACCTATCGTCAGTTATCAGTTCCCAGGTGACATGAGTACAGCTTAGTCCGCTGACTTGACACTGTCATTTCGCCTCGAGTGTGTTCCCACTGTTCTTTGATTACTACCCTACCACGGCTCTATTGAGTCGTGCAAACAGGTAGTAGTTGGGAGCAGTCCCGAAGCACTTGGAGGCAGTGACGGTTAGACAGGATTCGTCTCTCCCGGTATTGGGGGTTGACATCGCGCTGTGTCTAGGAGAGCCATTACACGAGTAGTCCCTGGCCAGGGCAAGCGAGATATACTGGTAGGTTTCCAGTGTTATCTCAGGGTGTATTGGGCTTCACTCCGACACGACTTGTACCGCTATTAGGGGACTGACGTTTACCGCCCCCCTAGGCCCGCCATGCGATGTATCAGACGAACAGACCGGACTGTACGGAGATTGTCACATACAGACTCAGTAGGAGTTCGGATGGGTTCACCTCATCGGCCTTCTTATCGACATCTACCTGGGGACCGTTACGTACAGCTAGTGCCGCTTGCAGTCTGTGGTTAAACCCACTGCCAGCGTAGTGTCGAGTCTTTAGAGTCCCACACAGAGAGTTTCCCTGCACTGAGCGAAACGTGTAGAGGCCGTATGGTTTTACGGCAGAGCTGCGATCACTTACGTACACTTGTGTGCGTGTGCTGTTCGGGCAGGCAATACTAGTGGGCTTTGGTTTAAGCCGGATCCTAGTATTGCACGGATGGTTTTGTTTTGTCTTCTGTGCATCCGCATTCTACGGAATACGGATGCAGGTGTGTATGCACAGTTTTCCGGAGCGATGAAAGAGGAGGTGCCACATTAGGGTTTTGGCAGTTGGTTCGGCCAAAACCGTTATGTGGCAAGCTCATTAGGGTTTTGACAGTTGATTCGGTCAAAACCATTTTGAGGCGGGCTCATTAGGGTTTTGACAGTTCGTTTGGTCAAAACCATTATGAGCCGCGGATATCATTTACTGATCCTTTTAGTGATAATTTTATGATGGCTAATTGCATTGACCATTTGACCCCGTTGACCTCTCTTGACTTTGTTGACCGGTTGACCGTGTTGACCATTGACTTTCAAGAGGGATCTACACTCTTCTTTTCATTTTCTTTTTCTTTTGGATTATGATAATGGTCATTTCAATGTAGCCATCAAACTTTATCTTGATGGGATTAGTAATGATGTTGTTTTTACATTATTGCAACCATGGTTACTTTTTTATGTATCATATTTTCTTTCTCATTCTCTCTCTTGATTATTCAAGTGAGAAGAAAAGAAATGAACCATGGTTGTTGCTCCTCCTTCTTCTTCCTCCTCTTGATTCATCTTTTGATCTCATGTGTTGAGAGATAAAGATCCCACAAAGACAAAACCATCCATTGATCATTTCTACACAACCTAGGGCTTCTAGATTAGCAATCTCTTCGCCCTAGTTACCTCGGCTCGAGGTGGAGCTCGGTGCACATCTCTCGGGTGGATCGTCTTCGACTCAAGGAGGCCGCGGAGGTGACCAAAGTCCGGATCAACCATCGAGCAAGCAAAGAGAAGAACAACAAGAAGAGAAGGAGTTCAAGTTAAGGTATAACCCCTAACTGAGTTGATAAATCTCTAGTTAGGATGCTAGTGTATTGTTTAGTAAAGATCCGGCTTTTACGGTCCATGTTGCCAAGTCCAGAAAAATTTTTGTTTTACCGTTTCCGCAACCCCGAAAGTACCGGGAGAGGTAACGTGGACCTAACATTATGAGCCTCACATCGGCACGACTTATCGGTTATTGGGGTCTGACGTTTACCATCGCTAGACTTGATATGCGACATATCAGACGAACAGACCAGACTGTACGGTAAGTGTTACTGGTTGGATTCACAGGAGTGTGAGCGGGCTAGCTCGTCGATCTTCTGATCGCTCAATACCCGGGTGGCCGTTACGTTTAGCAGATCGCTTGTGGCTTGTGGGTGATTGATATGATCATCATCTGCTGCCGGCGTATTGACGAGTCTTTAGAGTCCTACACAGAGGTTTCATGGCTCAAGTGAAACGAAATAGGGGCGCATATGAGATATGTGCGGGACCGAGAATGATGCGTATATGTGATACCGTATTTCATTCTCGCGATGAATGTTTCGATTGGTTATATGCGATATAACCTAGTTATCGAATCAAAAATTGATTCGATAAGTCGATTCATAGGATACTAGTCGGTTATGTGCGGCATGACCGGATCATTGAATCAAGTGTTGATTTAATGATTTAATGTATAATTATATATTTGATATATTACTTTGCATTAACTAGTATTGGTTCACTTTAAAAGGATTTTCTCACTTGAAGTTCACAAGTTGTATATGTGATATACTTTTGTGCACTTGATTGTATCATGTTTGATGATACATATACACTTGGATTTGTGTAAAGACTTAAACCATGTTTAGTGAATGGTTAGGGTTTCATATTTTCACTTAATTATTTATCTTTTCTTTTTTGAGAAATAGATAAAAGAAAACAAAATGGTTTCTTTTTATCATGAAGCTTGTTGAAGCTTCATGAAGCTTTGACCAAGTGACCACTTTGTCTTCTTCTCCAAACCCTAACCACTCATCTAAACTATAGTTAACTCTCTACACTTGACCAAGGTTAGGATATGATAAGTATTCATTTTTCATTATTCTTTTGAGATAACACTTATCATATTCTATCTTCTTCTTCATCTTCTTCTTCAAGAAAAAGCTTGCCACCATTAATGGCATCTTGAGCAAAAGTGTGAGAAATCCAATTCTAAAGTGAACCCACCTCCTATTTCTTCACCCTCTACCTCTTGCCAAGTAGTATAGGGTGTTTTCTTCACAAGTTTCACAACTTGGTGAAGTTGGAGCTTGATCTTGTGTAACCTCGACGTAGATCATCTTCGGCATCGTAGCCGACGACTTGTCCGCTCATTTCTCCGATGAAGCCGATGCTAAAGTCCGAGATCCGACTAGGACAGCGAGAGGACGTCTACGTGGAGCTAAGGAAGTGGAGAACCGGATCTACAAAGGTTGTAGCTTCTCACTTTTAGTTAAGATATTAACTAGCTTTATGTTTCGCCTAAAATTCTAGTTAACGATCCGTATTAGGGTTTCTCGGCACCGGAAAAATTTGAAATTGGCATGGTTGATGCCTTGTGAGACTTCATTAGCGTGCCTAGGAACCCTACATATGATATTTGGAGATGAGTCGATGAGATTGGGCATGGTGCCACGAGATCGGTAATATGATTTGGTTTGTATTATGAGATACGACATGATATTATAGAGGGTCCTTGGGCGATGTGTTTTAATACACACGCATATATATATATATATATATATATATATATATATATATATATATATATATATATGGTATCAGTATTGTACGAAACATAGATCAGTACCCCAGTTCAAGATATATAATGATAAGGATACCAGTTGAATAATGAGATAAAACCCATACCCTGATTTGGGATGTCGTACGATGGATTTACCGTACGAGCTATATTGATGATAGATCCGCGCTCTTGACTCGAGGATGCCGTACTATATATATTGTATCATATGTGATACTATTGAGGCGGGATCATCTACTATTTTATATATATATATATATATATATATATATATATATCGACTCAGATTTGGGTGGTTTCCTTACCTTTTCGATTAGTCTGTTAGTTTAGTCCTGTAGTTTACTTGTAGATGTTAGATTAGACTCGAGTCATACCTATTTCAAAACTAACGAATCATGAGTATTTTAAAGACAGGCCAAGGGATTCTACGGATATTTTAAAGGACGTACCTTTTCTTAAAAACACCGTAGCCCTACTTTCTAAACACACGATTCGTGTTATTTCAAATGGCAAAACTGTATGACTCATATTTATATAAATGCAGATTTTTTTATTATTGCGTTATTATTCATGTTCCATATATTCTTATTAGTCGCATCGCATTGCATGCTTATTTGTGTTTATTAAGTAATGATGAAACCTGTTGTTAGGACACCAACACCATTACCGATGATGCGTATGCTCCACATACACTTGCTTGCCGGCTCACACACATCTTCATCGGTAATTTATATGTCACGTACACTTTAGAGAACATTACTTCATTGACATGGCTTGCTAGCTGATAGTTCCTATATGTTATTGTTTTCATATGCTAGTTAGATATTGCATTTTATTACTGTGTTATCTCATGCATGTATATTCATATATTCATTTGCCATGCGATAGTATGGGCCAGTCCGGATTGCCGGAGCCCAGTATTCATTATTTATTTACATCGTTATTTGTTGATTTCGGATTTCCATGAGATTTATGGATTTGGAGAAACTGCAAGGATTTTATAAAATGATTATCATTTTTAAAGATAAAATTGCGGTTTTCTCATGATATGATTTGAGATATGTCCACCATGAGTTTTCTCGGCTCTTGAGCGATATCTTACACCCGATTCGAGGAGGAGGAGGAACCGTCTGTGGGTGCATGGTAGACCCGGTGCGGTACCCCGGGGAGAGAAGGTCGCAGATGATGGCGTTGAGCCTGTGACAGGGGAACACTACTGACCGGTGATTGTTTTATGACTCGACGGATATCCGGAGGATACCGATCGGAGTACAGGCCAGTCCGGATAGCCGGAGCCTGAAGTTTTGAGATTTGATAATATGGGCCAGTCCGTTTAGCCGTAGCCCTAGATATTAAGATTCGAGGTTGCAGGCCAGTCCGGATTGCCGGGGCCTGAGATATTGAGATATTGGGATTTATGTTTTGTGTCGATACTTGACACTGATTTCATGTTGATTTCATTGATGATACCTCGATTTATAAATATACAGAAATCTCACTAAAGTGAGAAAACAATTTTCACATTCATGATGTATTCTGTTTTTCATTATATTGCATTCATACCTCATATTTATGATATGTTGCTACCTGAGGCACTGACACGAGCACTTGGTATTACACTTATGTATAGATGTTTACCTTTGCCACCTTATCATGCTTCAGACCTTATCATTTTAAGGTTATATATTATGATCGTATTGACCTACGATTGAGTCATACATATGATTTCTGCTCGGTAATGTTTTCTACTCACGAGTTGGCAACTCACCCCCGTTGTGCCACAGTTTCTTTCAGGTTTTGCCTTACAGGTTCGTTGTGGCTTTGCTGGCACACTGCTCCTTTAGGGTGATTGCCTTGGTAGGTGGGTCCACTCGCATCGTGGCCACCCTTGTATTTTATTTATATTGTTGTATCTAGTAACTCCATCAACCAGACTTGTATATTTATTTCAGACTTAGTAGACCAGTTGTATATTATTTCAACCTTAGAGTCGCGCGTTGTATTATTATGGTTTTCTTGATGATTTTGAGTTTCCTTTTGAGTTTTGATCCTTGCCTTTGGCGTTGTATATTATATTGCTTGCGTTGTTGTGACCGCCAATTGGCGAAGAGCTAGCTCACGCTTGGGGATGCCTTTATATATATTATGCATGTTGTACCCTTTTGGGGCCAGTATTTACAAAGGAAACTCTGACGAAATTTTCAGAAAAGACTTGAGAGTTTCAAAATGCATACTTCGGCTTATGTTATTAAAAGTACTTGCTTTTAAAAAAACTAAACTCTTCCCTCTTTATTCTTTTTAATGGTTTAGATTTCTGGGATTTTTTGCTTACTTGAATTAGATGGGGTCCTATAGACTTCATATGATTCAAGTGCCAGTCACGTGCCATTTCGGGTCGTGACAGAATTGGTAGGGTTACTTGCCGCTCTCGTAGGGGTCTAGGGATGTGGGTTTGGTTATTCTTCACGACCGTGGAATCCGTGTTTTACATTACTGGCTAAATTTAAATCACGGAAATCCTAGTATATCCAATATTTCATATGTTGACTTCTGCTACTGTGTTCTGTGATGTGATCATATAACTGCGTGAGATGAATGTTATATTATATATATGATATATAATAAACGTTTCTTATGTTTTGCACCAACGCTAGTCCAGCCCCCGCTCTGCCGGTAGTTAAGTAACCTAACGGTGTATGACGGGGCCCCGTGGAGAATGCGGATAGCATAAGCGTACGTTCTATTTTCGTTTCATTTTTCTGTGATATTTAGGAAACATTAAATGATGGGACTTCATTAATGAGATTAATGAAAAGAAAGAAACCTAAAGATGTTGTAGAATTAAATTTTCAAAAAGGGTAGCTCTAGTTTTTGCTTTGCATGGTGGTATTCCTTGATGAATATCCAACACCTCATTCGATTAGGAAAGAGCCGAGATCCGTTCACCGGGAGTGACCTCTTTAGCGAAACTAGCAAATGCTATAACTCACTCGGTTTTGTTTTTGATAGCTTCTCTAGTTCTTGCTTTGCATGCGAAACTAACAAATGGTACAACTCACTCGGTTTTTTTTTTTGATAGCTTCTCTAGTTCTTGCTTTGCATAGTGGTATTCCTGAATATCCCGCACCTCATTCGATGAGTAAAGAGCCGAGATCCCTTCACTGGGAGTGATCTCTTTAGCGAAACTAGCAAAAGCCTAAAAAACACTCTTTTTCAAAATCATTAGATTCTACAACGATATCAAGTTCATTACGCTCATGGTTTTCTTAAAAACCTGCGCAGCCCTCCGTCATTTCAGATAAGTACTATTTAGTATTCGTGCTACGTTTTTTGTCCAGCGTCAAGGCGTAGTGTGTGGTTGCTGATTAGTACTTATCTGCAGCATGAGATGCGATTGGATTAGGGTAGTCGTACGACTTTGTTGGCCAGTGTCAAGGGTCGTGCGGGTGGGTTTAATTCAATCAAGAAATGAACGGGTTGAACTTTACTAGCGGCCTATGATTTGTTGGCCAGCGTCAAGGTCATAGGAAGCTAGGGGTAATAACCATTTTCGGGAATTTCAAGTGTTCAAATTTGCAATGAGATTCCATACCTTCTATGTGATGGTTGGATCGCGATACCCACTGCGAGTAAGAGTTACTCCTGAGAGAGATTTGCACTTTACAATTAGCTAATCAAGCAGGTGTCTAGAAAGGTGTCAACGGGGCTATGCCTATAGGGAAACGAGGTTTATTTTAATTAGGTCCGAGTGAAAGCACGGGGAACCTCCCTCGGAGTACCGATACCTGCCTGGCCGAATGATTGGTGAACCTGTAGGGTGTAATTAATTCCGGCTAGTCTTACCTTTTATAGTTTGAAGGAAGATTTGATAAAAAACAATGGGAGCCATCCTGATTTGATAAGATAATAACCAATCTAATCTTTTAAAGAGCGCACGCTAATGCATTTTCTTCTCTCTCTCTCCAGGAAGCAACCAATGTCACACCTTAATTAAGATAATAATATAGATGTGTTGACCGAACCCGCTTATTATACTGAGCCGGGGAACGTTGGTTCCTTAGTAATAGGGGAATATCAGGATTCTTGCTCCACCCGTACGAAGAAACAGTATGTTGATGCATCTTTTTCGGGTGTGTTCGTTATCGAGAACTGTTCCTCAGTTTGTTCTACGTCCTGGGTATTGAATACCGGATCAGGATCCCACGTATGTAATTTGTTACATGGGCTAAAGAAAGGTAGAGAACTAGGAAAGGGTGATAAATCCCTAACAGCAGGGAATGGTGCAATTGTTGCAGTCAAGGCAGTTGGCGAATATCACCTTATATTACCAACTGGTAATACATTGATTCTGAACGACTGTTACTACGTACCAAAGATGATGTGAAACATTATATCGGTTTCTTTGCTAACTAAAGAAGGATATAATCTCACATTAGAGGATAATGTTATGAACATTTTCCAAAATCAAGTGTTTATTGGGTTTGGTACGTTATATAACGGTATATACATTCTTAATCAAAGTACAGTTCTTAACGTACAGAACAGAAACAAGAGGAAAAGTTCAGAAATGAACGAAGCCTTCTTGTGGCACTGTAGACTAGGTCATATCAATGCGACAAGACTGGCTAAGTTGCATAAAGTTGGATGTTTGAATCTGTTCGAATTTTTATCTTATGAAACCTGCCAGTCATATCTCAAAGGCAAGTTGACCAAAACTCCATTTACGGGACACGGAGAAAGAGCCACTGAACTCTTGGGACTGATACATAGTGATGTATGTGGTCCTATGCCTACACACGCCAGGAATGGTTTTTCGTACTTTATTATATTCACCGATGATCTCTCAAGGTTCGGACATGTGTTCTTGTTGAAAAACAGGTCTGAAGCTTTTGAGAAATTCAAGGAATATAAGTGCGAAGTTGAAAACCAGACGGGCAAAAGTATTAAAGTCCTGCGATCTGATTAGGAATGAGAATACTTGAGCGGGGAATTCCAAGACTATTTAAAAGAGAATGGGATTCGCTCTCAGCTTACTCCTTTGTATACACCACAACACAACAGTGTATCGGAGCGGATAAATCGCACCGTATTAGATATGGTGCGCTCTATGATGAGTACTGCTGAGTTGCCTATTTCTTTTTGGGGTTATGCGCTTGAGACAGCCATGTACCTATTGAATATGGTTCCCACCAAATCTGTACCCACCACTCCATATGAGATATGGAAAGGGAAGAGACCATTTATTAATATGGTTAAGATATCGGGTTGTCCGGCTTAAGTGAAAACACAAAATCCGGACAAGCTCGAGGCAAGGTCAGTTCTGTGCAAATTTATAAAATATCCCAAAAATTCGTGAGGGTATATCTTCTACAACTCCGAGGAACAAAAGGTGTTTGTTTCTCGACATGCTACCTTTAAAAAAGGAATTTCTTGTAAAAGAAATTAGTGGCAGTGAGGTAGAACTGGAAGAAGTTCCAGTAGCACAAACTACAACTGACGATTTGGTGGAACCGTAGGATCCAATAGTTCCCAACGTACCCCAGCCACTCCTCAGATCTAGTAGGGTTCCTCATCCACCTGCTAGATACTACGGTTTTCTCGTAGACGGTGGGAGCGATGATTGCATCATGGAAGATGATGACCCAACTAGTTTCGAGCAGGCCATCACGAGCGGGGACTCTGTGAAATGGCTAGATGCTATGCGATCTGAGATGGGATCCATGTACACCAACAAAGTATGGACTTTGGAGGTTGCTCCTGAAAGGGTAAAACCCATTAGGAGCAAGTGGATCTTCAAAAAGAAGATTGGTGTAGATGGAAAAGTTGAGACATTCAAAGCTAGACTTGTAGCAAAGGTTTTCGTCAATGACCTGGCGTCGACTATGATGAAACCTTTTCTCCTGGCACTATACTTAAGTCCATCAGGATCCTACTTGCCATTGCTGCATACCATGACTACGAAATCTGGCAAATGGATGTCAAGACCGCTTTTCTAAATGGTGATTTAGAAGAGAGCGTGTACATGACACGGCCAGAGGGCTTCGTAGACAGTGGGAGTAGCGGGAAGGTGTGCAAGCTGCTTAAATCCATCTACGGATTGAAGCAGGCATCGCGGAGTTTGAACATCTGTTTTGATAAAGCTATCAAAGAGTTTGACTTCATAAAAAATATAGATGAGCCTTGTATATATAAGAAGGCTGTAGAGAGTAAGGTGGTCTTCCTCTTATTGTACGTGAATGACATACTCTTGATAGGAAACGATGTTCCTATACTACACTCGGTCAAGCTCTTCTTATCACATAAGTTCTCCATAAATGATCTAGGTGATGCCTCCTATATCCTGGGGATAAATATCTATAGAGATAGATCTAAACGGATGCTGGGATTGTCCCAATCCAGGAACATAGACACCATACTAAAGAGGTTTAGTATGGAAGATTCTAAGTGAGGTAATTTATCCGCTTCCTCAGGAATCTCTCCAAAGAGATGTCTCCCAAGACTGATTTGGAGAGAGCTCGCATGCAAGGGACACCTTATGCTTCAGCGGTAGCCTCTATCATGTATGCTAGGTTATGTACTAGACCGGATGTGGCTTACTCACTAGGTGTAGTGAGCAGGTATCAATCAGATCCTGGGGAGAAACACTGGACAGCTGTGAAGAACATTCTTAAGTACTTGAGAAGGACTAAAGAAATGTTTTTGGTGTATGGTAACGGTGAACTCCAGGTCGAGTCCTTTACCGATTCGTGCTTCCAGAGTGATAAGGACGACAGTAAGTCGGTCTCGAGCTTTGTTTTTACCCTCAACGGATGGGCGGTGTGTTGAAAGAGTTCCAAGCAAGACACTATAGCAGACTCGACGATGGAGGCTGAATACATCGCTGCCAACGATGCTGCTAAAGAGGCTGTCTGGATGAAGAAGTTTATTGCTGAGTTTGGTGTGGTTCCATCCATTGAGCATCCAATAGCTGTGTATTGTGATAACAATGGAGCTATGGCTTTAGCCAAGAAACCGAGGTCCCATTAGAAATCCAGACATATTCTTAGGCGGTATCACCTAATCAGGCAGATAGTAAATCGTCGGGTGATCGAGGTCAGGAGAGTTTACATGAAGGACAGCGTAGCGGATCCACTCATGAAGGTCCTTCCCTAAATGTAGTTTGAGATAATTTTTGGGATGTTGGGTATGAGATACTACAGCACATCACCTTAGTACAAGTGGGAGATTGTTAGGAATATGTATGCCCTATAGGCCATTATTGTACATGTGATGTATATTATAGTGGATGCTTGGACATATATAGAGGACTTTCTTGCTCGACATGATAGTATGCTATCTGGTTACTCTTTATCTTAACATGTTGACTGGTATTCTTTACTTTCTTTCTCTCACATGTTGATAAAGCCCTTAGGATATGTACTTGACTACCAGGATTATGATGAGATCAAACTAGTGTTAGTTATATGTATGCCCTAGAGGCCATTACTGTACATACGATGTATATTGTAGTGGATGCTTGGACATATATCGGGAGGACTTTCTCACTCGACGTGATAGTATGCTATCTTGTTGCTCTTTATCTTAACATGTACACTTATTGTCTCTCTATTACATGTTGATAAAGCCCTTAGGATGAGTACTTGACTACCAGGACTATGATGCAGATCATACTAGTGGGGCAGAGGTAATCGATAAGTACATCCTTCAATTGTTCCTAGTCGTGGGTGTATCGAGACAGGGCATCGATAATCCAGAGTAGACTAGCGTATACGCTTCTTGACCCATATGATGGGCAATGGATGATCCCACATCCATTGGTGTTTGACATCAGAGAAGGTATATGGGTGCTCAGTGGAGACTGGGTACACTGAACGGACTTACCGAGAACTTCTAGATGGTATTATATCTATCGTCAGATAGCAGTTCTCTGGTGACACTGGTACAGGTTAGTCTGTCGACCTGAGATTGTCATAGAGTATTGTGTGATTCCCACTGTGCTTTGATTTCCACCTTATCACATTCAAGAGAACGTGCAAAACGGTGGTTTTTGGGTACGGTCCCGAGTCACATGGAGGCAATGAGCGATAGGAGGGGATTCGTCTCTCCTGGTATTGGTGGTTGATGTTGCGCTATACTTGATTGGCCATAATAGCAAATACCTGACCAGGGTTGCTGAGATCTACTGGTAAGTATTATCAGTTGTTTCTTGAACCGTTATGGACCTTGCATCGGCATGACTTATTAGGCTATTGGGGTCTGACGATTACCACACCCAGGCTGTAATATGCGACATATCAGACGAAGAGACCGGAATGTACGGCAGTGTTACTGATTGGATTCGTAGGAGTATGAGCAGGCTTTCTTGTTGATCTTCTGATCGTTCAATACCCGGGTGGCCGTTACGTTTAGCAGACCGCTTGGGGCTTGTGGCTGACTGATATGATCGCCACCTACTGCCGGCGTATTGACGAGTTTTAAGAGTCCTACACAGAGGTTTCCTGGCTCAAATGAAACGAAGTAGGAGCACATATATGATATGTGCGGGACCGAGATTAATGCGTGTATGTGATACCGCATTCTATTCTGGCGATATGTGATATCGGACGGTTATATGTGATATAGTCGAGTTATCGGATCAAGTGTTGATTCGATAAGTTGATACATATGATATTAGTCGGTTGTATGTGATATAGCCGGATTATTAAATCAAGTGTTGATTTAATAATTTAATGTATTATTATATATGTGATATATTAATTTACATTAACTAATATTAGCTCACTTAAACATTTCTTTTTCTCACTTGTGTGAATATAGTATATATGTGATATATATTTATGTACATTTATTTGTGTCATGCTTGATGCCACATGCTTCATGGGTATTTGAGACTCACACCATGCTTGATATAATGAAGAGTTTTATTTATTTAAAGTTAATCAAAATTAGATGGAAATTGTCATGGCTAGAAGTTTGGAGAAGCTTATGCAAACCATTGACTTAGTCCACTAATTTTGTTTTACTTATAGATATTTATTAACCTAACCATTATTGTTAGCCATGGTTTATTCTCTACATGATTTAGTGTATGACACTAACGCACCCATGGTTGTTATTCTCACCTCATGAGTTTCATTCTCATCTCCACTTCATCTTCTTCTTCCTCATGAGAAAGCTTTCTAGCTTTTCTCAAGGTGATGAAATAATGTGAGAAAAATAAATCAAAAGTGAGCAAAATTCCTACTTCATCATCCTCTACTATATTAGCCATTTAGTTTAGAGTGTTTGCTTCACTAATCTACCATTAGTGAATAGGTAGCATGAGCTTGAGTCTCCTCGACGTAGATCATCTTCGGGCTCGAAAACTTCGAGCAAGCTTGTTCATTTCTTCATGTGAACCCTTCCTAGAGTTCGAGTGTTCACTACTTGGACTGAAGGGACTACTACATGGAGTTTTAAAAGTGAAGGACCGGTCTACAAAGGTTGTATTCCTCATTCACTTAGATGTAAAGTTGTTTACATTGTTGTTTCGTCTAAATCTCTAGTTAAGATTCTAGGTTAGAGTTCTTTAGTACGTCAAATTTTTGAAATTGGCATGGACTGTGCCTCCCGAAACCTTGCTGCCGCCCTAGGGAACCCAACAGTGGTATCAGAGCCATTCTAGAGAATTAGACGATATTTGTAGGATTATGAAACCGAAACAACTCCGAAACACCCGATACAAAAATCTAGTTTCTGTCGAATTTTTTAGAGTGTTTAAATTTTTTTTAAGCAACTGCAGAATGTTATATGAGATGTAACATGAACACAGTAGTAATTTGAACCCTCCCCACCTGTTTTTGGCCGGCCACAAGCCATGAAAATCCGAGCTCACCGGTTTTCCTGGGGCATTTTGTCTTCAAATTTCTGTGGTGTTCCAGTCTCTGGGTTTTGGTGTTTCAGGTGTTGCTTGTTTTTGCTGAAATTGCATGAGATGTTAGCTTTCTGTAAAGGCAATTCAGAGTGTTTCGTAGTCGTAATTCTAACATCTATTCGGGTTATTTAGATGACGTTAAAAAGTTCACACGGATATCAATAACCCAATTTTTCCCTTGCTGGAAATTTTCCAAGAGTTGGATTTTTTCGAGTTTAAAATCTTTAGAAAATCATGCAAGCGATTCTATGGACCCTCTAGAAGAATGATTCCCAAACTCGACTTTTTGGATCGCGGAACCGCGGCCATACCCTAGGGCTTGCGGCAGTTCCGCGGCGACATGAGTGAGGCATGGGTCGACCCTTCTACGGATGGTTCATAGGTGCTGTGGCATGCTCTGGGTGCATTTTGAACTCCGCTCAAGTGTTGAGCTTTTTGGGATATTTTGGGTGTTTGTTTATTCAATCGAAAAGTTTAACATCGTCTAGCTATCTGTGATTGTGATACAATATTTGAAATCCACATAATTAGTTATGAGATAACTAATTTGAATTTTATAAATCTAGCAGTTTAGTCTCATTTGATCGGTTGCCAAGGAATTTTGATGTGGATCAAAAGTCCGTCGCAATTACATAGTGTACGCGGATACTCGCCGGGTAACCTTACTAGATAGACACACCCCATAGCCCTGACCAAGTGACTATAGGAGAACCCCGTTGCCAAAAGCATCCGTTCGGGTGCTCGCGGCCGTGGTGTTCCGCCTTAGTGCACTTCGTCGGCGGCATTTGGGGTGCGACCGTCTACTAAATTTTTCGACGAGTATTCGATCAGGTTATGTCACGATCCAATTTAGGCACATGACCGGCACATAGACTACGTAACGTCAACAGGCGTAACGCAATTTAAGTAAGCCGAAAACCCAGCAATCTAAACCATTACAAGAAGGAAAAGCTAGAACACATTTAAAATCTTGATGCAAAACTTTAAGCTTAAGTTTGTTTTCATAAAAATTTTGGCAGGACCTCCTTTGTAAAAGCTAGCCCAAAATGGGTACAAACATAAGGTATAAGTAAAGCATCCCCAAACGGGAGCAAATCTCGCCCAACGGCGGAAACAACCACCACAACAGATATACGACACCGTAGCGAAGAAATGAGATAATCCACATAAATAAAGGCCGGCTCACACGAGCACGACAACCAGAGTCAGAAGAATATTCAACATCGATCCTCACAACTCGTCTCTAAGTCAATACATGAAGGTGGTAATTGGAGAATACTAGATACAAAATAGATACAATGTACATCATCGGATAACCGCAACCCACCTAATGCAAAAGGCTTCACAGCCAACCGTAGCGGTATCCGCAAAAGTAGAGATAATAAGGCGCCCTTTCTCGACTACTCTGAGGATCAGACCTACAAAACACTGCGGCACAACGGGGGTGAGTTGTCAACTCTTAAATAGAAAATAACATCATACTGTAATCGCAAGTATGCACTAACAACGATAATCGATCACATGTAATTTGATAGCATAAGTATAGCAATATGAATATGCAACTATCATGATCAAGGTACACCACCAGGGTACTATATCTACATGATTCAAATGCATATCAAATAAATGCGGAGTATGGGATAAAACATGTTATCCTCACGGAATCCTCATCGTGGCAGGACCAATGTCCATCAAGACAATCAAATTCTCCAAATTTCCTCAAAATCGGCCCTCAAATCGGCCCTCATAATCTGTAAGTCTTATGGAACTTGAGTGCCCAACATCGGCACCCAAAAATATCATGAAATACTCATGTCCAACATCGACATGTAAATCCACATATCGTACCTGTACATCTCACAGAACCTGAGTGTCCAACTCGACACTCGAAATCCTCGGAACCTGAATGTCCAACCTCGACACTCGCAATCCCCATATCCGTACATCTCACGGAACATAAGTGCCCAACATTGACACTCGAAATCCCCAAATCCATATATCTCTCGGAACATAAGTGCCCAACATCGACACTCGAAGTCCCAAAATCCATATATCTCTCGCAACATAAGTGCCCAATATCGACACTCGAAGTCCCCAAATCCATATATCTCTATGCTTAAATCCATGTAATATGATGTATGCAACATAGAACAACAATATGAGCATATCAAGGGAAAATCCGCTATTTAAATGCATCAAGTCATTAAATATATCATGCGGTTTTCCAATTATTCAAATACAACGCAACATCATATAAAGTGAACATGTAGCTATGTATGCATGATGTACATGTAGCTATATCTCATATGTGTATACACTTGTCAATAATGATACAATACCATATAGGTATAAGTGTAGCCGTAGCATAGCAAGGCATGTGTGTAAGCATGTAAGTTTACAGGTATGCTATATTTTATATGCGCAACCGCACAAGAATTAATGCCTCAATGTCACTAATCAATACGATATCATATATGTATGTGTATTGTGCTTATCATGGAAATTACCGACAGTGTGTGTAGCATACAATTAGTGCTCATGCAACATGAACTGTAAATAATAGTGCAGTGTCCACAGGGTACAAGTATATGCACAACAAGTAATAATATGCAATGGTGTCCAAGCATAATTTCTATATGTGCATATAAGCATGCAGCTAATATCTTATCATATCACATCTAGCTCTGACGCTTAACGCCATACGGGCGATTTCCCCGTAGATGTTAAATCTACTCACCGACAGTCGTGGGCTAGGTAAATCCAATCACCAGCTTCCTTTTCTTCGCAGCGTCCGAAGTCCCCACTTGCAATCCTATTAACACAAACATAACATGTGCAAATCTCAGAAATCGATCAATATCATGTACACTATGTTTAACCGACACACCAACTCCAAACCAACTCACAAGTGTTCGTCTAGTGGTTAACGTGTGTGGCGACACCCCAAAACCAACCCAGACGCAACAATTACACAAGATCACGAACCGTGTCGGATAACGCGACACGCGTAATCAAAACACTAGATTAAAGCAAAGTGATCCCAGATTTTGTATACTGTAAAAACTCAAAAATCAAACAGTACCAAACACCTCTAAACAACTGCAGACAGCTACTCTACAAAAACCAAATCCTAACTCCCTCCATCGGCCGAGCTCGCCGGAATTTTCCCTATTGTCACCGGCCAAAACCGGTGGGATGGGGTTCGTGCTTCAGGTGTATTCTCAAGGTCACTAGCACAACACTACTACATTGCTAGATTTTTCAGTAAAGACTCCAGGTCATAGCAGATCACAGAGACTACAATATGACACTAAAAATACGATATTTTCAAAAAGCTAAACCTTTAGTGTTCTAAACCATAACTACAAGGCAACACAACCATATAAACACCTAAATATCAGTTAGAGGTCATTACCTAGCCACTCTTGCTAAAAAATCCTAACTTTCCAAGCTCCAAGGCAACCTAATGGCTAAAACATGATATGAGAAGTGTTTTAGTGGGATTTTATGAAGTTTTTGCAAGGATTTGTGAAGGGAATGTGAGGGTTGCAGTTTGAGGTTAGAGGAGATGAACAAATAATTGTGTAGAGATGAGAATGAGAGTGTGAGGGGAAATGATGATGAGAGGGTGAATGTAGGGTGAGCATAGCCTTACACTTACTCTCTCCCTCTCCTCATTAAAGCTTGCATTAACTCCCTCATGACTCACCTAGCCACCTCCCTCATTCCAAAAAGAACTAGATATTTCTCATACAAAATATCAAGACAAGGTTAAATCAAGGCAAAGATTAGCTTAAGGTGTTTTGGCTACTAAACAAGGTTAACACTAACTAACCCTCACATTAACGTGCTCATGTATGTGCAAACCATAACAAATAATAATAAAATATTAATTAATTGTTGTAAAATGTAAGGAAACCGATTTGGTAAACTTTTTACTAAAACCCGCATTAACGCTTAATTAACACTAACCGCATTTCTAAGGTGTTACAATCTCCCCCCTTAAAGAAAATTCGTCCCCGAATTAAAATTCTTACTTAGCGTACCTTTAAAGAGATGAGGGAACTTCTTCTGCATCTCGCTCTCGGCCTCCCAAGTGATCTCCTCACTAGTCGGGCTACGGCAAAGAACCTTCACAGATGGCAAAACCCTTGACCGAAGTTTCTTCACCTGCCGATCCAAAATAACTACCGGCTGCTCGGTGAACGAAAGATCGCGCTCAAGCTGAACGGACTGGTGCTGAATCATGAGAGAAGGATCATGAAGGTATCTACGAAGAATCGACACATGGAACACGGGATGAACGTCCGGAAAACTGGGCGGGAGCGCCAAACGATAAGCAACGGTACCAACTCGCTCAAGGATCTCAAAAGGACCTACAAATCTGGGACTGAGCTTTCCTTTTCTCCCAAATCTCATAATGCCCTTCATAGGAGAAATCCGCAGGAATATATGATCCCCCATAGCGAACTCAAGTTTGCGACGACGACGGTCGGCATATGACTTCTGTCTGCAATGGGCTGCTCTCATCTGTCCTAAATCAGCTGGATCTTCTCCGTAGTCTCCTGAACTAGCTGGGGTCCCAAAACCCTACTCTCACTGAGTTCGGTCCAACAGACTGGCGATCAACACTTCCTACCATATAAATCCTCAAAAGCTGCTATCTGAATAGTCTCCTGAAAGCTGTTGTTGTAGGAGAACTCAATCAACGGCAAGTGACGATCTCAACTGCCACCAAAATCAAGCACACACGCCCGAAGAATATCCTCTAGAGTCTGTATCGTCCGCTCTGACTGACCATCGGTCCGCGGATGGAAAGCGGTGCTAAAGCTCAACCGGGTACCCAAAGCTTCCTGAAACTTCTGCCAAAGACGGCTAGTAAACTGGGTGCCCCTGTCGGATACAATGCATGCGGGAACGCCATGTAAATGCACAATCACATCTATATACAACTGAGAATATTGAGCATAACCGAAAGTGGTCTTCACTCGAAAGAAGTGAGCCGCTTTCGTCAACCGGTCAACAATCATCGAAATGGATTCATACCCCCGACTGGTCCGGGGTAGACCCACAACAAAGTCCATGGAAATCTGCTCCCATTTCCACTCAAGAATGGGTAAAGGCTGCAACTCTCCAGCCGGTCTCTGATGCTCAGCCTTGACTTGCTGACAAGTCAGGCACCTTGAAACGAAGTCCGAAATATCGCGCTTCATCCCTTCCCACCAGTAAATGTCTCTCAAGTTACGGTACATCTAGGTGGAACCTGGAAGAACGCTAAAGGCTGACTGATGTGCCTGCTCTAGGATCTCGCGCCTCAACCCATTAATATCTCGTACACATAAGCGAGTCCCATAATATAGCACACCCTAGTCATCAGTCAAGAACTCCGAATCTGTACCCTGCCGAACAAGCTCAAAAATCTCAGACAAACGGGCATCACTGGGCTGCGCCTCACAGATACGATCAAGTAGAAGTGGACGGGCGCGGACATGAGCAAGCTGTCCCCCATTGGAAGTGAACTCGACCTGAACTCTACCATCGCACAAGATCTGCCAATCCGCAGAAGACTGTCTCTGAACTGCGCTCAACTAGGATAAGCTACCCCCGGGCCTACGACTCAAAGCATCAGCTACCACTTTCGCCTTGCCCGGGTGATAAAGGATCTCACAATCCTTCAGAAGCTCCATCCAACGGCGCTGTCTGAGATTCAGGTCCCACTGCTGGAAGATGTATGATCAGTCGAAAATATTGCATTCTCAACACGTCAATTTCCTTACTCTTATCAATCATCTAAGGGTGTTTATTGTAAATATAACACGGATTGCGAATTCATCTGTAAAATACCAAATAACACGTGTTATAGTTATAATTGACATTCTAGAGGGAAATTGAGTGCTTATTACTACACACATGATTTTGTATATCTCAACACTGTTTATCAAGATTGTGTGCAGAAAATCCTTCAGGTTAAAGAGCCGGAATCACAAAAGTGCCGATAAAACGCAGCAAGTCAAAGACTTGAGATCTGGCAGCAAACAAGAAAGAATAATGAGATTCCAGACATTAGAAGATTCCCTACAAGACAAAACCAAGCAATTCAGAGAAAATGAGCCATCAAGGCCACTAAATGGCCGCAGATCCGCCACCGATCCAGGCCGATCCGCCGCGGTTCCGCGGCCTGGTTGACTCGGCAGCAGTTCAAAATGCGTCAGAATATTCCATTTAACTGCCAGGCTTCTAGAAGACCCTCAAAGACCACATGGCTTCCTCCCGAAGGCTCTGAATAATATACTCATTCTAGAATATTCCCTCCAACAAGGTTATTCTAGAAGGCTCTCTCCAACAACCTTATTCTAGAGGGTTCTCTCTAACAACCTACCTTTTGGGAGGGAAATTTGAATTTGAATTTAAAAGGAGATCTAGATCTAGGGTTGAGGTGGTTCATTAGTCATTAATTAGGGTTGAATATTGAGCCAAATTTCCACAAGTTGGGTGACACAACTTGAACCAAAACCCTAACCCAAATCCATTTCCAAAGCCAAATCAAGATCATTTTGAGAAACAAATCAAGCAAGCAACCATCGATCCTTTATCCGCGAAGCCAGTCTTCATCAAGAGCGTGAAATCCACGATGATCCAAGTCTCACAGAGATCGAGCGGAGCAAACTTCGACGGATATAGTTACTTCTTCAAAAGGAGCGATCGAGAGCAATATCTTGTAACCTCGAATTGAGGGAATGTGTAATTAGTCGTCGATTTAATAAAGGTGATAATTAGTTAATTCTTGCTTTCTTTATATTCTTGCACTATGAAATTTCTAGATCTTGAATCTTTTATTTTCATGATGCTTGAGTAAATCTCTGCTTGTTACGGAATTGAGAGATTTGGTAGAGCTAGTGATGATAAAATCCTAATACTAATCTTAAGTCTTATGAGATTTGTGAAATTTAGGAAAAAGAATCATCAATGACCTAATTTGGATCAAGATCACATTCTTACGAATTTCGTTGCAAATTAGGGATCAAATGATTGATGAATCTCTTTGCTAGAGGTTAGATCCGAATGATGATCAATAAAAAGACAAGGGATAGAGAAGGAGAAACCCTAGTTTCTTCAGTAGATCCCTAATCTTCATTCATTGCCACCGATCTAGCTACAAATTATCCATAGATAAGATTAGTAATTATTAGATTCATCATTGCTACCATTTCGAACGATTCCTACAAGCTAATCTTCATAATCTTGATAACTAAAGTGATTAGGACATTTCTTGATTCTTGATTCTAGATCTCTATTTTCCTTATGTTTCTTGAAATTAAAACTCACAAACCTTGAATCAATTTTCTTGCAATTTCTTTTATCTTTTCATTTCGACTCATCTAAAACAAGATCTATGAAAACACACATCTCAGTGGACGATCCGTATTCATTAACGCGCTACTTCGACACCGTTAATTGATTGCTGTATTGTAAGTCCACGTTACCCGTCCCCGGTTCTTTGGGGTTGCGGAAATGGTGAAAAACGATTTTTTCTAGGGTGGTAACATGGACTCAAAATACGGATCTTTGTTATACAACTATCTAACAACCTAACTAGGAGTTTTACCTACTCGGTTAGGGGGTTATACTTTAAATTGAACTCCTTCGTCTTCAACTCCTTGCAGTGGTCGGATCGGCCTCACCTCGTCGTCTCTTTGCGCCGAAGATGGATCCACCCGAAAGCTTCTACCTTTGGCTTCACTTCAAACTAGAAGAAAGTAGAACACTTGGCTTGCTAGACCTTGTGAACTAGGATGAGTAGAGAAGTGTAATGGGTTTTGATCTCTATGGTTCTTGTTTCTGAACACATGAGACAATAGAACCATGAACTTGAGAGAGAGCAAGAGGAAGAGGGAGAGCTCAAGCATGAGAGAGAAAGGAAATGAAAGATTGAGCAAGACTTTTGCCATCCAAGCTCTCATAATCCAAAAAAATGATAACAAGTAATAATAATTGAGTATTATGTGATGGTTGTTATCATATCAAATGGCAATATCATTTCTTGCATTAAATGCAATTTGTGAACAAAACAAGCAAGCTAAAGTCAATGCCAAGAAATGATAGCCATTGTCATGATGGTGGTCAACAAGTCCAACCCAGTCAACCGGTCAACAAAGTCAACAAGTCAACAAGGTCAACCCTTCAACCCAACCATGTCACAATAATTCTTAATTAATATTATTGTTAATCATATTTGTAATTCTCATTAGGGTTTAGCAAAAGCCAACAGTCAACAACCCTAATGAGAATTCTCTGCCTCTGTCTCTATCAACCGTGCATACACACCCGCATCCGCGTTCCGGGGAACTCGCATGCAAACGAGATAAAATCAATCCCAAAACGTATACTAGGATCTGGCTTAAACCAAAGCCCGCTAATAATAACTGCCCGGACACCAAACGTGCATAAGTGCGCGGATGTGACCGGACCCTGTCGCAAAACCATGCGACCTCTACTCTTTTGCCTAAAGGCGAATAGCTCTTTGTGTGGGACTCTAAAGACTCAGCACTACGCTGGCAGTGGGTTTATCCACAGACCGCAAGCGGCACTAGCTGTGCGTAACGGCCCTCAGGTAGATGCCGATAAGAAGACTGACGAGGTGAAACCCATCTGAACTCCTACTGAGCCTGAATGTGACAATCTCCGTACAGTCCGGTCTGTTCGTCTGAGAATATCGCATGGCGGGCCTAGGGGGCGGTAAACGTCAGTCCCCTGATAGCGGTACAAGTTGTGTCGGAGTGTAGCCCAGAACACCCTGAGATAACACTGGAAACCTACCAGTATATCTCGCTTGCCCTGGCCAGGGACTACTTGTGTAATGGCTCTCCTAGACACAGCACGATATCAACCCCCAATACCGGAAGAGACGAATCCTGTTTAACCGTCACTGCCTCCAAGTGCTTTGGGACTGCACCCAACTACTACCTGTTTGCATGACTCCTTTGAGCCGTGGTAGGGTAGTAATCAAAGTACAGTGGGAACACACTCAAGGCGAAGTGACAGTGTCAAGTCAGCTTACTAAGCTGTACTCATGTCACCTGGGAACTGATAACTGACGATTGGTATAGTACCAACCAATCAGTTCCCGACGAGTCCTGTCCGGTGTACTCGTAACCTAACGAGCACCCGCATACTATCTCAAGTACGACGTACTGACGGCTGTGGGACAGACCGTCTCCCCTGCTGGGATGAGAAGCGCATACGCTAGTCTACTCCGGAGTACCGATGCCCTGTCTCGATAGTCCTACGACTAGGGACCTGTATAAGGATGTGCTTGTGGATTACCCAGCCCCCACGAGTGTGACTTCTGTAAGTGCACGGCGGCGCCCCGGCCGTCAATCCGACGGCCAAATGCGGAAGCGGTGATGAACTTTAATTTTTCTTGAACTGGCAAACCGCCGCGCACTAATACCCGGATCGAACCATTAATTAGTCCTAGCTATCTACAAGAAGGGGAAGAGAGATATACCGACAGATCCGAGTCCTCCGGTCTTCTCGTCGTCGTCCCGATCTCCTGCGGAATGTCCCGTCTCCTCCTCGTCGCCGGAAGTGCACCACATCGCCTACTTCTTTTACGGGCTCCCACCTCAATGCCGAGGCAACTCGGGCACGAAGCTGGCTAGTCGACGTGCCCAAGATTTGCTGTAGAATGTTGTGTAGAACTTGTGTCTCATTTGGGGTTATCGGAATTGCCTTTTGGTGGAGGGATGAAAACAAGAAGTATGTGGAGGAGCTTGGAGAATTTTGGTGCATGAAATGAACAACCATTTTCCATCCAAAAATTTGGACAGCCCATATAGGAAGTGGCCGGCCAACTTGGTGAGGGAAGAGTGAGAAAAATGAGAGAGCCACACAAAAAGGGAGTGAGTGGAACAATGATGCAAAAAAGGAATCATGAAAGAACATGATAACAAATACATCCACACACAACCAACCTCACCCCTCATCATCATCAACAATCATGACTTTAAAAGTCAAGTCATGATGGAGTCAAAACAAGTCAATGATGGTGCACATCATGAAAGCCATCATGATGCAACAAGATGCAAAGAACCCCCTCCACTAATGCCTATTTGCAACAATGCAAATAAACCCTCCTCCACCAAACTTCGGCCAATGAACGATACAAAGGAAATCGGCCGAAACGAAAAGCAAACTGGCAACTCCATAAAACTGGTCCCGTAATAAATTACAGGAAAACCCCGATACTGTGCATACACACCCGCATTTGTATTCCGACCGAAATACAAATGCAATGAGACAAAATCTACACTGTACTATACTAGGATCCGGCTTATACCAAAGCCGGCTAGTATTATCCGTTCGATCCTGATCTGTGCAATACCGCACGTATCTGATCGAATACTGCCATATATCCATACGGCCTATAGTACAAATTGTCCGATCCTGATCCGTGCAATACCGCACGTATCTGATCGGACCTTGCCATATCTCCATACGGCCTCTACAACCTTTCGCCCGAAAGCTGAGTAACAGAATGTGGGGGACTCTAAAGACTCGTCAACACCTTGGTTGTGGATTTAACCACTAGCACGTCAGAGGTATAAGCCAATACGTAACGGGCTACCAGGTATTGACTAAAAGGGACGTCTGTGAGCGAACTCAGCCTGACAACCCTACTGAGCCTGTCAGTGACAATATCCGTACAGTCCGGTCCGTTCGTCTATGAGCATCGCATGGCGGGCCTAGGGCGTTGGTAAAAGTCAGACCCCCAAAAGCGGTACAAGTCGTGTCGGAGTGTAGCCCAGAACACCCTGAGATACTACTGGAATACCTACCAGTAAATCTCCTTGCCTCGGCCGAGGGCTTTGTGTAATGGCTCTCCTAGACACAGCGCGACCTCACCCCCAATACCGGGAGAGACGAACCCCTGAAGATACGCTCACTGCCTCCATGTGGCTCGGGACTGTACCCAACTAAAACCTGTTTGCACGACTCCTTTGAGCCGTGGTAGGGTAGTAATCAAAGTACAGTGGGAACTCACACGAGACAAATGACGATCCCCAGGTCGATGAACTAACCTGCACACATGTCACCAGGGAACTGCCATCTGACGTCTGGTATATGACCAACTAGCATGTTCCCGGCGAGTCCTGTCCGGTGTACTCATAACCCAATGAGCACCTATATACATCTTAGGTGAACCAACTGACACCAGTGGCTTGTGAGACCGGCCACCGCCCCTCGTTGGGGTCTCGACTGTATACACTAGTCTACTCTGGAGTATCGATGCCCTGTCTCGAAACTCACACGACTCGGGACCATTTAAGGATATGCTTATAGACCCCAGCTCCCACTTATATGATCGCCCTCATACTGCTGGTGGTCAAGCAAGAATCCTAGGGGCTCTACCAACGTGTAATAGCGACTTGTAAGGTCACCTAAAGCAGTACACGATGATAAAGGTAAACCAGATAGCATACTATCATCTCGAGTAAGACTGTCCTACCGGGATAGGTCCTCCCTCAATCATTGCAATCACGTACCTGTGACCTAATAATTGACTCTGAGGGCACTATCTCCAACAACTTCCATCACAACGCTGGTAATCAAGAAAAGATCCTAAGGGCTCCATTAATGTGTATAGGTGATATACTAAAATAAACACATGTACACATTAAAGTAGAAACAAACCAAGTAGCATACTACCATTTTGAGCAAGATTGTCTATACAACTGTGAATATCCCAAGCTTCCATTAAGTAATATACAAACTAGTATGTTACAGTAATGGCCTCTAGGGCATATACACTAACAATCTCCCACTTGCACTAAGGCCATGTACTGGCGTATCGAAGACCTATCATCTCGATCAGCCGCTCGAACTGAGTCTGTGGTAAGGCCTTCGTGAGTGGATCAGCAGTGTTATCTTCCGTAGCAACTCTCCGAACCTCGATCTCCTGGCGACCCACGATCTCCCTGATCAGGTGATACCGCCTCAAGATGTGTCTGGACTTCTGATGGGACCTGGGTTCCTTCGCTAAAGCTATAGCCCCGTTGTTGTCGCAATACAGAGGTATTGGATCAACAATGGACGGAACCACCTGAATTTCCGTTAAGAACTTCCTCATCCAGACGGCTTCTTTTGCGGCATCTACAGCAGCGATATATTCCGCTTCCATCGTCGAGTCAGCAACGGTTTCCTGTTTGGAACTCTTCTAACACACCGCCCCTCCATTAAGGATAAAGACATAACCCGACTTGGACTTGGAATCATCCTTGTCACTTTGGAAGCTGGAGTCAGCAAAGGCCTCGATCTGGAGGTCTTTTCCACCATACACCAAGAACATCTCCTTAGTCCTTCTCAGGTACTTGAGAATGTTCTTTACCGCTATCCAGTGCTTCTCCCCAGGGTTTGACTGATACCGGCTTACCACACTCAGTGCATAAACTACATCTGGTCTGGTACACAACATCGCATACATTATAGAGCCTACCGCAGAAGCGTAGGGTATAATAGACATGCGATCCCTTTCCAAATCAGTCTTGGGAGACATCTTTTTGGAGAGGGTGATCCCGTGACAAGCCGGTAGGTTACCGCGCTTGGAATCTTCCATACTGAATCTTTTCAGTATGGTGTCGATGTACCTGGACTGCGAGAGTCCTAATATCCTCTTGGATCTGTCACGATAGATCCGGATCCCCAGAATGTAAGAGGCATCACCCAGGTCTTTCATGGAGAACCTGTGTGACAAGAACCCTTTGACAGATTGTAGCATAGGAATGTCATTTCCTATCAAAAGAATGTCATCCACGTATAAAACGAGGAATACGACAGTTCTTGCTACAAATCTACTATAGATGCATGGTTCATCTGGATTTTTGATAAAGCCAAATTCTTTGACTGTCTCATCAAAAAAGATGTTCCAACTCCGCGATGCCTGCTTTAGTCCGTAGATGGACTTAAGAAACTTGCACACATTTCTGCTGCTCCCACTCTGAATGAAACCCTCTGGCTGGTCCATATAGACACACTCCTCTAAATTTCCATTTAGAAAAGCGGTCTTTACGTCCATCTACCAAATCTCATAATCGTGGAAGGCAGCAATGGCAAGAAGGATCCGAATGGATTTCATCATAGCCACTGGAGAAAAGGTTTCATCATAGTCCAAACCGGGTCTTTGACGAAAACCCTTTGCAACAAGTCTAGCCTTATAGGTCTCAACCTGTCCATCTACACCAATCTTCCTTTTGAAGATCCATTTGCATCCTACGGGTTTTACCCCATCTGGAGCAACGTCCAACGTCCATACTTTGTTGGTGTACATGGAGTCCATTTCGGTCCGCATTGCATCCAGCCATTTTACCGAGTCAACGCTCTGAATGGCCTGCTGGAAGCTAGTCAGCTCATCACTATCAATGATGCAATCCTCTCTATCCCCGTCTATGAGAAAACCGTAGTATCTCTCGGGCGGATGAGACTACCTACTACTCCTGCGGAGCGGCACAGGAATGTCCTGATCTTTCGAACCCTCTAGTTCTACTAAGCTTTCAGTAATAGCTCGTGGTTCTGGAATTTCTTCCAGTTCTATCGCGCTCCCACTTATCTGATTTTCCAAAAACTCAGTTTCCAAGAAGTGGGCATGACGAGAAACAAAAACCTTTTGTTCCTCTTCGCAATAGAAGAAATATCCCTTGGAGTTCTTTGGATATCCCACAAACTTGCACTGTACTGAGCATGCCTCGAGTTTGTCCGCATGCTGCTTTTTGACGAAAGCCGGACATCCCCATGTCTTATTGTGCTTAAGATAGGGTTTCTTCCCACACCATATCTGATATGGTGTGGTAGGCACAGTCTTAGTTGGAACTCTGTTCAAAAGGTATTCAGCTGATTCTAGTGCATATCCCCAGAATGATCGCGGTAACTTAGAGTTACTCATCATGGAACGTACCATATCCAATAGGGTCCGTTTCCGTCTCTCCGATACACCGTTATGTTGCGGAGTGTACAGAGGAGTAAGCTGAGAGAGAATTCCATTCTCTTTTAGGTAATCCAGGAACTCGGCACTCAAGTATTCACCACCTCGATCAGATCTCAGTGTCTTGATACTTTTGCCGGTTTGTTTTTCTACTTCATTCTTATATTCCTAGAATTTTCCAAAGGCTTCAGATTTATGTTTCATTAAGAAGACATATCCGTACCTTGAAATGTCATCCGTAAAAGTAATGAAGTAAGAATAACCGCTTCCGGCATGTGTAGACATTGGACCGCACACGTCGCTGTGTACGAGTTCCAAGAGCTCGCTCGCTCTTACTCCGTGTCCAGTGAACGGAGTCTTTGTCATCTTTCCTTTGAGACAAGATTGACAAGTTGCATACGATTGATATTCGAACGGATCCAAATATCCTTCTGTATGTAACTTCATCAACCATCTCTCATTGATGTGACCCAGTCTACAATGCCATAAGAAAGCCTGGTTTGTTTCCGGAGACTTTCTTTTGTGTGTATTCTGGACATTGAAAATCTGTAGTTGGTTTAATACGTATATACCATTGCTTAATGTACCTGACCCAATCAAAACTTGATTAAGGTGAATGTTTACAACATTGCTTACAAATGCAAATTCATAACCTTCTTTAGATAATAAAGATACAGAAATGATATTACAAGTTGCATTGGGTACAAAATAGCAATTACGCAAAACCAAAACGTGTCCATCTGACAATCCCAGGTGATAGTCCCCCACGGACTCAGCATCCATGCCAGCTCCGTTTGCAACTCTGAGGGTCATATCACCTGCCTTCAAAACCCTACGCTTTCTCAGTGCCTGCAAAGAATTACAGATATGAGATCCTGATCCGGTATCCAATACTCAGGAAGTAGAGTTTATTGAAAGACAGTTTTCAATAACAACACACCTGAAGCCGAAGCCGCAACTTGCTTCGGATCCTCTACAGTCGGTCAAATCATTCTTATCACTGAGGTTCTCCATGAAGGACCTGGGGGATGCCACATACATCCTGGGCATAAGGATCTATAGGGATAGATCCAAAAAGTTATTGGGATTGTCCCAAACCAGGTACATCAACACCATCCTAAAAAGGTTTAGTATGGAAGACTCCAAGCGGGGTGCCTTACCCGCTTGCCATGGAGTCACTCTCTCCAAGGATTCTTGTCCAAAGACCGATGAAGAGAGAGCTCGCATGAGCATTATACCTTATGCTTCGGCAGTAGGATCTATAATGTATGCGATGTTATGTACACGCCCAGATATAGCTTATGCACTTAGTGTTGTAAGCAGGTATCAATCCAACCCAGGGAAGAACCACTGGACAGCTGTGAAGAACATTCTTAAGTACTTACGAAGGACTAAAGATTTGTTCTTGGTGTATGGTAATACAGATCTCCAAATGGAGGCCTTTACCGATTCGAGCTTCCAGAGCGATAAGGATGACAGCAAATCCATCTCAGGGTTTGTATTTACCCTCAATGGAGGGGCGGTAAGTTGGAAGAGTTCCAAACAGGATACCGTTGCAGACTCTACGATGGAAGCTGAGTACATTGCTGCAAATGATGCCGCCAAGGAAGCCGTCTGGATGAAGAAGTTCGTCTCGGAGCTAGGAGTAGTTCCAACCATTATTGATCCAATACCTTTGTATTGTGACAATAATGGGACGATGGCGTTAGCCAAGGAGCCCAGATCCCATCAGCGGTCCAGACACATCCTGAGGCGCTTTCATTTGATCCAGGAGATTGTAGATCGCCGCGAGATCGAGATTAAGAGAGTAGACACAAAGAACAACGCCGCGGATCCATTCACCAAGGCCCTCCCTCAGCCGCAGCATGAGAGACTTTTTGAGATGTTGGGTATGAGATACGACAATAACTGGCCTTAGTGCAAGTGGGAGATTGTTGGATATATGTATGCCCTAGAGGCCATTATATGATAGTGGATGTATCTATACATGTATATATATATTCAGTATGCATTCTTTCTCGACATGATAGTATGCTATCTGGTTCTTCTTTATCTGACATGTTGATTTGATCATGCTTTTATTCATTCATACATGCTGATAAAGCCCTGAGGTTATTGGCTTGACTGCTCTGATTATGATGGAGATCATACTAGTGGGACATCTGTAGTCAATAAGCATATCCTGGAAAGTCCCTAGTCGTAGGTATATCGAGACGGGGCATTGATATACCAGAGTAGACTAGCGTATATGATACTAGACCCATGTGATGGGCGATGGATGATCCCATATCCATTGGTGTTTGACATCAAGATCATATACGGGTGCTCAGTGGTGACTGGGTACACTGGACGGACTCGCCGAGAACTCCTATATGGAATTATATCTATCGTCGGATAGCAGTTCTCAGGTAACACTGGTACAGGTTAGTCTGTAGACCCGAGATCGTAATGGAGTCTTGTGTGCTCTCCCACTGTACTTTGATTGCCACCCTACCACGGCTCTACTGAGTCGTGCAAACAGGTGACCGTTGGGTACAGTCCCGAGACACACGAAGGCAATGAGCGATAGGAGGGGTTTCTTCTCTCCCGGTATTGGGGGTTGATGCTGTGCTGTGCCCGACTGGTTATATCAGTAAGTCCCTGGCCAGGGCTGCTGAGATTTGCTGAAAAGTGTTATCGGTAGTTTCTCGATCTGTTATAGACCATTCACCGGCACGACTTATTGAGTTATTAGGGTCGACGTGACCATCCCTAGGCTCGATATGCAGCATATCTGACGAAGAGACCGGACTGTACGGTAGTGTTGCCGGATGGCTCGACGGGAGTTGTAGCAGGTTCGCTTGTTTTCTTCTGATCGCTCAATACCCGGGTGGCCGTTACGTTTAGCTGACCGCTTGCGGTTTGGGGGTACATGATATGATCATCACCCTCTGCCGGCGTATTGACGAGTCTTAGAGTCCCACAAAGGAGTTACCCAGTCCAGGCGAAACGTTGTGGTGCGCGTATGCGATATGCGCATGCACCCGATTAAAATGTGCGTATATGATACCGAACATTGATCGGGTGGCCTGCTTTTGGTGGGGTCGTATGAGATATGACCGGATTGATAAATTAAATGTTGATTTATCATCTAACCATTAGTTTTCTCACTTGAAACCTTTCTAGGGTTTGATGGATGTATGCATGCATGCATGTGTTTCTTTCTTTCATTCTACTTTCATGCACATGTGGATGTGCATTTATGTATACATACATACACCCATCCATCATGGTTGTTAGCATATGGAAATGGTCGCAATATAAGACTCACACCATGGATTAAATTATGGATTATTATTTGATTTTGGATTTAAAAGAAAATGAAAAGGAAAGGATAATCATTCTAGCTTCTACATTCTTCCTTTGACCTAACCATGCTCAACTACCACTAACCTAGGGTTATCCTTCTCTTTATCATTTAAAACCCAAGTTAAATTAACTATCCATCATTTAATCATGGTTGAAAGTGAGAAGGAATAAAATATAAAAGGTTATATTTAATTTCTTTTCACTTAAGGGTTATTGTTTTTCACCTCTAGTTAAAAATAGCCACCATCTTCATCCTCCTTCACCTTTTCCTCTCTAGTTTTTTCTAGTGAGTTAAACACAATTAAAGAAAGGTTTTTGAAGTGAGATCCATAGCCACAACATCATTCTACTCAAGTCTAGCCAACTTGATTAGAGTGTTCTCTTTGCTTTTCCAAAGTTGCTAGCTTCGACGGGAAACTTCAGGTGGATCGTTGTGGACGAAAGAGGACTATAAGTGGACCTTCTTCCAACACCCTAGAGATCAAGGAGTCAAGCAAAAGGGGAGCTACAAAGGTTGTAGCCTTCAAACCCTAATCTTTATTAGCTTAAAAGTTTCGTAACCCTAATTTTCTAGGATCGATTCCTTTGCATGTTCGTTTAGCACCATAAAAATTTAAACTTTTGGACATGTGATGCTTCAAAACACTTCATAGGGTGCTAGACAAACCTTTCACATATCACTATTACACGTTGATAGAGACCATAGGATTCTTGCTTGACTACCAACAGTATGATGGCGATCATATACGTGAGAGATGGGTAGTCTATAAGCACATCCTTAAAAGTGGTCCCTAGTCGTGGGAGTTTCGAGACAGGGCATCGATACTCCTGAGTAGAGTAGTGTATACAGTCAAGACCCTGATGAGGGGCGGTGGCCGGACTCACAAGCCACTGGTGTCAGTTGGTTCACCTAAGATGTATACAGGTGCTTATTGGGTTATGAGTGCACCGAACAGGACTCGCCGGGAACCTGCTAGTTGGTATTATACCTAGCGTCAGATAGCACTTCCCTGGTGACATGTGTACAGGTTAGTTCATCAACCTGAGATTGTCATTTGTCTCGTGTGAGTTCCTACTGTGCTTTGATTATTACCCTACCACGGCTCAAAGGAGTCGTGCAAACAGGTTTTAGTTGGGTACAGTCCCGAGCCACATGGAGGCAGTGAGCGGATCGGCAGGGGATTCGTCTCTTCTGATATTGGAGGTGAGATCGCGCTGTGTGTAGGAGAGCCATTACACAAAGCCCTCGGCCGAGGCAGGAGATTTACTGGTAGGTACTCCAGTAGTATCTCAGGATGTTCTGGGCTACACTCTGACACGTCTTATACCGCTTTTGGTGGTCTGACATTACCAGCCCCCTAGGCCCGATATGCGATGCTCATAGACGAACGGACCGGACTGTACGGATATTGTCACTGATAGGCTCAGTAGGGTTTCAGGATGAGTTCGCTCATCGGCTTCCCTTTCGGTCAGTACAAGGGCAGCCGTTATGCACAGCTAGTGCCGCTGACGTGCTTGTGGTTAAACCCACTGTCAGAGTATTGACGAGTCTTTGAGTCCCCCACAGATTGTTTCCCAAATTTGGGCGAAACGTTGTAGAGGCCGTATGGTTTTATGGCAGGGTTCGAACATGCACGTGCACTTGTGCACGTGTCTTGGTTCGGACAGATAATACTCTTCGGCTTTGGTTTAAGTCAGATTCTATTATTATATTGTGTAGGTATTGTGTAGGAGTATTTTTGTCTCATTGTATTTTTTATTCGGTCGGAATACAAATGCGGGTATGTATATACTGTTGTGGGGTAATCCGGTAATTTGTTACGGAATTGCTTTTTGAAGTTGCCAGTTTTTCTCCTTTCGATTAAACATTAGTTATAATATCTAATCAAGGTTATTGGTGATATATCATTTTTTGGGCCAAATCATCTTTCTTGCATAGTGGCCGAACCTTCCTTTGGTGAGGGGGCTTAGCTTGCTTCTAGATTGACATGGTGTATATGATGTGGTGTTCTATGCTTTAATTGTTCTTGTAAAAGCTTAGGATATTTTGTATGGATATTTGGTTGGATGTCGTCACCACTTGGTTGCTTTGGTTCCCCCTTCACTGTGAACATTCTATTGGCTGGCCCCACTTGTTTTGGTGATGGGATTAATTTCCTATGTTGATTAATACATGAGGTTCTCTACTTCACAATGAATCCACAGTGAGTTTTTCTTTGGTGGCCGAGCATTAATTGGTGCTGCCAATATTAGCCGAGCCCATTAATTGGGTAAGGAAATTTGTTTCCTTTTGAAAATTCCATTGCTCACTTCATCTCTCAACCAAGGCAACTTCATTTACCTGCACCCGATTCGTTGGGTGCCTTGAGACAAAGTATTCTACACTCTCTCTACTTCAATCTTGGACATGTCGGTTAGCAAACTTCATGTCCGAGTTGCTTCAGTTTGAAGCGGAAGCCTGTATAAAGATTCATTGACGTGGTGCCACTCCGACGAGGAGACCGGAGATCGAGCGAGATCAGAGATGCCGCGAAGAGCATGGGATGATGGCTTAAGACCGAAGGACACGGATCGATCGGTATAGCCATTCTATCATTTTACAGTTAGCTAGTTTAGTGTTAATGGCACAATCCGGGTTATAGTCTGCGCTAGCACCAGTTGTAAAAGTTTTTGTTCCGCGTTTGGCCTCGGATTGGAGGCCAGGGCGCTACCGTAGACTTACATGGTATCAGAGCCACGCTATTAACACATACTAGCTTGTTCTAACATGTTTAAAATATCGATCGAACGAAATTTCCAAAACTGCAATTCCAAATTTAAAGTTTCTGTCGAAATTTTTTTGTCGTCTAAAAATTAGTTTGAGTATGTCAGAAAATCGAGCATGCTTTTCTAAGACAGCAGAAGAAATTTGGTAGACTGATCTCACAAAACCGCCATGGAACCGCCGTGGAACCCATGGGTTTGCCGCGGTTCCGCCGCCGTTTTGGGGCTTCAGTGCACCATTTTTCTTCTGGGTGTCTTTCATGTGGAATTGTGGTTTCTGGAATATTTTGTTTGGGCCCAGATTTGTTTGAGTACTGGATTTGTACTTGGGGCCCACTTCGGGAAATTTTGTAGATTGAGATTTTAAATATGTTAGTTCATAGTGCTTACATTATATCTGCGACCGTGAATGTCATTCGAGAGGAAAATCTTGTCTAATTGCTATAGTCCCTTTAGACGGGTTTGCGAACGTGATATTCATGTTGATGTTCTGTGTTGTGCTGTGATGTTGCGGATTTGTCGTGGTGGATAGCTGTGTGCAATGGTACTGCAGTTTGGATTTATTTGTACATTTGATATCGCGGGGCGAGCGTCCGACATGTGGACTGCCGTCGCTGCCTTTTTGTATATTATTATTTTGGGGCACGACTGGGTTGAGGTCGATGTACCCGTTGTACATATTTTCATTTCTGTACTAGGTTTACCCCGCGATGGAGTGCACCGATAGCCGGGTTCTGGAGGGCAACGGGTCCGCATCTCATGGCTTTGAGAGGGAGGGGGCCTCACTCTAGAATTGGCAAACTATTCGCCGCACTCGTAGGGGGTACAGGTTGACCCAAGATGGAGTGCCCAAGTTACCGGATTCCGTAAAGTGCGGGGTGGTCCATTCACTTTGCTATAGGGGCTGTCTCGCTTCAGGTTTTGGCGGGTAACTTGCCGCACTCATAGGGGTCTAGGTTTCATTGCACAGGCTATCCACACGACCAGGGGAACGTCAGGTTTCAGTTGAGGCTCTGTGAAACCCGGGGCTCCCAGATTATCTGTATTGTTCTGTGTTGCTTATTACTTTTCTGTAATATTGCATTTATCACGCCTGGAGCGATTATTATATATTGGTATATATACTAGCAGATGTTGTATCTGTTTTACACCCGCTCTAGTCCAGTCCCCTCTCTGTCGTTAGTTAAGTAACTTAACGGGTGATGACGGGACCCAGTGGCAAATGCGGATGGCATATACGTACATTTTATTTTCGTTCTTTTCTGGTGTGATTAATTGATGGGACTGCGTTGATTTTGATCAATGCAAAGGAAAACAAACTTGTTTGACGTTGTTGGAACAGTTTTCAAAAAGTGTTATTACAAGGACGTTTTCTTTTGTTTTGCACAGTGGTATTCAGTTGGAATATCCTGCACCTCATTCAACGAGGCAAGGGCCGAGATCCCTTTACCGGGAGTGACCCCTTGGGCAGAAGTTTGCGTCAGGGTAATAACTTCACTATGTTAGTGTTTATGCCCTGGAGGCCATTACTGTATCATACTAGTTTGTATATTAGTTAATGGAAGCTTGGGATATTCACAGTTGTATTGACAGTCATGCTAAAAATGGTAGTATGCTACTTGGTTTGAGTTTACATTAATATGTGCATATGTTCTTTTAACGTATCGCCTATACATATTAGTAGAGCCCTTAGGATCTTTGCTTGATTACCAGCGTTGTGATGGCAGTCACACTAGTGGGGGCTGGGTAGTCTATAAGCAACATCCTATACAGGTCCCTGGTCGTAGGATTATCGAGACAGGGAATCGATACTCCGGAGTAGACTGGTGTATACGCTTCTCATCCCAGCATAGGGAGATGGTCTGTCCCACAGCCATCAGTATGTTGTACTGGAGATAGTATGCAGGTGCTCGTTAGGTTATGGGTATGCTGGACAGGACTCGCCGGGAACTGCAGGTTGGATTTATACCCATGTCAGATAGCAGTTCACAGGTGACATGAGTACAGCTTAGTCCGTCGAATTGACACTGCTACTTCGCCTCAGGTGTGTTCCCACTGTTCTTAGATTACTACCCTACCACGGCTCAAAGGAGACGTGCAAATAGGTAGTAGTTGGGTGCAGTCCCGAAGCACTTGGAGGCAGTGGCGGTTAGACAGGATTCGTCTCTCCCGGTATTGGGGGTTGATATCGCACTGTATATGGAGAGCTATTACGCAAAGTCCCTGGCCAGGGCAAGCGATATTTACTGGTGGCTTCCAGTAGTTTCTCAAGGTGTAATGGGCTTCACTCCGACACGACTTATACCGCTATTAGGAGTCTGACGTTTACCGTCCCCTAGGCCTGATATGCGATAGTCCTAGACGAACAGACCGGACTGTACGGAGATTGTCACATCAGGCTCAGTTGGAGTTCGGATGGGTCTACTCATCATCCTTCTTATCGACATCTACCTGGGGACCGTTACGTACAGCTAGTACTGCTTGCGGCCTATGGTTAAACCCACTGCCAGTGTAGTGTCGAGTCTTTAGAGTCCCACACAGAGAGTTTCCCTGCACCGGGCAAAAGGTGTAGAGGCTGTATGGTTTTACGGCAGGGCCACGATCACTTACGTACACTTGTGCACGTATTATGATCGGGCAGATAATACTAGCGGGCTTTGGTTTAAGCCAGATTCTAGTATTATACAGATGGATTTATTCAGTCTAAGATTATCCATGTTTTTCGGAAATACGGATGGGAGGGGCAGTCTCGTAATTTGTCGGGAAGCTTCTAGAAGAAGATGACTCATTTGTTTTTATTTTCTTTATGGATTAAACACAAATGAGGTGGAGAGATGAGTTGCAAATTTTCAATAAATGCTTAATGACTCATGAGGTGATTCACCATTTAGAATTAAATGAAGCTTACAAGATATTTCTAGATATTTATCAAAGAGATGTTTGTATGCTTGATATTATTCTTTCATGAGTGATTATTCATTTCATTATCACAAAAGCTTTCTCTCTCCTTAAGTTTTCATCTTCTTCCTCAAAACCCTAATAGCTCTCATGAGTTGAGAAACCTAGAGTTTAAGTGACTAACTAATCCATCTTATTACTCTACACCCTCTAGGACTTCTAGATTAGCGATCTAGGAGTCGTAGTTATCTCAGATTCGAGATAGGGGCTCGGACTATAGACTCTCGGGTGGATCGTCTTTGACTCGAGGAGGCCGTTGAGGTGCCAACGTTCCATAGAGCCTACGAGGAGTGGAGGATAGCGATGATGACCCGAAGGACAAGTAACGTGAGGTATAACTTCGAATCAGAGTAGTTAAACCTTTCGTAGTTTGCTAGTAATGGTTTAGACACGATCCGTGTGCTCAAGTCCGTGTTATGAAGCTTTGATAATTGTTTTTCATATATTCCACCTCCCCGCAAGCTCATGGGGTGCGTGACATGGACATACAGTGGTATCAGAGCCTACTAAACCTTTACTAGCTTGTTAGGAACTAATTAGAACTTCGATCGTCGGAAAAACATGAAAACATAACCCCGGACCCCTCAAGTTTCTGTCAATTTTAAACGTGTCGAAAAAATTATTTGATAGGTATGAAAATTCACAGCAAGAATTCTAAGAAATCTGGGAAAATACGAGCTTCTAACTCGGTGATAAGGCCGCGGAACCGCGGCAGATTAGTGATATCCGCCGCGGATCCGCCGCCGAGTCAACTCCGAGTTGACTCGGATTTGCACAGTAATTCTTGAATTTGGGTGTTTTGTTTTCCTGTATATTTTGTTTCTGCCCAGGTTACTTCAGTGCTGGCTTGCATTTGGGGTAGACACGGAAAAAGGTTGTCGATCGATATTCTAAGTTATTTGCTAATCGGGTTTTATCTGTAATGTTTAATGTGTTCGTAAACCTCCCCTAATTGCTAGTATGTCGGTTAGCAGGGGGTTGCACATTTCTGTAATGGTTTTTACTGGCTTGTGTATAAGAACTTGATTGGATCGTTGTGATGATTAGCCGGGGTTTGAGATGAGATTTTATATTCATTCATTCGATGTAAATTGTAACATGATGTAATATTCTTTTTCGGGGCACATCCGGGCTGAGGTTGTACCCACCGTTGTATTATTTCATTTACTGTTTTATGCTCCTAGGATAGACCCAAGATGGGGTGCACAAACTACCGGGTACTTTGAAGTGTTTAGTGGCCCACTCACAATGTTGAGGGAGACCGCTTCACTTCGGGTACTTGGCTGGTAGTTTGCCATACCCGTAGGGGTCTATGGTGGGGTAATGGCTATTCGTCACAACTGTGTAATCCGTCTTTCATTGCAGGCTCAAAGGAAACGCGGATTGCTTGTATATCCAATAATGTTCATCTTTGATCTGGAATGCCTATTATTGTGTCTGACGAATGTACAATATCTATATATGATAGCTATTAGACGTTACTTATGTTTTACACTCGTGCTAGCCCAGCCCCCGCTCTGTCGTTAGTTAAGTAACCTAACGGGTGAATGACGGGACCCAGTGGCGAATGCGGATGGCATAAGAGGACGTTGTATTTTTGTTGTTTTTTGCAATGATAGGTTAATTGATGGGACTGTTAGTTATATGTAGGCCCTAGAGGCCATTACTATACATAGGATGTATATTGTAGTGGATGCTGGGACATATATAGGGAGGACTTTCTTGCTCGACATGATAGTACGCTATCTGGTTGCTCTTTACCTTAACGTGTACACTGATTGTCTCTCTGTTACATGTTGGTAAAGCCCTTAGGATGTGTACTTGACTACGTGGACTATGATGCGGATCATACTAGTGGGGACATGGTAGTCCATAAGTACATCCTTCAAAGTCCCTAGTCGTGGGTATATCGAGACGGGGCATCGATATACCAGAGTAGACTAGCGTATACCTTCTCGACCCATGCAGATGGGCGATGGATGATCTCATATCCATTGGTGTTTGACATCAGAGATGATATACGGGTGCTCAGTGGAGACTGGGTACACTGGACGGACTCGCCGAGAACTCCCAGATGGTATTATACCTTACGTCAGATGGCAGTTCTCTGGTGACACTGGTACAGAGTAGTCTGTTGACCCGAGATCGTCATAGAGTCTTGTGTGGTTCCCACTGTGCTTTGATTTCCACCTTACCACGTCCAAGAGGGCGTGCAAAACGGTGGTTTTTGGGTACAGTCCCGAGTCACATGGAGGCAATGAGCGATAGGAGGGGATTCGTCTCTCCCGGTATAGGGAGTTGATGTTGCGCTGTGTTCGATTGGCTATAACCGGAAACCATTGGCCAGGGTTGCTGAGATTTACTGGTAAGTGTTACCTGTAGTTTCTCGAACTGTTATAGACCTCATATCGACACGACTTATCGAGCTATTGGGGTCTGACGTTTACCACCCCTAGGCGAGATATGCGACATATCAGACGTCGAGACCGGACTGTACGGTAAGTGTTACTGGTTGGATTCACAGGAGTATGAGCGGGCTTGCTCGTCGATCTTCTGATCGCTCAATACCCGGGTGGCCGTTACGTTTAGCAGACCGCTTGCGGCTTGTGGGTGTTTGATATGATCATCACCTGCTGCCGGCGTATTGACGAGTCTTTAGAGTCCTACACAGAGGTTTCCTGGCTCAAGCAAAACGAAATAAGGGCGCATATGAGATATGTGCGGGACCGAGAATAATGCGTGTATGTGATACCGTATTCCATTCTCGCGATGAATGCATCGAATGGTTGTATGTGATATAACCTAGTTATCGAATCAAGGATTGATTCGATAAGCCAATACATTGGATATTAGTCGGTCACATGCGATATGACCGGATCGTTAAATCAAGTGTTGATTTAATGATTTAATGCATAATTATATATTTGATATATTACTTTGCATTAACTAGTATTGGTTCACTTTAAATGGTTTTTCTCACTTGTTTGTGCACATTGTATATGTGATATATTTTTGTGCACAAGTTTGTATCATGTTTGATGATGCATGCTAACTTGGGTTTGTGTAAAGATTAAACCATGGTTATATGAATGGTTAGGGTTTTGTTTTCATATTCATTTATTTATTTATTTATTCTTTTTGGAAAATAATAAGCATAAAGAGAAAAATGGTGGCTTTCTTTATTTGTATATTGAAGCTTCATGAAGTTTTGAACAAGTCCAACATTTTTGTCTCATGCTTAACCCTAACCATTCTACTTAACCATGATTCATTCTCTACACTTGACCATGGTTGGTTTATGATAAGTATTCATTTATTTTCTATTTGGAAAATACTCATCATAATACATTCCTTCTTCTTCTTCTTCTTCTTCAAGATGAAGAAGCTTGCTACCAACAATGGTGCCTTGACAAAAAGAGTGAGAAATCCAATTCTAAAGTGAACCCACTTCCTATTTCTTCATCCTCTACCACTTGCCAAGTAGTATAGTGTTAGTTGTATGTATGCCCTAGAGGCCAGTATTGTACAGATGATGTATATTATATTGGATGCTTGGACATATATAGAGATGACTTTCTTGCTCGATATGATAGTATGCTATCTGGTTGCTCTTTATCTTAACATGTACACTTGTCTCTTTAAACTGTCTTATAGTTACATGTTGGTAAAGCCCTTAGGATGTGTACTTGACTACCTGGACTATGATGCAGATCATACTAGTGGGGGCATGGTAGTCTATAAGTACATCCTTCAAGGTCCCTAGTCGTGGGTGTATCGAGACGGGGCATCGATATACCAGTGTAGACTAGCGTGTGAAAGGTTCCTAGGCACCCTAGTGGGTTCTCACAAGGCATCGAACATGCCAATTTAAAAAAAATGGTGCCGAGAAACCCAAGACAACGGATCTTAGACTAGAAGTTTAGGCGAAATATAAAGCTAGTTAACACTTAACTACTAGGATACGGAAATACAACCTTTGTAGATCCGGATGTCCACCTCCACGGCTCCGCAATGATGTCTCCTCGCTGTCCAAGTCGAACTCCGGGCTCAAGCGTCGGCTTCGTCGGAGAAACGGGTGAGCTAGGTCGCCGGCTTCGTGTCAAAGACGATCTACGTCGAGGCATCGCAAGTTCAAGCTCCGACTTCACAAAGTGATGAAATTTGTGAAGAAAACACACTCTACAACTTGGCTAGAGGTAGAGGGTGAAGAAATAGGAGATGGGTTCACTTTAGATTTGGATTTTGCTCACTAGATCACAAGTTGCCATTGATGGCATGAAGGTTGCTCACTTGAAGAAGAAGAAGAAGATGAGCTAGAATATTATGATAACTTGAGTTAAATGAATAATAAACTCAATATTTATCATAACTTAACTAAGGTTAAGTGTAGAGAATTAACCATGGTGATTAGAGTGGGTTAGGGTTAAGCAAAATGACAAGAATGGTTGCATAAAGTCAAATGTTCATGAAGCATCTCATAAGAAACAAAACTTGCCACCATTATCATTTATACTTATCCAAATGAATAAAAGAACAAATAAATGAATAAATAAATATGCAAAACCCTAATTATCATAATAACCATGGTTTAATCCTATTCACTTAACCATATGATCAAGTATCATCAAACATGATACAAAAAGTGCACGAAAGCATATCACATATACAATGTGCATCAAGTGAGAAAAATCCGTTTAAAGTGAACCAATACTAGTTAATGCAAAGTAATATATCAAATATATAATTATACATTAAATCATTAAATCAACACTTGATTCAATGATCCGGTCATGTCGCACATAACCGACTAGTATTCAATGCATCGATTTATCGAATCAATGATTCGATAACTAGGTCATATCGAATATAACCATTCGAAACATATATCGCGAGAATGAAATGCGGTATCACATACACGCATTATTCTCGGTCCTGCACATATCTCATATGCGCTCCTATTTCGTTTCGCTTGAGCCAGGAAACCTCTGTGTAGGACTCTAAAGACTCGTCAATACGCCGGTAGCAGATGATGATCATATCAAGCACCCACAAGCCGCAAGCGGTCTGCTAAACGTAACGGCCACCCGGGTATTGAGCGATCAGAAGATCAACGAGCTAGCCCGCTCACACTCCTGCGAATCCGACCAGTAACACTTACCATACAGTCCAGTCTCTTCGTCTGATATGTCGCATATCAAGTCTAGGGGTGGTAAACGTCAGACCCCAATAACCCGATAAGTCGTGCTGATGTGAGGCTCGTAACGGGTCGAGAAACTACTGGTAACACTTACCAGCAAATCTCTGATCAGCCCTGGCCAGGGACATCCCTGTTACGGCCAATCGAGCACTGCGCAACATCAACCCCCAATACCGGGAGAGACGAAACCCCTCCTATCGCTCATTGCCTCCATGTGACTCGGGACTGTACCCAAAGACCACCATTTTGCACGCCCCCATGGACGTGGTAAGGTGGAGATCAAAGCACAGTGGGAATCACACAAGACTCCATGACGATCTCGGGTCTACAGACTAACCTGTACAAGTGTCACCTGAGAACTGCCATCTGACGTGAGGTATAATACCATCTGGGAGTTCTCGGCGAGTCCGTCCAGTGTACCCAGTCTCCACTGAGCACCCGTATACCATCTATGATGTCAAACACCAATGGATATGGGATCATCCATCGCCCATCACATGGGTCGGGAAGCGTATACGCTAGTCTACTCTGGTATATCGATGCCCCGTCTCGATACACCCACGACTAGGGACCTTGAAGGATGTACTTATGGACTACCATGTCCCCACTAGTATGATCTGCATCATAGTCCAGGTAGTCAAGTACAAATCCTAAGGGCTTTACCAACATGTAACTTTAAGACAGTATAAAGAGACTAGTGTACATGTTAAGATAAAGAGTAACCAGATAGCATACTATCATGTCGAGCAAGAAAGTCATCTCTATATATGTCCAAGCATCCAATATAATATACATAATCTGTACAATACTGGCCTCTAGGGCATACATACAACTAACAATCTCCCACTTGCACTAGGGCCAGCTGCTGTAGTATCTCATACCGAGCATCCCGAAGAGTCTCTCAAACTGTATCTGGGGAATGGCCTTCGTGAGTGGATCCGCCGTGTTGTTCTTCGTATCAACTCTCCTGACCTCGATCTCCCGGCGATCAACTATCTCCCGGATCAGGTGATACCGCCTCAGAATATGCCTGGATCGCTGATGGGACCTGGGTTCATTGGCCAAAGCCACCACTCCATTGTTATCGAAATACAAAGGTATTGCATGCTCAATGGATGGAACCACTCCAAGTTCAGTAATGAACTTCTTGATCCAGACAGCTTCTTTAGCAGTATCGTTGGCAGCGATGTATTCAGCCTCCATCGTCGAGTTTACCACGGTTTCCTGCTTGGAACTCATCCAGCTAACCGCCCCTCCGTAAAGGGTAAAGACAAAACCCGACTGCGACTTAGAGTCGTCCTTATCACTCTGGAAGCTGGAATCGGTAAAGGACTCCACTTGGAGTTCTCCGTTACCATACACCAAGAACATATCTCTAGTCCTTCGCAAGTACTTGAGAATGCTCTTCACAGCTGTCCAGTGACTCTCTCCAGGATCAGCTTGATACCTGCTCACTACACTTAGTGAGTATGCTACATCGGGTCTGGTACACAACATCGCATACATGATAGAGCCTACTGCCGAAGCATAGGGTATCCCTTGCATGCGAGCTCTCTCCAAATCAGTCTTGGGAGACATCTCTTTGGAGAGAGTGACTCCAGAGATCGTGGGAAAATTCCCACGCTTGGACTCTTCCATACTAAACCTCTTTAGTATGGTGTCAATGTACCTGGATTGGGACAATCCCAATATCCTTTTGGATCTATCTCTGTAGATCCTGATTTCCAATATGCAGGAGGCATCACCAAGATCTTTCATTGAGAATCTTTGTGATAAGAAGAGCTTGACCGATTGCAGCATAGGAATATCATTTCCTATCAAGAGTATGTCGTCCACGTACAATACGAGGAAGACAACCTTACTCTCTGCCACCTTCTTGTAGATACAAGGTTCATCTGGATTTTTGACGAAATCAAACTCTTTGATAACGACGTCAAAGCAGATGTTCCAACTCCGCGATGCTTGCTTTAATCCATAAATGGATTTAAGAAGCTTGCACACCTTCCCGCTGCTCCCACTGTCTACGAAGCCCTCTGGCTGAGTGATGTACACGCACTCTTCTAAATCACCATTTAGAAAGGCGGTCTTAACATCCATTTGCCAGATTTCGTAGTCATGAAAGGCAGCAATGGCAAGCATGATTCGGATGGATTTAAGCATAGCCACTGGAGAAAAGGTTTCGTCATAGTCCACACCTGGTCTTTGACGAAAACCCTTTGCTACAAGTCTAGCTTTGAAAGTCCCCACTTTCCCATCTACACCAAGTTTCTTCTAGAAGATCCACTTGCTCCCAATGGGTTTTACCCCTTCAGGAGCAACTTCCAAAGTCCATACTTTGTTGGTGTACGTGGAATCCATCTCGGACCGCATAGCATCCAGCCATTTCACTGAGTCCCCACTCGTGATGGCCTGCTCGAAGCTAGTTGGGTCATCCTCCTCCATGATGCAATCCTCGCTTCCACCATCAATGAGAAAACCGTAGTATCTCTCAGGTGGACGAGAAACCCTACCAGATCGGCGGAGAGGCTGAGGTTCGTCGGAAGCTACTGAATGCTCTGGTTCCACTAAATCTTCTGTTGTGTTTTGTTCAGCTGGAACCTCTTCCAGTTCTACCTCAGAGCCACTAATTTCTTTTGCAAGAAATTCCTTTTCTAAAAAGGTGGCATGTTGAGGAACAAATACTCTTTGTTCCTCACTGTGGTAGAAGATATACCCTCGCGAATGTTTGGGATATCCAACAAACTTACACAAAACAGATCTTGCCTCGAGTTTGTCCGGTTTTTGTCTTTTGACATAGGCCGGGCAACCCCATATCTTTATAAAATTAAGATATGGTCTCTTCCCTTCCCATATCTCATATGATGTGGTAGGCACAGATTTGGTGGGAACCCTGTTCAGTAGGTATGCTGCTGTTTCTAGTGCATATCCCCAGAAGGAAATAGGCAACTTAGCTACACTCATCATAGAGCGCACCATATCTAATAGGGTGCGGTTTCTCCGCTCCGATACACCGTTGTGCTGTGGTGTATATGGAGGAGTTAGCTGAGAGAGAATCCCATTCTCTTTTAGGAAGTCCAGGAATTCAATGCTCAAGTATTCTCCTCCTCGATCAGATCGTAGGATTTTAATATTTTTTCCGGTTTGGTTCTCAACTTCTTGTTTATATTCCCTAAATTTCTCAAAAGCTTCTGATTTGTGTTTCATCAGGAACACATACCCGAACCTTGAGAGATCGTCAGTGAATGTAATGAAGTATGAAGAACCATCCCTGGCATGTGTAGACATGGGACCGCATACATCACTATGTATTAGTCCTAAGAGTTCGGTAACTCTTTCTCCGTGTCCCGTAAACGGAGTCTTGGTCATCTTGCCATTGAGACATGACTGGCAAGTGTCATAGGATGAAAATTCAAACGGATTTAAATATCCATCCTTATGCAACTTAGCTAGTCGTGTCGCATTGATGTGACCCAGTCTACAATGCCACAAGAAGGATTCGTTGAGTTCAGAACTCTTCCTCTTGTGTGTGTTTGTTATGCTCAGAACTGTTGATTGATTTAGAACATAAATGCCATTGCACAACGTGCCTGATCCAACCAACTTTTGGTTACGGAAAATGTTCATAACATTGTCCTGTAATACAAAATTATATCCCTCTTTACTTAATAAAGAAACCGATATAATGTTGCATATCAGGTTCGGCATGTAATAGCATTCGTTCAGAACCAATGTATTACCAGTTGGTAATACAAGGTGATATTCCTCGACAGTCTTGGCTGCAACAATTGCACCATTTCCAACTCTAATGTCTTTATCACCTTCTCCAAGTTCTCTACCTTTCCTAAGCCCATGTAACTGATTACATATATGGGATCCTGACCCGGTATCTAATACCCAGGACGTAGAGCAAATGGAGAAACAGTTCTCAGTAACGAACACACCCGAAGAAAATGCATCAACATGTACTTTCTTCATTCGGGTGGCATGGGAATCCTGGTATTCCCCTATATCCTGTTCATTCCTATAACTCTTATAAGAAAGAACGGAACCAACGTTCCCCAGCACAGTATAACATGCGGGTTTGGTCAATACATCCATATTATTATCTTGATTAAGGCATGAAATGGACGCTACCTGGAGAGAGAGAGAAGAAAACACTTTAGCGTAAGCTCGTGCAAGATCAGATTGGTTATTATCTTATCTAATCAGGATGGCTCCCACTGCTTTTTATCAAATCTTCCTCCAAACCCTAAAAGGAAAGACTACCCGGGATTAATTACACACTACAAGTTCGCCAATCTTTCAGCCAGGCCAGTGTCGGTACTTTGAGGGAGGTCCCCCGTGCTTTCGCACGAACCTAATTACTGTAAACCTCGTTTTCCCAGAGGCGTAACCTCGTTAACACCTTTCTAGACACCTACTTGATCGGCTAATTGCAATGTGTAAAACTCTCCCAGGAGTAACTCTTACTCGCAGTGGGTATCGGGATCCAACTATCTCATAGAAGGTATGCAATCTCATTGCAAATTTCAACACTTGAAATTCCCGATAATATTTTGCCCCAAGCATCCTATGACCTTGACGGAGGTCAACAAACCACAGGGTGCAAGTCAAGTTCAACCCGTCATTTCTTGATTGAATCAAACCCACCCGCACGACCCTTGACGGAGGTCAACAAGGTCGTACGGCTACCCTAATCCAATCTGCATCATATGCATAAGCAGACAAATACTAGTTAGCTACCGCACACTACGCCTTGACGGAGGTCAACAAACGTAGCACGAATACTAAGTAGGATTTATCTGAAATGACGGAGGGCAACGCAGGTTTTCACAAAACCATGAGCGTAATGAACTTGATATCGTTGTAGAATCAAATGAAGTTTTAAAATGGAGTGATTTTGAGGCTTTTCCAGTTTTGCTAAAGGAGTCACTCCCGGCGAAGGGATCTCGGTCCTTTCCTCGTCGAATGAGGTGCGGGATATATCATATATATCGTTGTGCAAAGCAAAAACCCAAAAGCAGTCAAAAGCAAACCGAGTGTAGCATCTGCCAGTTATTGCTAAAGGAGTCACTCCCGGTGAAGGGATCTCGGTCCTTTCCTCATCGAATAAGGTGCAGGGTATATCATATATACCGCTGTGCAAAGCAAGAACTGTAGCTACCTGTTTTATTTTAAAATTCGATTCCACAACATCTTAGGTTTCTTATCTTTCATTAATCACATTAATGAAGTCCCATCATTTAATACCTAAACATCACAGATAGATATGACGTACACTTATGCCATCCGCATTCGCCTCGATGTCCCCTCGTGCACCGTTAGGTTAGGTAACTAACGACAGAGCAGGGCAGGGCTAGCGCGGGTGTAAAACATAAGTAACGTCTATATAATATATCCATCACAGAATCACAACACAGATATCGCAGCAGAATAAACATATGAAATATTGGATATACTAGGACGTCCGTGTTTTCAATACGAGCCAGTATAAAACACGGATTCCACGGTCGTGATGAATAGCCAATCCCACACCCCTAGACCCCTACGAGAGAGGCAAGCAACCCTGCCAATTCTAGGGTTAGGAGACCCGGACTCGACTCCTCGAGTTGGTCTCCCACTGGACCCCAGAACCCGGTTACTTGTGCTCCCCTCCTTGGGTCTATCCTAATGCGGAAAAGTAAATAATATACAAAGGGTGACAACTTCCGCTACCTGGAAGTGCCCCAAATAAAAGAATATTACATATAAGTTTTTACATGAATGAAAATGAAAAACACTCATCTCACGTAAAAACCCCCCGGCTATTCGAACACGACGATCCAATATAACATATCCAGCAACACATAACATCACATGTCATCAACGTAAGTAAGTATGCATACCCCAATTGTCGTTGACGTATAGCAACGAAACCGGCGATATGAACATACTACACTTACGGTCACAGAAAAGAAAGTGTAAAACTACAACAATTGAAATCCGCAACCTCTTTAGACATCACATGCCTAACAGTTATAAACCCCGCATTTTAGTCTCATTATCGAAAACTCTTTTCAATATCGTATGGGACTAAACTGCTAGATTTATAACATTCATCCAGTTATCTCATAACTGTTTGTGAATTCCAATTATTGTATCCAATCCCGGATAAATAGAATATATTAAACTTTCCGATCGAACATTCGAACACCCAAGTTTTCCCGACACCGATCAACACATGAAATAGGTTCAAAGACATTCACTTCATACCTCAGTACCAACGGTCCAGCCGTAGAAGGGTCAAGCCAACGCCTCACATGTAGCACGCCGTACTGCCCCAAACCCGAAGGTTCAAAGGGCAGTTCAAGACAGTCACATAATCGAGTTAAGGTTTGTTGTCTTCTAGAGGGACCTTCGCGTTACTTGCACTACTCAGAACGTCTTTTAACCACAGAAAAATCCAACACTTGGAATTATTCCGGCAAGGGAAAACCTGGGTATTTATATCCGGTCGAACTCTTTAACATATTCTACAGTTATCTGGAAAAACACAAAAGACGAAATTTGATAATCCGATCGAAATACCGAATCCCCAAAACAACTGCAGAAAATTTAACTCTGGAGTCAAATTAAAATTCCCAGAAAACTCAGAATAATAAATCAGGTATTACTGTGCAAATAAGTGGGGATGACGTCATCAATTAGACGCGGAAGCGCCGCAGAAATGAGGAATATGCCGCGGATCCGCGCCAAATTACACTGTTCATAGGAAACGATTTGCACAGTAATTCTTAGATTTTATTGCTGATTTTTTTAGGCATTTTTAATTGACAAAAAACCACAAATTACAGAAATGTCCAGAGAGCATGGTAATGGTTTGGGTTTCGGATCGATCGGACTTCAAATCGCGTCTAGACTTCGCCTAAGGGTCTAGCTAGGCTCTGATACCAGTGAAAGGTTCCTAGGCACCCTAGTAGGTTCTCACAAGGCATCGAACATGCCAATTTAAAAAAAATGGTGCCGAGAAACCCTAGACAACGGATCTTAGACTAGAAGTTTAGGCGAAATATAAAGCTAGTTAACACTTAACTATTAGGATACGGGAATACAACCTTTGTAGATCCGGATGTCCACCTCCACGGCTCCGCAACGATGTCTCCTCGCTGTCCAAGTCGAACTCCGGGCTCAAGCGTCGGCTTCGTCGGAGAAACGGGTGAGCTAGGTCGCCGGCTTCGTGTCAAAGACGATCTACGTCGAGGCATCGCAAGTTCAAGCTCCGACTTCACAAAGTGATGAAATTTGTGAAGAAAACACACTCTACAACTTGGCTAGAGGTAGAGGGTGAAGAAATAGGAGATGGGTTCACTTTAGATTTGGATTTTGCTCACTAGATCACAAGTTGCCATTGATGGCATGAAGGTTGCTCACTTGAAGAAGAAGAAGAAGATGAGCTAGAATATTATGATAACTTGAGTTAAATGAATAATAAACTCAATATTTATCATAACTTAACTAAGGTTAAGTGTAGAGAATTAACCATGGTGATTAGAGTGGGTTAGGGTTAAGCAAAATGACAAGAATGGTTGCATAAAGTCAAATGTTCATGAAGCATCTCATAAGAAACAAAACTTGCCACCATTATCATTTATACTTATCCAAATGAATAAAAGAACAAATAAATGAATAAATAAATATGCAAAATCCTAATTATCATAATAACCATGGTTTAATCCTATTCACTTAACCATATGATCAAGTATCATCAAACATGATACAAAAAGTGCACGAAAGCATATCACATATACAATGTGCATCAAGTGAGAAAAATCCGTTTAAAGTGAACCAATACTAGTTAATGCAAAGTAATATATCAAATATATAATTATACATTAAATCATTAAATCAACACTTGATTCAATGATCCGGTCATGTCGCACATAACCGACTAGTATTCAATGCATCGATTTATCGAATCAATGATTCGATAACTAGGTCATATCGAATATAACCATTCGAAACATATATCGCGAGAATGAAATGCGGTATCACATACACGCATTATTCTCGGTCCTGCACATATCTCATATGCGCTCCTATTTCGTTTCGCTTGAGCCAGGAAACCTCTGTGTAGGACTCTAAAGACTCGTCAATACGCCGGTAGCAGATGATGATCATATCAAGCACCCACAAGCCGCAAGCGGTCTGCTAAACGTAACGGCCACCCGGGTATTGAGCGATCAGAAGATCGACGAGCTAGCCCGCTCACACTCCTGCGAATCCGACCAGTAACACTTACCATACAGTCCAGTCTCTTCGTCTGATATGTCGCATATCAAGTCTAGGGGTGGTAAACGTCAGACCCCAATAACCCGATAAGTCGTGCTGATGTGAGGCTCGTAACGGGTCGAGAAACTACTGGTAACACTTACCAGCAAATCTCTGATCAGCCCTGGCTAGGGACTTCCCTGTTACGGCCAATCGAGCACTGCACAACATCAACCCCCAATACCGGGAGAGACGAAACCCCTCCTATCGCTCATTGCCTCCATGTGACTCGGGACTGTACCCAAAGACCACCGTTTTGCACGCCCTCATGGACGTGGTAAGGTGGAGATCAAAGCACAGTGGGAATCACACAAGACTCCATGACGATCTCGGGTCTACAGACTAACCTGTACAAGTGTCACCTGAGAACTGCCATCTGACGTGAGGTATAATACCATCTGGGAGTTCTCGGCGAGTCCGTCCAGTGTACCCAGTCTCCACTGAGCACCCGTATACCATATCTGATGTCAAACACCAATGGATATGGGATCATCCATCGCCCATCACATGGGTCGGGAAGCATATACGCTAGTCTACTCTGGTATATCGATGCCCCGTCTCGATACACCCACGACTAGGGACCTTGAAGGATGTACTTATGGACTACCATGTCCCCACTAGTATGATCTGCAACATAGTCCAGGTAGTCAAGTACAAATCCTAAGGGCTTTACCAACATGTAACTTTAAGACAGTATAAAGAGACTAGTGTACATGTTAAGATAAAGAGTAACCAGATAGCATACTATCATGTCGAGCAAGAAAGTCATCTCTATATATGTCCAAGCATCCAATATAATATACATAATCTGTACAATACTGGCCTCTAGGGCATACATACAACTAACAGCGTATGCGCTTCTCGACCCATGAGATGGGCGATGGATGATCCCATATCCATTGGTGTTTGACATCAGAGATGGTATACGGGTGCTCAGTGGAGACTGGGTACACTGGACGGACTCGCCGAGAACTCCCAGATGGTATTATACCTCACGTCAGATGGCAGTTCTCAGGTGACACTTGTACAGGTAAGTCTGTAGACCCGAGATCGTCATAGAGTCTTGTGTGATTCCCACTGTGCTTTGATCTCCACCTTACCACGTCCATGAGGGCGTGCAAAACGGTGGTCTTTGGGTACAGTCCCGAGTCACATGGAGGCAATGAGCGATAGGAGGGGTTTCGTCTCTCCCGGTATTGGGGGTTGATGTTGCGCTGTGCTCGATTGGCCGTAACAGGGAAGTCCCTGGCCAGGGCTGATCAGAGATTTGCTGGTAAGTGTTACCAGTAGTTTCTTGACCCGTTATGAGCCTCACATCGGCACGACTTATCGGTTACTGGGGTCTGACGTTTACCACCCCTAGACTTGATATGCGACATATCAGACGAACAGACCGGACTGTACGGTAAGTGTTACTGGTTGGATTCACAGGAGTATGAGCGGGCTAGCTCGTCGATCTTCTGATCGCTCAATACCCGGATGGCCGTTACGTTTAGCAGACCGCTTGCGGCTTGTGGGTGCTTGATATGATCGTCATCTGCTACCGGCGTATTGACGAGTCTTTAGAGTCCTACACAGAGGTTTCCTGGCTCAAGCGAAACGAAATAGGAGCGCATATGAGATATGTGCAGGACCGAGAATAATGCGTGTATGTGATACTGTATTCCATTCTCGCGATGAATGTATCGATTGGTTATATGCGATATAACCTAGATATCGAATCAAGGATTGATTCGATAAGCCGATACATAAGATACTAGTCGGTTATATGCGATATGACCGGATCGTTAAATCAAGTGTTGATTTAATGATTTAATGTATAATTATATATTCGATATATTATTTTGCATTAACTAGTATTGGTTCACTTTAAATGGATTTTCTCACTAGATGTGCAAGTTGTATATGTGATATACTTTTGTGCACATGTTTGTATCATGTTTGATGATACTTGCTCATTTGGTTAAGTGTAAAGAATTAAACCTTGGTTAAGTAAATGGTTAGGGTTTTTATTTATTCATTCTTTTATCTTTTTAATTTGGATTAAAAGATAAATGGAAAAAGAAAACAAAATGGTTGCTTTCATTCTTGAAGCATGTTGAAGCTTCATGAAGCTTTGACCAAAGTGACCATTTTGTCTTCATGCTTAACCCTAACCATTCATCTAACCTTAGTCAATTCTCTACACCTAACCATGGTTTACATTATGATAAGTATTCATTTTCTTTTTCATTTTATATACTTATCATAAACATCTTCATCTTCTTCTTCTTCATGAGATAAAGAAAAACCTTGCCTTCATCAATGGCAACTTGAGAAAATGAGTGAGAAATCCAATTCTAAAGTGAACCCACCTCCTATTTCTTCATCCTCTACCTCTTGCCAAGTAGTATAGGGTGTTTACTTCATAAGTTTCACAACTTGGTGAAGTTGGAGGTTGATCTTGTGTAACCTCGACATATATCATCTTCGGCACGAAGCCGACGACCTTGCCCGCCCATTTCTCCGATGAAGCCGATGCTTGAGTCCGGGATTCGAGACGGACAGCGAGAGGACGTCTACGGGGAGCTAAGGAAGTGGAGAACCGGATCTACAAAGGTTGTAGCATCTTTCTTTTAGTTAAGTAGTTAACTAGTTTCACTTTGTCGCCTAAAATTCTAGTTAACGATCTAGTCTAGGGTTTCTCGGCAGCGTAAAATTTGAAATGGGCATGGTTGATGCCTTGTGAGACCTCATGAGAGTGCCTAGAAACCCTACAGTGGTATCAGAGCCTAGCTAGAGCCTTAGGCGAAGTCTAGACGACGTTTGAAACCCGATCGAACCGAAACCCTAATTCCCGAGATGCTCTCTGGACTTTTTTCAAAAACTGGATTTATTCCAGATTAAAAATGCTTAAAAAATTCAGCAGGAAATTCTAAGAATTACGGTGCAAAATTTATCCCCTGATCTGTTAAAAGAGCGGCGGAACCGCGGCAGAAGCCTGGCTTCTGCGGCGGTTCCGCGGCCAAAAGATGACATCATCCATCCAATTTTGCACAGTAATTTGTTAATTGGGGTGCTGAGTTTTCTGGGATTTTTTAATCTGAACTCAAGAGTTGAGTTTTCTGGGGTGTTTTGGTGCTTCGATTATTCGATCGGATTATCAAATTTTGTCTGTGTGTATTTCCGGATAACTTTAGAATATGTTAAAAAGTTCGACCGGATATGAATACCCAACTTTTCCCCTGCCGGAAAATTTCCAAGTGTTGAATTTTTCTGTGGTTTAAGGACGTTCTGAGTAGTGCAAGTAACGCGATGGTCCCTCTAGAAGACAACAAACCTTAACTCGATTATGTGACCGTCTTGAACTGCCTTTTGAACCTTCGGGTTTGGGGGAGTACGGCGTGCCACATGTGAGGCATTGGCTTGACCCTTCTACGGCTGGACCGTTGGTACTGAGGCATGAAGTGAATGTCCTTGAACTTATTTCATGTGTTGAACGGTTTCGGGAAAACTTGGGTGTTCGAATGTTCGATCGGAAAGTTTAATATTTTCTATTTATCCGGAATGGGATACAATAATTGGAATTCACAAACAGTTATGAGATAGCTGAATGAATGTTATAAATCTAGCGGTTTAGTCTCACTTGATATTGAAAAGAGTTTTCGATAATGGGACTAAAATGCGGGGTTTATAATTGTTAGGCATGTGATGTCTAAGTATTTCATTTGATTAGGCATGCGATGTCTAAAAAGGTTGCGGATTCCAACTGTTGTAGTTTTACACTTTCTTTTCTGTGACCGTAAGTGTAATATGTGTTATCGCCGGTTTCGTTGCTATATGTCAACGACAATTGGGATGCGCATATTTACTTACGTTGATGACATGTGATGTTATGTGTTGCTGGATGTGTTATATTGGATCGCCATGTTTGAATAGCCGGGGGTTTTTATGTGAGATGAGTGTTTTTCATTTTCATTCATGTAAAAACTTGTATGTAATATTCTTTTATTGGGGTACTTCCAGGTTGCGGAAGATCTCACCTTTTGTATATTATTTACTTTTCCGCATTAGGATAGACCCAAGGAGGGGAGCACAAGTAACCGGGTTCTAGGGTCCAGTGGGAGACCATCTCGAGGAGTCGAGTTCGGGTCTCCTAACCCTAGAATTGGTAGGGTTGCTTGCCGCTCTCGTAGGGGTCTAGGGGTGTGGGATTGGCTATTCATCACGACCGTGGAATCTGTGTTTTATACTGGCTCGTATTGAAAACACGGACGTCCTAGTATATCCAATGTTTCATATGTTTCTTCTGCTGCGATATCTGTGATGTGATCATATGATGTTCTGTGATAGATACAGTATATAGTATATATGATATATTATATAGACGTTACTTATGTTTTGCATCCGCACTAGCCCTGCCCTGCTCTGTCGTTAGTTACCTAACCTAACGGTGCACGAGGGGACATCGAGGCGAATGCGGATGGCATAAGTGTACGTCGTATTTATCTGTGATGTTTAGGTGACTTAAATGATGGGACTTCATTAATGTGATTAATGAAAGAAAAGAAACCTAAAAGATGTTGTAGAATCAAATTTTAAATAAAAAGGGTAGCTACAGTTTTGCTTTGCATAGCGGTATATATGATATACCCTGCACCTTATTCGATGAGGAAAGGACCGAGATCCCTTCACCGGGAGTGACTCCTTTAGCAATAACTGGCAGATGCTACATACTCGGTCTGCTTTTGATTGCTTCTATAGTTTCTACTTTGCACAGTGATATATATGATATATCCCGCACCTCATTCGACGAGGAAAGGGCCGACGATCCCTTCACCGGGAGTGACCCCTTTAGCAAAACTAGAAAAGCCTCAAAATCACTCCATTTCAAAACTTCATTTGATTCTACAACGATATCAAGTTCATTACGCAATAGGTTTTCAGAAAAACCTGTCGTAGCCCTCCGTCATTTCAGATAAGTTGCATATAGTATTCGTGCTACATTTGTTGGCTTTCGTCAAGGTGTAGTGTGCGGTAGCTATGTGCTGCTTATCTGCTGCATATGATGCGACTGGATTAGGGTAGTCGTACGGCTTTGTTGGCTTTCGTCAAGGGTCGTGCGGGTGGGTTTAATTCAGTCAAGAAATATACGGGTTGAACTTGACTAGCGGGCTGTGGTTTGTTGGCTTTCGTCAAGGTCATAGCACGCTAGGGGCAAAAGCATTGTCGGGAGTTTCAAGTGTTGAAATTTGCAATGAGATTGCATACCTTCTATGAGATAGTTGGATCCCGATACCCACTGTGAGTAAGAGTTACTCCTGGGAGAGTTTTACACATTGCAATTATCTGATCAAGTAGGTGTCTAGAAAGGTGTCAACGGGGTTACGCCTCTGGGAAAACGAGGTTTACATTAATTAGGTTCGTGCGAAAGCACGGGGGACCTCCCTCAAAATACCGACACTGGCCTGGCTGAAAGATTGGCGAACTTGTAGTGTGTAATTAATCCCGGCTAGTCTTTCCTTTTAGGGTTTGAAGGAAGATTTGATAAATACCAGTGGGAGCCATCCTGATTAGATAAGATAATAACCAATCTGAGCTTGCACGAGCATACGCTAAAGTGTTTTCTTCTCTCTCTCTCCAGGTAGCGACCATGTCATGCCCTAATAAAGATAATAATATGGATGTATTGACCGAACCCGCATGTTTTACTGTGCTGGGGAACGTTGGTTCCGTTCTTTCCTATAAGAGTTATAGGACTGAACAGGATATAGGGGAATACCAGGATTCCCATGCCACCCGAATGAAGAAAGTACATATTGATGCATTTTCTTCGGGTGTGTTCGTCACAGAGAACTGTTTCTCCATTTGCTCTACTGTTAGTTATATGTATGCCCTAGAGGCCACTACTAGACATTGGATGTCGACCTATGGGGGGTTCTCACTGTGTGACAGTGTGGCGAAGCATAGGCTCTTACCCCTAGGGTGTCCCGAGACCGGAAGGTGTTCCGGCGGGTTGTATTCCTCGCGGGGGGGCATGCGTAAAAAGTAGCGACTGAGGGACCCGTTTTGATGTATAATTATATATTTGATATATTACTTTGCATTAACTAGTATTGGTTCACTTTAAATGGATTTTCTCACTTGAATTGCACAAGTTGTATATGTGATATACTTTTGTGCACTTGATTGTATCATGTTTGATGATGCATGTTTACTTGGGTTTGTGTAAAGATTAAACCATGGTTATATGAATGGTTAGGGTTTTCTTTTCTTATTCATTTATTTATTTATTTATTCTTTTTGGAAAATAAATGGAATAATGAGAAAAATGGTGGCTTTCTTTGTTTGCATGTTGAAGCTTCATGAAGCTTTGACTAAGTGACCATTTTGTCTCATGCTTAACCCTAACCACTCCATCTAACCTTAGTTAAATCTCTACACTAAACCATGGTTTGTATATGATAAGAATTGATTTTCTTTTCTATTTGATTTTTTCTTATCATATCATTATATTCATCTTCTTCTTCTTCATCTTTACAAAGAAGAAAAGCTTGCACCATCAATGGTGATTTGATGAAAAGAGTGAGAAATCCAATTCTAAAGTGAACCCACTTCCTATTTCTTCATCCTCTACCTCTTGCCAAGTAGTATAGGATGTTTTCTTCACAAGTTTCTTGACTTGGTGAAGTTGGAGCTTGATCTTGTGATGCCTCGACGTAGATCATCTTCGGCATCGTAGTCGATGACCTAGCCCGTCCATTTCTCCGATGAAGCCGACGCTAGAGCCCGGGATTCGATTTGGACAGCGAGGAGACTTCATTGCGGAGCTATGGAGGTGGAAGACCGGATCTACAAAGGTTGTATTTCCGTTCTTGTAGTTAAGTTGTTAACTAGTTTCATTTGTCGCCTATATATTCTAGTTAACGATCCGTATTAGGGTTTCTCGGCACCCGTAAAATTTGAAATTGGCATGGTTGATGCCTTGTGAGACCTCCTTAGTGTTCCTAGGAACCCTACAGTGGTATCAGAGCGTAGCTAGAGCCTTAGGCGATGCGTAGACGATGTTAGAAACCCGATCGAACCCCGAAACCCTAACTTTTAACCCTCTCTGGACTTTTTCTGAAAAAGTGGTTTTTTACAAATTAAAAATGCTTAAAAAATTCAGCAGGAAATTCTAAGAATTACGGTGCAAAAATTACCTAATGATCTGTCTAAAGCGCGGCGGAACCGCGGCATTAGCCGCCTATTGCGGCGGTTCCGCGCTCATTTAGTCTCTTCAGTCAACCATTTTTGCACAGTAACTTCTTTATTTAAATGCTGAGTTTTATGGGAATTTTTAATATTTATTCAAGAGTTGAATTTTCTGGGGTTGTTTTGGGGATTCGATGATTCGATCGGATTATCAGATTTTGTCTATGTGGATTCCGGATAATTTTTGAATATGTTAAAAAGTTCGATCGGATATAAATACCTACCTTTTCCCCTGTCGGGAAATCTCCAAGTGTTGGATCTTTCCGTAGTTTAAAGACGTTCTAAGTAGTGCAAGTAACGCGATGGACCCTCTAGAAGACAACAAACCTTAACTCGATTATGTGACCGTCTTGAACTGCCTTTTGAACCCTCGGGTTTGGGGCAGTACGGCGTGCCACATGTGAGGCGTTGGCTTGACCCTTCTACGGCTGGACCGTTGGTACTGAGGCATGAAGTGAATGTCTTTGAACTTATTTCATGAGTTGATCTGTATCGGGAAAACTTGGGTGTTCGATTGTTCGATCGGAAAGTTTAACATTTTCTATTTATCTGGAATGGGATACAATAATTAGAATTCACAAGTAGTTATGAGATAACTGAATGAATGTTATAAACATAGCACTTTAGTCTCACTTGATCGGTTGCCATGGAATTTTGATGTGATCAAAAGTCCGTCGCAATCACGTAGCGTACGCGGATACTCGCCGGGTAAACTTAATAGACAGCCTCACTCCATAGCCCCGACCAAATGACTGTAGGAGAACCCCGTCGCCGAAAGCATCCATTTGGGTGCTCGCGGCAGCGGTGTTCCGCCTTGGTGCACTTCGTCGACGGCATCGGGGGTGCGGCCGTCTAGTAATGTTTGCGACGAGCATTTGATCAGAACATCGGGAATCCTGTTGAATTCCCCGACTTGATATTGAAAAGAGTTTTCGATAAAGAGACTAAAATGCGGGGTTTATAATTGTTAGGCATGTGATGTCTAAGGTATTCATTTGATTAGGCATGCGATGTCTATGTAGATTGCGGATTCCAACAGTTGTAGTTTTACACTTTCTTTTCTGTGACCGTAAGTGTAATATATGATATCGCCGGTTTCGTTGCTATATGTCAACGACAATTGGGATGCGCATATTTACTTACGTTGATGACATGTGATGTTATGTGTTGCTGGATATGTTATATTGGATCGTCGTGTTTGAATAGCCGGGGGTTTTTATGTGAGATGAGTGTTTTTCATTTTCATTCATGTAAAAACTTGTATGTAATATTCTTTTATTGGGGCACTTCCAGGTTGCGGAAGATGTCACCCTTTGTATATTATTTCCTTTTCCGCACTAGGATAGACCCAAGGAGGGGAGCACAAGTAACCGGGTTCTGGAGTCCAGTGGGAGACCAACTCGAGGAGTCGAGTCCGGGTCTCCTAACTCTAGAATTGGTAGGGTTGCTTGCCGCTCTCGTAGGGGTCTAAGGGTGTGGGTTTGGCTATTCATCGCGACCGTGGAATCCGTGTTTTATACTGGCTCGTATTGAAATCACGGACGTCCTAGTATATCCAATGTTTCATATGATTCTTCTGCTGCGATATATGTGATGTGATCATGAGATGTTCTGTGATGGATACTGTATATAGTATATATGATATATTATATAGACGCTACTTATGTTTTACACCCGCGCTAGCCCTGCCCTGCTCTGCCGTTAGTTACCTAACCTAACGGTGCACGAGGGGACATCGAGGCGAATGCGGATGGCATAAGTGTACGTCGTATTTATCTGTGATGTTTAGGTTCTTAAATGATGGGACTTCATTAATGTGATTAATGAAATAAAAGAAACCTAAGATGTTGTAGAATCGAATTTCAAAATAAAACAGGTAGCTACAGTTCTTGCTTTGCACAGCGGTATATGTGATATATCCTGCACCTTATTCGATAAGGAAAGGACCGAGATCCCTTCACCGGGAGTGACTCCTTTAGCAATAACTGGCAGATGCTACACACTCGGTTTGTCTTTTGATTGCTTTTAAGAGTTTTTGCTTTGCACAGTGATATATATGATATATCCCGCACCTCATTCGACGAGGAAAGGACCGACGATCCCTTCACCGGGAGTGACTCCTTTAGCAAAACTAGAAAAGCTTCAAAAACACTCCATTTTAAAATCATTCGATCCTACAACGATATCAAGTTCATTACGCAGTAGGTTTTCAGAAAAAGATGTCGTAGCCCTCCGTCATTTCAGATAAGTCCTGTTTAGTATTCGTGCTGCGTTTGTTGACCTTGTCAAGGCGTAGTGTGCGGTAGCTAACCAGTATTTATCTGTTTATGCATATGATGCAGATTGGGTTAGGGTAGTCGTGCGGCCTTGTTGACCTTGTCAAGGGTCGTGCGGGTAGGATTGATTCAATCAAGAAATGACGGGTTGAACTTGACTTGCGGTCTATGGTTTGTTGACCTTGTCAAGGTCATAGATCGTTAGGGGCAAAATATTATTGGGAATTTCAAGTGTTGAAATTTGCAATGAGATTGCATACCTTCTATGAGATAGTTGGATCCCGATACCCGCTGCGAGTAATTGTTACTCCTGGGAGAGTTTTACACATTACAATTAGCTGATCAAGTAGGTGTCTAGAAAGGTGTTAACGAGGTTACGCCTCTGGAAAACGAGGTTTACATTAATTAGGTTCGTGCGAAAGCACGGGGGACCTCCCTCAAAGTACCGACACTGGCCTGGCTGAAAGATTGGCGAACTTGTAGTGTGTAATTAATCCCGGCTAGTCTTTCCTTTTAGGGTTTGAAGGAAGATTTGATTAAAACAGTGGGAGCCATCCTGATTAGATAAAATAATAACCAATCTATTCTTGCAAGAGCGCACGCTGAGTATTTTCTTCTCTCTCTCTCCAGGTAGCGACCATATCACGCCTTAATCAAGATAATAAAACGGAGATATTGACCGAACCCGCTTGTTATACTGAGCTGGGGAACGTTGGTCCCGCTCCAACTTATAATTGTTATAAGACAGAGTAGGAAATTGGGGATTACCAGAATTCTCGTGCCGCCCAAACGAAGAGAGTGCATGCTGATGCATCATCTTCGGGTGTGTTCATTACAAAGAACTGTTTCTCAGTATGCTTTACGTCCTGGGTATGTGATACCAGATCAGGATCCCAGATATGTAATCTGTTACATAGGGCTACAGAAAGGTAGAGAACTGAGAACGGGTGATAAGTTTCATGAGGCAGAAAACGGAGCAAATGTTGCACCCAAGTCTGTTGGTCACTGTCACCCTGTATTACCAATACATTGATTCTGAACGAATGTTATTAGATACCGAACCTGATAAGCAAAATCATATCTGTCTCTTTATTAGTAAAGAAACGATAAAATTTTGTATTGTTGGATAATGTTTTGAACATTTCCTATATCAAAAGTTGATCGGTTCAGGCACGTTATCTAAAAGCATTAATGTTCTAAATCAAACTACAGTTCTTTAGTATACGGAACACACACAAGAGGAAGAGTTCAGAAATGAACGAATCCTTCTTGAGGCATTGTAGACTAGGTCATATCAATGCGATCCGACTGGCTGAAGTAACATTTAAGATGCATATTTAAATCAGTTTGAATTTACATCTTGTGAAACTTGCCAGTCATGTCACAGAGATAAGATGACCATAGCTCCGTTTACTGGAAACAGAGAAAGAGTTAGTGAACTCTTGGGATGATACATGTTGATGTATGAAGGTCCCCTGTCTACACATGCCAAGACCGGTTCTTTATACTTCATTAAATTCTCTGATGATCTCTTTTGATTCAGACATATGTTCCTGTTGAAACACAAGTCAGAACCTTTTGAGATATTCACAGAATATAAGTTAGAAGTAGAGAACCAATACGGGTATAAGTATTATGTCCTTTGATGAGATCAAGGAGGAGAATACTTGAGCACGAAGTTCTTGGACTTTTCTAAAGGAGAATGAGATTCTCTCTCAGCATTACTCCTCCGTATACACCATAGCACGATGGTATATCGGGGCGGAGCAATCACACCCTATATAATAAGGTGTGCTCTATGATGAGTACTACTGAGTTACCTATTTCCTTTTGGGAGTTATGCACTTGAGAAGCTGCATACCTATTGAATAGCGTTCAAATCAAATCAGTTGCCTACCACTTCATATTTGATATAATAAGGGAAGAGCCCATCTCTTAAGTTAGTTAAGATTTGGGGTTGTCCAGCCTATGTCTGAAAAGCAAAATCCGGACAAGATCGAGGCAAGATCTGTTATGTAGAACTGGAAATGTTCCAGCTATACAAACTGCAGCTGATGATTTGATAGAACCAAAGGATTCAATAGTTACCAACGAACCTCAGCCTCTCCGCCGATCTAGTAGGGTTCCTCACCCACCTGAGAGATACTTCGGTTTCTCTATGACAGTGGGAGCGAGGATTGCATCATGAGATGATAACCCAACTAGTTTCGAGCTGGCCATCAGGAGTGGGACTCTATAAGAATGGCTGGATGCTTAGTGATCTGAGATGGAATCCATGTACACCAACAAAGTATGGACTTTGGTTGCTATATCTGAAGGGTTAAATCACCATCAGGAGCAAGTATATCTTGAGAAGATTACTTGGTGTAGATGGAAAAGTTGAGACTTTCAAAGCTAGACTTGTTAAATCTTTTCGTCATCAACCAGGCGTGGATAATGATGAAACCTTTTCCAGTGCCTATGCTTAAGTCTATCTAGATCCTACTTGCCACGGCTGCATACCATGACTACGATATCTGGTGGTTGGGTGTCTTGACTGCTTTTCTAAATAATGATTTGGAAGAGAGCGTCTATAAGTACACAGCCAGAGGGCTTCGTAGACAGTGGGAGCAGCGGAAACGTGTGCAAGATGTTTTATGTGGTAAAGCAGGCATCGCGGAGTTGGAACATCTGTCTTGATGTGGAAGTCAAATAGTTTGACATCATCAAAATGGTAGATGAACCTTGTATATACAAGAAGGTAGTAGGGAGTATGGTAGTGATCCTCGTAGAGTACGTGGATGACATACTCTTGATAGGGAAGGAGTTTCCTATGCTACGCTCGGTCAATCTCCGGTTATCACAAGAATTCTCCATAATAGGATCAAAGTGATACCTCCTAAATCCTGGATTTTGGATCTTTGCGATAGATCTAATTGGATGTTAGGATTCTCACTAGTTGTAGTGAGATGGTATCAACCGATCCTGGGGAGAATCACTGGAAGGGTTCCAGAGTGATAAGGATGACTGAATGTCAGTCACAGGCATTGTCTTTACCCTTGGTAAAGGGACGGTATGTTGGAAGAATTCCAAGCTAGATACCGTTGCATACTAGACGATTAAAGGCTGAATATGTCGCTACTTAAGATGCTACCAAAGAGGCTGTCTGGGTGTATATTAGTTCATGTGATGAACTTAGTTCCTCCCATTGTGTGACAATGGAGTTGTGGCTTATGCCAATGAACGTCCGTCCCATCAGTGATCCGGACATATTCTGAGGCAGCATCACCTGATCATGGGGATGGTTGATCTCTAAGGAGATCGAGGTTAGGAGAGTAGACTCAGAGGACAGCACGGCGAATCCACTCACAAAGGCCTTTTCCTAGAGAGAGACTATTATGGGATGGTTGAGTATGAGATACTACAACCACTGCTATCAGATGGCCCTAGTGCAAGTGGGAGATTGTTAGTTATATGTATGCCCTAGAGGCCATTGCTATACATAGGATGTATATTGTAGTGGATGCTGGGACATATATAGGGAGGACTTTCTTGCTCGACATGATAGTATGCTATCTGGTTGATCTTTACCTTAACGTGTACACTGATTGTCTCTCTGTTACATGTTGGTAAAGCCCTTAGGATGTGTACTTGACTACCTGGACTATGATGCGGATCATACTAGTGGGGACATGGTAGTCCATAAGTACATCCTTCAAAGTCCCTAGTCGTGGGTGTATCGAGACGGGGCATCGATATACCAGAGTAGACTAGCGTATACCTTCTCGACCCATACAGATGGGCGATGGATAATCCCATATCCATTGGTGTTTGACATCAGAGATGATATACGGGTGCTCAGTGGAGACTGGGTACACTGGACGGACTCTCCGAGAACTCCCAGATGGTATTATACCTTACGTCAGATGGCAGTTCTCTGGTGACACTGGTACAGAGTAGTCTGTTGACCCGAGATCGTCATAGAGTCTTGTGTGGTTCCCACTGTGCTTTGATTTCCACCTTACCACGTCCAAGAGGGCGTGCAAAACGGTGTTTTTTGGGTACAGTCCCGAATCACATGGAGGCAATGAGCGATAGGAGGGGATTCGTCTCTCCCGGTATAGGGGGTTGATGTTGCGCTGTGTTCGATTGGCTATAACCGGAAATCCCTGGCCAGGGTTGCTGAGATTTATTGGTAAGTGTTACCAGTAGTTTCTCGAACTGTTATAGGCCTCATATCGACACGACTTATCGAGCTATTGGGGTCTGACGTTTACCACCCCTAGGCGAGATATGCGACATATCAGACGAACAGACCGGACTGTACGGTAAGTGTTACTGGTTGGATTCACAGGAGAATGAGCGGGCTTGCTCGTCGATCTTCTGATCGCTCAATACCCGGGTGGCCGTTACGTTTAGCAGACCGCTTGCGGCTTGTGGGTGTTTGATATGATCATCACCTGCTGCCGGCGTATTGACGAGTCTTTAGAGTCCTACACAGAGGTTTCCTGGCTCAAGCGAAACGAAATAGGAGCGCATATGAGATATGTGCGGGACCGAGAATAATGCGTGTATGTGATAACGTATTCTATTCTCGCGATGAATGTATCGATATGGTTGTATGCGATATAACCTAGTTATCGAATCAAGGATTGATTCGGTAAGTCGATACATAGGATACTAGTCGGTTATATGCGATATGACCGGATCGTTAAATCAAGTGTTGATTTAATGATTTAATGTATAATTATATATTTGATATATTACTTTGCATTAACTAGTATTGGTTCACTTTAAATGGATTTTCTCACTTGAATTGCACAAGTTGTATATGTGATATACTTTTGTGCACTTGATTGTATCATGTTTGATGATGCATGTTTACTTGGGTTTGTGTAAAGATTAAACCATGGTTATATGAATGGTTAGGGTTTTCTTTTCTTATTCATTTATTTATTTATTTATTCTTTTTGGAAAATAAATGGAATAATGAGAAAAATGGTGGCTTTCTTTGTTTGCATCTTGAAGCTTCATGAAGCTTTGACTAAGTGACCATTTTGTCTCATGCTTAACCCTAACCACTCCATCTAACCTTAGTTAAATCTCTACACTAAACCATGGTTTGTATATGATAAGAATTGATTTTCTTTTCTATTTGATTTTTTCTTATCATATCATTATATTCATCTTCTTCTTCTTCTTCATCTTTACAAAGAAGAAAAGCTTGCACCATCAATGGTGATTTGATGAAAAGAGTGAGAAATCCAATTCTAAAGTGAACCCACTTCCTATTTCTTCATCCTCTACCTCTTGCCAAGTAGTATAGGGTGTTTTCTTCACAAGTTTCTTGACTTGGTGAAGTTGGAGCTTGATCTTGTGATGCCTCGACGTAGATCATCTTCGGCATCGTAGTCGATGACCTAGCCCGCCCATTTCTCCGATGAAGCCGACGCTAGATCCCGGGATTCGATTTGGCCAGCGAGGAGACTTCATTGCAGAGCTATGGAGGTGGAGGACCGGATCTACAAAGGTTGTATTTCCGTTCTTGTAGTTAAGTTGTTAACTAGTTTCATTTGTCGCCTATATATTCTAGTTAACGATCCGTATTAGGGTTTCTCGGCACCCGTAAAATTTGAAATTGGCATGGTTGATGCCTTGTGAGACCTCCTTAGTGTGCCTAGGAACCCTACATCTACGTCCTGGGTATTAGATACCGGGTCAGGATCCCATATATGTAATCAGTTACATGGGCTTAGGAAAGGTAGAGAACTTGGAGAAGATGATAAAGACATTAGAGTTGGAACTGGTGCAATTGTTGCAGCTAAGACTGTCGGGGAATATCACCTTGTATTACCAACTGGTAATACATTGGTTCTGAACGAATGCTATTACATGCGGAACCTGATATGCAACATTATATCGGTTTCTTTGTTGAGTAAAGAGGGATATAATTTTGTATTACAGGATAATGTTATGAACATTTTCCGTAACCAAAAGTTGGTTGGATCAGGCACGTTGTGCAATGGCATTTATGTTCTAAATCAGTCAACAGTTCTGAGCATAACAAACACACACAAGAGGAAGAGTTCAGAACTGAACGAATCCTTCTTGTGGCATTGTAGACTGGGTCACATCAATGCGACACGACTGGCTAAGTTGCATAAAGATGGATATTTGAAACCATTCGAATTTTCATCTTATGACACTTGCCAGTCATGTCTCAAAGGCAAGATGACCAAAACTCCGTTTACGGGACACGGAGAAAGAGTTAACGAATTCTTGGGACTGATACATAGTGATGTATGCAGTCCCATGTCTACACATGCCACGGATGGTTCTTCGTACTTCATTACATTCACTGACGATCTCTCAAGATACGGACATGTGTACTTGATAAGACACAAGTCTGAAGCTTTTGAGAAATTTAGAGAATATAAACAAGAAGTCGAGAACCAAACCGGAAAAGTATTAAAATCCTTCGATCTGATCGAGGAGGTGAATACTTGAGCAATGAATTCTTGGACTTCCTAAAAGAGAATGGGATTCTCTCTCAGCTGACTCCTCCTTATACACCACAGCACAATGGTGTATCAGAACGGAGGAACCGCACCCTATTAGATATGGTGCGCTCTATGATGAGCACAGCTGAGTTACCTATTTCCTTCTGGGGGTATGCGCTTGAGACAGCCATACATCTATTGAATATGGTCCCCACCAAATCTGTGCCTACCACTCCATATGAGATATGGAAAGGAAAGAGACAATGTCTCAACTATGTTAAGATATGGGGTTGTCCAGCCTATGTCAAACGACAAAATCCGGATAAGGTCGAGGCACGGTCTGTTCTATGCAAATTTATAGGATATCCCAAGAATTCACAAGGGTATATCTTCTACCACCCTGAGGAACAAAGAGTGTTTGTTTCTCGGCATGCCACCTTTTTAGAAAAGGAATTTCTTGAAAAAGAGATTAGTGGTCATGAGGTAGAACTGGAAGAGGTTCCAGCTACAAAAGCTACAACAGAAGATATGGTGGAACCAGAGGATTCAGTAACTCCCGATAAACCTCAGCCTCTCCGCCGATCTAGTAGGATTCCTCGCCCACCTGAGAGATACTACGGTTTTCTCATGGATGGTGGGAGCGAGGATTGCATCATGGAGGATGATGACCCAACTAGCTTCGAGCAGGCCATCACGAGTAGGGACTCAGTGAAATGGTTGGATGCTATGCGGTCCGAGATGGAATCCATGTACACCAACAAAGTATGGACTTTGGATGTTGCTCCTGAAGGGGTAAAACCCATTGGGAGCAAGTGGATCTTCAAGAAGAAACATGGTGTAGATGGGAAAGTGGAGACTTTCAAAGCTAGACTTGTTGCAAAGGGTTTTCGTCAAAGACCAGGTGTGGATTATGACGAAACTTTTTCTCCAGTGGCTATGCTTAAATCCATCCGAATCATGCTTGCCATCGCTGCATATCATGACTACGAAATCTGGCAAATGGATGTTAAGACCGCCTTTCTAAACGGTGATTTAGAAGAGTGCGTGTACATGACTCAGCCAGAGGGCTTCGTAGACAGTGGGAGCAGCGGGAAGGTGTGCAAGCTGCTTAAATCCATTTATGGATTAAAGCAAGCATCGCGGAGTTGGAACATCTTCTTTGACGTCGTTATCAAAGAGTTTGATTTCGACAAAAATCCAGATGAACCTTGTATCTACAAGAAGGTGGCAGAGAGTAAGGTTGTCTTCCTCGTATTGTACGTGGACGACATACTCTTGATAGGAAATGATATTCCTATGCTGCAATCGGTCAAGCTCTTCTTATCACAAAGATTCTCAATGAAAGATCTTGGTGATGCCTCCTGCATATTGGGGATTAGGATCTATAGAGATAGATCCAAACGGATATTGGGATTGTCCCAATCCAGGTACATTGACACCATACTAAAGAGGTTTAGTATGGAAGAATCCAAGCGTGGGAACTTTCCCACGATCTCTGGAGTCACTCTCTCCAAAGAGATGTCTCCCAAGACTGATTTGGAGAGAGCTCGCATGCAAGGGATACCCTATGCTTCGGCTGTAGGCTCTATCATGTATGCGATGCTATGTACCAGACCCGATGTAGCATACTCACTAAGTGTAGTGAGCAGGTATCAAGCTGATCCTGGAGAGAGTCACTGGACAGCTGTGAAGAGCATTCTCAAGTACTTACGAAGGACTAAAGAGATGCTCTTGGTGTATGGTAACGGAGAACTCCAAGTGGAGTCCTTTACCGATTCAAGCTTCTAGAGTGATAAGGACGACTCTAAGTCGCAGTCGGGATTTGTCTTTACCCTTTACGGAAAGGCGGTTAGCTGGAAGAGTTCCAAGCAGGAAACCGTGGCAGACTCGACGATGGAGGCTGAATACATCGCTGCCAACGATACTGCTAAAGAGGCTGTCTGGATCAAGAAGTTCATTACTGAACTTGGTGTGGTTCCATCCATTGAGCATCCAATACCTTTGTATTGCGATAACAATGGAGCGGTGGCTTTGGCCAAGGAACCCAGGTCCCATCAGCGATCCAGGCATATTCTGAGGCGGTATCACCTGATCCGGGAGATAGTTGATCGCCGGGAGATCGAGGTCAGGAGGGTTGACACGAAGAACAACACGGCGGATCCACTCACGAAGGCCATACCCCAGATACAGTTTGAGAGACTCTTCGGGATGCTCGGTATGCGATACTACAGCAGCTGGCCCTAGGGCAAGTGGGAGATTGTTAGTTGTATGTATGCCCTAGAGGCCAGTATTGTACAGATGATGTATATTATATTGGATGCTTGGACATATATAGAGATGACTTTCTTGCTCGATATGATAGTATGCTATCTGGTTGCTCTTTATCTTAACATGTACACTTGTCTCTTTAAACTGTCTTATAGTTACATGTTGGTAAAGCCCTTAGGATGTGTACTTGACTACCTGGACTATGATGCAGATCATACTAGTGGGGGCATGGTAGTCTATAAGTACATCCTTCAAGGTCCCTAGTCGTGGGTGTATCGAGACGGGGCATCGATATACCAGTGTAGACTAGCGTATGCGCTCCTCGACCCATGAGATGGGCGACGGATGATCCCATATCCATTGGTGTTTGACATCAGAGATGTTATACGGGTGCTCAGTGGAGACTGGGTACACTGGACGGACTCGCCGAGAACTCCCAGATGGTATTATACCTCACGTCAGATGGCAGTTCTCAGGTGACACTTGTACAGGTTAGTCTGTAGACCCGAGATCGTCATAGAGTCTTGTGTGATTCCCACTGTGCTTTGATCTCCACCTTACCACGTCCATGAGGGCGTGCAAAACGGTGGTCTTTGGGTACAGTCCCGAGTCACATGGAGGCAATGAGCGATAGGAGGGGTTTCGTCTCTCCCGGTATTGGGGGTTGATGTTGCGCTGTGCTCGATTGGCCGTAACAGGGAAGTCCCTGGCCAGGGCTGATCAGAGATTTGCTGGTAAGTGTTACCAGTAGTTTCTCGACCCGTTATGAGCCTCACATCGGCACGACTTATCGGTTACTGGGGTCTGACGTTTACCACCCCTAGAATTGATATGCGACATATCAGACGAACAGACCGGACTGTACGGTAAGTGTTACTGGTTGGATTCACAGGAGTATGAGCGGGCTAGCTCGTCAATCTTCTGATCGCTCAATACCCGGATGGCCGTTACGTTTAGCAGACCGCTTGCGGCTTGTGGGTGCTTGATATGATCGTCATCTGCTACCGGCGTATTGACGAGTCTTTAGAGTCCTACACAGAGGTTTCCTGGCTCAAGCGAAACGAAATAGGAGCGCATATGAGATATGTGCAGGACCGAGAATAATGCGTGTATGTGATACCGTATTCCATTCTCGCGATGAATGTATCGATTGGTTATATGCGATATAACCTAGATATCGAATCAAGGATTGATTCGATAAGCCGATACATAAGATACTAGTCGGTTATATGCTATATGACCGGATCGTTAAATTAAGTGTTGATTTAATGATTTAATGTATAATTATATATTCGATATATTATTTTGCATTAACTAGTATTGGTTCACTTTAAATGGATTTTCTCACTAGATGTGCTAGTTGTATATGTGATATACTTTTGTGCACAAGTTTGTATCATGTTTGATGATACTTGCTCATTTGGTTAAGTGTAAAGAATTAAACCTTGGTTAAGTAAATGGTTAGGGTTTTTATTTATTCATTCTTTTATCTTTTTAATTTGGATTAAAAAAGAAATGGAAAAAGAAAACAAAATGGTTGCTTTCATTCTTGAAGCTTGTTGAAGCTTCATGAAGTTTTGACCAAAGTGACCATTTTGTCTTCATGCTTAACCCTAACCATTCATCTAACCTTAGTCAATTCTCTACACCTAACCATGGTTTACATTATGATAAGTATTCATTTTCTTTTTCATTTTATATACTTATCATAATCATCTTCATCTTCATCTTCTTCTTCTTCATGAGATAAAGAAAAACCTTGCCTTCATCAATGGCAACTTGAGCAAATGAGTGAGAAATCCAATTCTAAAGTGAACCCACCTCCTATTTCTTCATCCTCTACCTCTTGCCAAGTAGTATAGGGTGTTTACATCACAAGTTTCACAACTTGGTGAAGTTGGAGCTTGATCTTGTGTAACCTCGACGTAGATCATCTTCGGCACGAAGCCGACGACCTTGCCCGCCCATTTCTCCGATGAAGCCGATACTTGAGTCCGGGATTCGAGACGGACAGTGAGAGGACGTCTACGTGGAGCTAAGGAAGTGGAGAACCGGATCTACAAAGGTTGTAGCATCTTTCTTTTAGTTAAGTAGTTAACTAGTTTCACTTTGTCGCCTAAAATTCTATTTAACGATCTAGTCTAGGGTTTCTCGGCACCGTAAAATTTGAAATGGGCATGGTTGATGCCTTGTGAGACCTCATGAGAGTGCCTAGGAACCCTACATATAGGGTGTTTTCTTCACAAGTTTCATGACTTGGTGAAGTGGGAGCTTGATCTTGTGATGCCTCGACGTAGATCATCTTCGGCATCATAGTCGATGACCTAGCCCGCCCATTTCTCCGATGAAGCCGACGCTAGAGCCCGGAATTTGGTTTGGACAGCAAGGAGACTTCATCATGGAGCTATGGAGGTGGAGAACCGGATCTACAAAGGTTGTATTTCCGTTCACTTAGTTAAGTTGTTAACTAGTTGCATGTTTCGCCTAAAAATCTAGTTAACGATCCGTATTAGGGTTTCTCGGCACTTGTAAAATTTCAAATTGGCCTGGTTGATGCCTTGTGAGACCTCATTAGTGTGCCTAGGAACCCTACAGTGGTATCAGAGCCTAGCTAGAGACTTAGGCGAAGCGAAGACGGAGTTAGAAGTCCGATCGAACCGAAACCCTAACTCCAAAATGCTCTCTGTACATTTTTGAAATTCGTGGAATTTTGTGAATTAAAAATATTCAGAAAACTCAGCAGGAATATTTAGGAGTTACTGTAAAATTCGAGAGGCTGATTCCATCAACCCGCCGCGGTTCCGCGGCACGAGCATGGCTCGTGCGGCGGTTCCGCGGCCGTACGGTCTCATCTCCCATTAGTTTTGGCATAGTAATTTCTATATTTGGGTGCTGTTTTTTCTGGGAATTTTTAAATCTTACTCAAGAGTTGAGTTTTCTGGGTTGTATTGGGGACTCGGTGTTTCGATCGGATCTTCTAATTTTGTCGGTGTGCTTTTCCGGATAATTTTAGAATATGTTAAAAAGTTCGACCGGATGTAAATACCCAATCTTTCCCCTATCGGGAAATTTCCATGTTTTGGATCTTTCCGTGGTTTAAGAACGTTCTAAGTAGTGCAAGTAACGCGGTGGTCCCTCTAGAAGACAACAAACCTTAACTCGATTATGTGACCGTCTTGAACTGCCCTTTGAACCTTCGGGTTTGGGGCAGTACGGCGTGCCACATGTGAGGCGTTGGCTTGACCCTTCTACGGCTGGACCGTTGGTACTGAGGCACGAACTGAATGTTTTTAGACTTATTTCATGTATTGAGCTGTATCGGGAAAACTTGGGTGTTCGATTGTTCGATCGGAAAGTTTAACATTTTCTATCTTATCCGGAATATGATACAATAATTGGAATTCACAAGTAGTTATGAGATAACTGAATGAATGTTATAAACATAGCACTTTAGTCTCACTTGATCGGTTGCCACGGAATTTTGATGTGATCAAAAGTCCGTTGCAATCACGTAGCGTACGCGGATACTCGCCGGGTAAACTTAATAGACGGCCTCACTCCATAGCCCCGACCAAGTGACTGTAGGAGAACCCCGTCGCCGAAAGCATCCGTTCGGGTGCTCGCGGCAGCGGTGTTCCGCCTTGGTGCACTTCGTCGACGACGTCGGGGGTGCGGCCGCCTACTAAAGTTTGCGACGAGTATTCGATCAGGATGTCGGGAATCTTGTTGAATTGCCCGACTTGATATTGAAAAGTGTTTTCGATAATGAGACTAAAATGCGGGGTTTATAATTGTTAGGCATGCGATGTCTAAGGAATTCATTTGATTAGGCATGCGATGTCTATGTAGGTTGCAGATTCCAACTGTTGTAGTTTTACACTTTCTTTTCTGTGACCGTAAGTGTAATATGTGATATCGCCGGTTTCGTTGCTATATGTCAACGACAATTGGGATACGCATGTTTACTTACGTTGATGACATGTGATGTTATGTGTTGCTGGATATGTTATATTGGATTGTCGTGTTTGAATAGCCGGAGGTATTTTATGTGAGATGAGTGTTTTTCATTTTCATTCATGTAAAAACTTATATGTAATATTCTTTTATTGGGGCACTTCCAGATTGCGGAAGTTGTCACCTTTGTATATTATTTACTTTTCCGCACTAGGATAGACCCAAGGAGGAGGGCACAAGTAACCGGGTTCTGGGGTCCAGTGGGAGACCAACTCGAGGAGTCGAGTTCGGGTCTCCTAACCCTAGAATTGGTAGGGTTGCTTGCCGCTCTCGTAGGGGTCTAGGGGTGTGGGTTTGGCTATTCATCACGACCGTGGAATCCGTGTTTTATACTGGCTCGTATTGAAAACACGGACGTCCTAGTATATCCAATGTTTCATATGATTCTTCTGCTATGATATCTGTGATGTGATCATGTGATATGTTCTGTGATGGATACTGTATATAGTATATATGATATATTATATAGACGTTACTTATGTTTTACACCCGCGCTAGCCCTGCCCCGCTCTGCCGTTAGTCACCTAACCTAACGGTGCATGAAGGGACATCGAGGTGAATGCGGATGGCATAAGTGTACGTCGTATTTATCTGTGATGTTTAGGTACTTAAATGATGGGACATCATTAATGAGATTAATGAAATAAAAGAAACCTAATGATGTTGTAGAATCGAATTTCAAAATAAAACAGGTAGCTACAGTTCTTGCTTTGCAAAGCGGTATATATGATATATCCTGCACCTTATTCGATGAGGAAAGGACCGAGATCCCTTCACCGGGAGTGACTCCTTTAGCAATAACTGGCAGATGCTACACACTCGGTTTGTTTTCTGATTGCTTTTAAGAGTTTTTTGCTTTGCACAGTGATATATATGATATATCCCGCACCTCATTCGACGAGTAAAGGGCCGACGATCCCTTCACCGGGAGTGACCCCTTTAGCAAAACTAGAAAAGCCTCAAAAACACTCCTTTTTTTTAAAAATCATTTGATTCTACAACGATATCAAGTTCATTACGCAATAGGTTTTCAGAAAAACCTGTCGTAGCCCTCCGTCATTTCAGATAAGTACTAGTTAGTATTCGTGCTACGTTTGTTGACTATGTTAAGGCGTAGTGTGCGGTAGCTAATTAGTGCTTATCTGCATAAGCATATGATGCGATTAGATTAGGGTAGTCGTGCGACTTTGTTGACTATGTTAAGGGTCGTGCGGGTGGGTTTAATTCAATCGGGAAATGACCGGTTGAACTTGACTAGCACTTATGATTTGTTGACTATGTTAAGGTCATATAGCTGCTAGGGGCAAAATATTATCGGGAATTTCAAGTGTTGAAATTTGCAATGAGATTGCATACCTTCTATGAGATAGTTGGATCCCGATACCCGCTGTGAGTAAGAGTTACTCCTGGGAGAGTTTTACACATTACAATTAGCCGATCAAGTAGGTGTCTAGAAAGGAGTTAACGAGGTTACGCCTCTGGGAGAACGAGGTTTATATTAATTAGGTTCGTGCGAAAGCACGGGGGACCTCCCTCAAAGTACCGACACTGGCCTGGCTGAAAGATTGGCGAACTTGTAGTGTGTAATTAATCCCGGCTAGTCTTTCCTTTTAGGGTTTGAAGGAAGATTTGATTAAAACAGTGGGAGCCATCCTGATTAGATAAAATAATAACCAATCTATTCTTGAAAGAGCGCACGCTGAGTGTTTTCTTCTCTCTCTCTCTCCAGGTAGCGACCATATCACGCCTTAATCAAGATAATAATACGGAATATTGACTGAACCCGCTTATTATACTGAGCTGGGGAACGTTGGTCCCGCTCCAACTTATAATTGTTATAAGACAGAGTAGGAAATTGGGGATTACCAGAATTCCCGTGCCGCCCAAACGAAGAGAGTGCATGCTGATGCATCATCTTCGGGTGTATTCATTACAAAGAACTGTTTCTCAGTATCCTCCGCATCCTAGGTATATGATACCGGATCAGGATCCCAGATATGTAATCTGTTACATAGGGCTACAGATAGGTAGAGAACTGAGAACGGGTGATAAGTTTCATGAGGCAGAAAACGGGGCAAGAGTTGCAGCCAAGTCTGTTGGTCACTGTCACCCTGTATTCCAAATACATTGATTCTGAACGAATGTTATTAGATACTGAACCTGATATACAAAACCATATCACTCTCTTTATTAGTAAAGAAATGATAAAATTTTGTATTGTTGGATAATTTTTTGAACATTTCCTATATCAAAAGTTGATCGGTTCAGGCACGTTATCTAAAAGCATTGATGTTCTAAATCAAAATACAGTTCTTAGTATACGGAACACACATAAGAGGAATAGTTCAGAAATGAACGAATTCTTCTTGAGGCATTGTAGATTAGGTCATATCAATGAGATCCGACTGGCTGAAGTTACATTTTAGATGCATATTTAAATCAGTTTGAATTTACATCTTATGAAACTTGCCAGTCATGTCACAGAGATAAGATGACCATAGCTCCGTTTACTGGAAACAGATAAAGAGTTAGTGAACTCTTGGGATGATACATGTTGATGTATGTAAGGTCCCCTGTCTACACATGCCAAGACCGGTTCCTTGTACTTCATTACATTCTCTGATAATCTCTTTAGATTCAGACATATGTTCTTGTTGAAACACAAGTCCGAACCTTTTGAGATATTCACAGAATATAAGTTAGAAGTAGAGAACCAAAACGGGTATAAGTATTATGTCCTTTGATGTGATCAAGAAGGAGAATACTTGAGCACAGAATTCCTGGACTATTCTAAAGGAGAATGAGATTCTCTCTCAGCATTACTCCTCCGTATACACCATAGCACGATGGTATATCGGGGCGGAGCAATCACACCCTATATGATAAGGTGTGCTCTATGATGAGTACTACTGAGTTACCTATTTCCTTTTTGGGAGTTATGCACTTGAGAAGCTACATACCTATTGAATAGGGTTCAAATCAAATCAGTTGCCTACCACTTCATATCTGATATGATAAGGGAAGAGCCTATCTCTTAAGTTAGTTAAGATTTGGGGTTATCCAGCCTATGTCTGAAAAGCAAAATCCGGACAAGCTCAAGGCAAGATCTGTTATGTAGAACTGAAAATGTTTCAGCTATACAAACTACAGCAGATGATTTGATAAAACCAAAGGATTCAATAGTTACCAACGAACCTCAGCCTCTCTGCCGATCTAGTAGGGTTCCTCACCCACCTGAGAGATACTTCGGTTACTCTATGACAGTGGGAGCGAGGATTGCATCATGAGATGATGACCCAACTAGTTTCGAGCTGACCATCAGGAGTGGGACTCTGTAAGAATGGCTGGATGCTTAGCGATCTGAGATGGAATCCATGTACACCAACAAAGTATGGACTTTGGTTGCTATATCTGAAGGGTTAAATCCCCATCAGGAGCAAGTATATCTTGAGAAGATTACTTGGTGTAGATGGAAAAGTTGAGACTTTCAAAGCTAGACTTGTTAAAGGTTTGCATCATTGACCAGGTGTGGATCATGATGAAACTTTTTCTAAAGATCTATGCTTAAGTCCATCCAGATCCCACTTGCCACGGCTACATACCATGACTACGATATCTGGTGGTTGGGTGTCATGACTGCTTTTCTAAATGATGTTTTAGAAGAGAACGTTTATAAGTACACAGCCAGAGGGCTTCGTAGACAGTGGGAGCAGCGGAAACGTGCACAAGATGCTTTATAAGTTAAAGCAGGCATCGCGGAGTTGGAACATCTGTTTTGATGTGTTAGTCAAAGAGTTTGATATCATCAAAATGGTAGATGAACTTTGTATATACAAAAAGGTAGTAGGGAGTATAGTGACGATCCTCGTAGAGTACGTGGATGACATGCTCTTGATAGGGAAGGAGTTTCCTATGCTATGCTCAGTCAATCTCCGCTTATCACAATGATTCTCCATATAGGATCAAAGTGATACCTCCTAAATCCTGGGTTTTGGATCTATGAGATAGATCTAACTGGATGTTAGGATTCTCACTAGTTGTAGTGAGATGGTATCAATCGATCCTGGGGAGAATCACTGGAAGGGTTCCAGGGTGATAAGGACGACTGAAAGTCAGTCACAGGCATTGTCTTTACCCTCAGTAAATGGACGGTATGTTGGAAGAGTTCCAAGCTAGATACCGTGGCATACTAGACGATAAAGGGTGGATACATCGCTACTTAAGATGCTACCAAGAGGCAGTCTGGATGTATATTTGTTCATGAGATGAACTTAGTTCCTCCCATTGTGTGACAATGGAGTTGTGGCTTATGCTAAGGAACGTCCGTCCCATCAGTGATCCAGATATATTCTAAGGCAGTATCACCTGATCATGGAGATAGTTGATCTCCAAGGTGATCGAGATTAGGAGAGTAGACTCAGAGGACAACAAGGCGGATCCACTCACAAAGGCCTTTTCCCAGAGAGAGACTTTTATGGGATGGTTGAGTATGAGATACTACAACCACTGCTATCAGATGGCCCTAGTGCAAGTGGGAGATTGTTAGTTATATGTATGCCCTAGAGGCCATTACTATACATAGGATGTATATTGTAGTGGATGCTGGGACATATATAGGGAGGACTTTCTTGCTCGACATGATAGTATGCTATCTGGTTGCTCTTTACCTTAACGTGTACACTGATTGTCTCTCTGTTACATGTTGGTAATGTTAGTGCATATGCCCTAGAGGCCATTATTGTATCATACTAGTTTGTATATTACTTAATGGAAGCTTGGGATATTCACATGTATATAACAGTCTTGCTAAACATGGTAGTATGCTACTTGGTTTTTCTATCTTAATATGTGAGTATACGTATGGATAGAGCTCTTAGGATCTTGCTTGACTACCAGCATTGTGATGGCAGTCACACTAGTGGGGGCTGGGTAGTCTACAAGCACATCCTTATTCAGGTCCCTAGTCGTTGGATTATCGAGACAGGGCATCGATACTCCGGAGTAGACTAGTGTGTACGCTTCTCATCCCAGTTAGGGAGATGGTCTGTCCCACAGCCGTCAGTACGTCGTACTGGAGATAGTATGCAGGTGCTCGTTAGGTTACGGGTACACCGGACAGGACTCATAGGGAACTGTTGGTTGGTTTTATACCAGTCGTCAGTGAACAGTTCCCAGGTGACATGAGTACAGCATAGTCCGCAGACTTGACACTGCTACTTCGCCTCGAGTGTGTCCCACTGTTCTTAGATTGCTACCCTACCACGGCTCAAAGGAGTCGTGCAAACAGGTAGCAGTTGGGTGCAGCCCGAGCACTTGGAGGCAGTGGCGGTTAGACAGGATTCGTCTCTCCCGGTATTGGGGGTTGATATCGCGCTGTGTCAGAGAGCCATTACGCAAAGTCCCTGGCCAGGGCAAGCGAGATTTGCTGGTAGGTTCCAGTAGTTTCTCAGGGTGTAATGGGCTTCGCTCCGACACTACTTATACCGCTATTAAGGGACTGACGCTTGCCGCCCCCTAGGCCTGATATGCGATAGTCTTAGACGAACGGACCGGACTGTATGGAGATTGTCACATCAGACTCAGTAGGAGTTCGGATGGGTTTCCTCATCGGCCTTCTTATCGACATCTACCTGGGGACCGTTACGTACAGCTAGTGCCGCTTGCGGTCTGTGGTTAAACCCACTGCCAGCGTAGTAGTCGAGTCTCTAGAGTCCCACACAGAGAGTTTCCCTACTTCGGGCGAAACGATATAGAGGTCGTATGGTTTTACGACAAGGGTTCGGACGCATACGTGTGTTTACGCACGTACGACTTTCGGACAGTTTTTTACCAGTCGGCTTTGGTTTAAGCCAGTTACTGGTATCCGGTTATTGGATTTATACAGTCTAAAGTTTTTCCGTATTTTTGCGGAAAGGAGGGGCGTTCTCGTAATTGCGCGAGAAGCTTCTAGAAGGTGGTGACTAAGGGGGTTTAGGTGGCATATACAATGAATGTGATTAGTGAGTCATATGGATGATTCATCCATGTCATTAATGCATCATAAATGCTTAATGACTCATGGAGATGAATCATCACTAGATATTATCAAGCATGGTTGTTAAATTGATTTATTTTCTTTTCTTGATAAAAAGAAATGCTTGATATATATTATCATAACTCATTATTCTCACTTCATTATTATGTTCACCTTCTCTCTCCTCAAGCTCTCCCTCTTCAAACCCTAATCCTCCCCTCTCATGTGTTGAGTACAAGGATTAGTTAGACTTAGTAAACCATAACCCTCACTCTATTTCACCTGGCTTCTTTGATTAGCACTTAAAGAAGTTTAGTTTCCTCAAGTTTAGAGGCTAAGCTTGGAGTAAAGCTCTCGGGTGGATCGTCTATTACTTCGAGAAGGCCGAGGAGGAGGTGGAGTTCGTAAAGACGAAGGACACGGTTCTTTAGGTATAATCCCTTTACATAGTAGTTGTTAACTTCTATGTTTGATGTTAGTTATCGTTTAGCTTCGATTCTTGCGGTTAGTCGATGTTTAAGCAAAGAACAGGATCGTTTTTCATATTTCCGCCTCCCCGCAAGTCGTGGGGTGTTGTACATCGACTTACAGTGGTATCAGAGCCTCGCTGAACAATAAATAACTTACTTGCAAATTTGTATGAATTTCGAACGGAAAAAACGAAACCGGAAAAGCCCGAAATCATAGGTTTCTGTCGATTTTTAAATGAAGTCCAAAAATTTTTCAGGGATGTTCAGAAAGCTTGAAAAGACAGTAGAAGAACACCCAAGAAAATTGGGCCCCTGAATCGCCTAAAGCGCCGCGGAACCACGGCGGATACCACCGATCCGCCGCGATTCCGCTGCCGAGTTGGCAATTCAGGAACCCAATTTTTCTGTGTTGGTTCTCTGAGATATTTGGTATTTTCTGGAATTTTTAATTTTTTCTTAGGTTTCAGTTTTACAGAGAAGTATTAGAGCAAAATTAAAAGTGTTTAATCGATCGAAATTATACAGTATTTGCTTGTTGGATTATATCTGTGTTTGTACAATGTGTTCGTAAACCACCCCTAACTGCTAGTATGTCGGTTGGCAGGGGGTTGCACATTTCTGTAATGGATTTTATCTGTTTGTGTTTATGAACTGTGTTGGACTGTTGTGATGTATAGCCGGGGTTATGTGATAGGTTATTATTTAATTCATTTGAAGTAAATGTAATTTGTTGTAATATTATTTTGCGGGGCACATCCAGGTTGCGGTTGTAGCCACCGTTGTATTATTTCATTTTACTGTTTTTGCTCCTAGGACAGACCCAAGGTGGGGTGCACAAACTGCCGGGTGGGTAATTTGCCGTACCCGTTGGGGTCTTGGGTGGGGTAATGGCTATTCATCACAACTGTGTAATCTGTATTTTGTTGTAGGCTCAAAACAAACACGGACTGCTTGCAAATCCAATAAAGTTCATCTGTAATCTGTAATGCCTATTATTGCGTCTGACGAATGTACAATATCTATATATGATAGCTATTTAGACGTCACTTATGTTTTACACCCGCGCTAGCCCAGCCCCCGCTCTGTCGTTAGTTAAGTAACCTAACGGGTGATGACGGGACCCCGTGGCGAATGCAGATGGCATAAGAGGACGTTGTATTTTCGTTGTTTTCTGCAATGATAGGTTAATGATGGGACGCATTATTTATAATGCAAAGAAAATAAACCAAAAAGTTTAATAATTGGAACAATTTAAAAGAAACCACTCGGTTAATTTTAAAAACAAATATTTTTAAATGCGGAGCTTTAACCACTCCTTTTAAAAGCTATCAGGTTCCTTCGGTTATATCAAGTTCACTACGTTCACGGTTTCGCCAAAACCATTCGTAGCCCTCCGTCATTTCATTTGGGTATTCAGTAGTATTCAAGCTATGCATTTTGGCCAAAGTCAAGGCATAGTGTTTGGTAGCTGCTGGGTTTTCATTTGTTGCATAAGATAGATGAGTTGTTTTGGGACAGTCGTATTATCATTTGACCAAAGTCAGGGGTATATACGGATGGGTTCAAATTTTACAAGATAATGACGGGTAGAACTTGACATGTGACTTATGACATTTTGACCAAAGCCAAGGTCATAAGAGCATGGGGCAAAAACTTATATCGGGAATTTCTAAAGAAACTGAAATTTGCAAAGAGATGCATACCATTTGGAGTTTGATGAATGTTGGTAGCATTCCTTCAACATTATCATACGATGATATTTGGATCCCGATCCTACTGTGAGTATATGCTACTTATCAGGAGATTCGTTACTTAACGATCAATGCTACAAACCAAGTAGGTGTCAAGAAAGGTGTCAGTGGGGTTACGCCCCCAGAGAAAAGAGGTTATTTAATTAAGGAACTTCGCGAAAGCGTTGGAAAACCTCCCTTGAAGTATCGACACTAGCCTGGCTGAACGGTTAAGCAAGTATTGTATGGTGAGAATAGTCCTGGCTAATTCTTCTTTTATGGTTTGAGGAAGGATTCGAGAAACAGTGGGAGCCATCCAGTTTAGATAAACTAAAAACCACTCTGAACTTGCAAGAGCATCATGCTAAAGAGTTTTCTTCTCTCTCTCCTAATTGCAGCGACCCTGAAAATGACTGGACTTAAGTTACTTTTAGAGAAAAATATACTGACAGGGCCAAACTATAAAGATTGGCTGCGGAATGTCAAAATGTCTTTGACTTATGACAAATTGGGGTACGTCCTCACCGCTACGGCACCTGCTGTCCCTGGTCCCAAATCCAGTAATGCGGATAAGGAAATCCGCAAAACCTGGGATTTCGATTGCGCGAAAGCCAAGTGCATCGTGCTTGCCTCGATGAACAATGAACATCAGAGGAGGCACGAGGATATGGACCTAGATGGCATATTTCTCCATACAAAGGAACTTTATGGAGAGCAATCTCGTATAGCAAGATACGAGACCTCTAAGAACTTGTTTCGAGCGAGGTTGGCTGTCGGGTCATCGGTAGGAGAACATGTCCTAAAGATGATCGGCTATATTGAAGAGCTCGCAGACCTTGGGACGACTTTGGATAATGAGCTCTATACAGACCTTATTCTCCAGTCCCTTCCTCACACCTACGCCCAGTTTATCCTGAACGTCAACCTTCAAAGAAAAGAAGTTGAACTTCCGGAACTCCTAAACATGTTAAGGAGTGCAGAGGGCACCTTGCAGAAGACAAGGGAAACACCCGCTATGTTTGTTGGCGGTGCATCTTCTTCCGGGTCCAAGGCTAGGGCCAAAGGAAGGAAGAAGAAGGCCGCCACCAAACCTAGAGGAGGTGTTAGTAAGGTGGGAGGGAAAGGAAAGAAAAAGTTTGCAGTACCGGTAGTGGGCCAGGATGAGTGCTTCCATTGTCACAGGAAAGGGCACTGGAAGAAAGATTGCAAGGCGTGGAACGCCAAGAACCAGGAACCGAAGCAAGCTGTGGCTTCGACTTCAGGTGTGTTTGTAATTGAGAATTGTCTGTCAATTAACTCTACTTCTTGGGTAATGGATACCGGATCAGGATCTCATATTTGCAATTCATTGCAGGCACTGAGAAACCGTAGAGTGCTGAAGGAAGGTGATATGACCGTAAAGGTTGCTAACGGAGCTAGCGTGGGAGCTGCGTCCGTCGGGGATTATCACCTGGGATTGACGAGTGGACATATTTTGGTTTTACATAACTGTTTTTTTGTACCAAGCTTAACCTGTAATATCATATCAGTTTTCTTGTTATCAAATAAAGGTTATGATTTCACGTTTGTAAGAGATGTTGTTAACATCCACCTTAATCATGGTTTGATTGGGTCCGGTACACTAAATAACGGTATATATGTTTTAAACCAACTCCAAATTTTCAACGTCCAGAACACACTAAAAAGAAAGTCTCCAGATTTAAATAAAGCTTTCTTATGGCATTGTTGTTGGAGATAGTGCCCTCAGAGTCAATTATTGGATCACAGGTACGTGATTGCAATTATTGAGGGAGGACCTATCCCGGTAGGACAGTCTTACTCGAGATGATAGTATGCTATCTGGTTTACCTTTATCATCGTGTACTGCTTTAGGTGACCTGACACGTCGCTATTACACGTTGATAGAGCCCCTAGGATTCTTGCTTGACCACCAGCAGTATGAGGGCGATCATATAAGTGGGAGCTGGGGTCTATAAGCTTATCCTTAAAAGGTCCCTAGTCGTGGGAGTTTCGAGACTGGGCATCGATACTCCATTAGTAGACTAGTGTATACAGTCGAGACCCCGACGAGGGGCGGTGGCCGGTCTCACAAGCCACTGGTGTCAGTTGGATCACCTAAGATGTATACAGGTGCTCATTGGGTTATGAGTACACCGGACAGGACTCGCCGGGAACATGCTAGTTGGTCATATACCAGACGTCAGATGGCAGTTCCCTGGTGACATGTGTGCAGGTTAGTTCATCGACCTGGGGATCGTCATTTGTCTCGTGTGAGTTCCCACTGTACTTTGATTACTACCCTACCACGGCTCAAAGGAGTCGTGCAAACAGGTTTTAGTTGGGTACAGTCCCGAGCCACATGGAGGCAGTGAGCGTATCTTCAGGGGTTCGTCTCTCCCGGTATTGGGGGTGAGGTCGTGCTGTGTCTAGGAGAACCATTACACGAAGCCCTCGGCCGAGGCAAGGAGATTTACTGGTAGGTATTCCAGTAGTATCTCAGGGTGTTCTGGGCTACACTCCGACACGACTTGTACCGCTTTTGGGGGTCTGACTTTTACCAACCCCCTAGGCCCGCCATGCGATACTCATAGACGAACGGACCGGACTGTACGGATATTGTCACTGACAGGCTCAGTAGGGTGTCAGGCTGAGTTCGCTCACAGACGTCCCTTTTAGTCAGTACCTGGTAGCCCGTTACGTATTGGCTTATACCTCTGACGTGCTAGTGGTTAAATCCACAACCAAGGTGTTGATGAGTCTTTAGAGTCCCCCACATTTCAGTTACTCAGCTTTCGGGCGAAAGGTTGTAGAGGCCGTATGGAGATATGGCAAGGTCCGATCAGATACGTGCGGTATTGCACGGATCAAGATCGGACAGTCTGTACTATAGGCCGTATGGATATATGGCAGGGTTCGATCAGATACGTGCGGTATTGCATGGATCAGGATCGAACAGATATTACTAGCCGGCTTTGGTATAAGCCGGATCCTAGTATAGTACAGTGTAGACTTTGTCTCATTGCATTTGTATTTCGGTCGGAATACAAATGCGGGTGTGTATGCACAGTATCGGGGTTTTCCTGTAATTTATTACGGGACCAGTTTTCTGGAGTTGCCTGTTTGCTTTCCGTTTAGGCCGATTTCCATTGTTCCGTTCATTGGCCGAAAATTGGTGGAGGAGGGCTTATTTGCATTGTTGCAAATAAGTATTTGTGGAGGGGGTCTTTTGCTTATTGTTGCATCATGATTATAGCACCATCCTTTGACTTGATTTCTTCATGATGGCATGACTTTTTGAGTCATCATGGTTCATGATGGTTGGACTTTGTGAGGTGATGATGGTGGTGTTGAGTGTTGTGTTTATCTTGTGATTATTCCATATGATAACCATTCCTCTCTCTCTCTCTTGCATGATTGATATGGTCACCTCCCCCTTGACTTTTCCCTCTCTCCTTTTCTTACATGGGCCGGCCATATAGGGGGCTGCCAATGGAGTTGGGGTGGGGAATATATTTGGTTGTTCTCTTGTTGCTCCAAAAAATTCCTTCATGTTCCATCTCAAGAGTTAAGTTCATTTTCCTCCACCACAAAAGGCAATCTCCAAGAACCCCAAATGAGACACAAGTTTCTACACATTTTCTACAGCGAATCTTGGGCACATCGAGTAGCCGGCTTCGTGCCCGAGTTGCCTCGGCATTGAGGTGGGAGCCCGTAAACGATGTAGGCGATGTGGTGCACTTCCGGCGGCGAGGAGGAGACGGGACATTCCGCAGGAGATTGGGACGACGACGAGAAGACCGGAGGACTTGGATCGTCGGTATATCTCTTTCCCATCTTGTAGTTAGCTAGGACTAGTTAATGGTTCGATCCGGCTATTAGTGCGCGGCGGTTTGCCAGTTCAAGTAAAATTAAAGTTTATCACCGCTTCCGCATTTGGCCGTCGGATTGACGGCCGGGGCGCCGCCGTGCACTTACAGTGGTATCAGAGCCTCCCCATTAACTTAGTCTAGCTTTTTGTAATGTGTTTTGCATTTCCGATCGACCAAAATCCCAAAAACCACATTTTCCTTTGCATCAGTTTTCTGTTGGAATTTTTTGGTGTCAAAATTTTTTTCAGGTTGTAGAAAACTGCTGTACAAGACATTCTAAGACATCTGTAAAAATTCGACACACTCAGTCGTTGAGTGTAGCGCGGAACCGCGGCCAAACCCCCCCCTTGGGCCGCGGTTCCACCGCACATTGGTCTCTTCAGTGTGTCCAATTTGTACAGTGGTCTTCTGGGCTTATTTTGTGGGCTTTGGAATATTAAATTTGGGCCCAGAATCTCTGTGACTGCTACAGTTTTACTTGGGGGCCCACTTGTTAATTGTTTGATCGATCGGATATTTTTAAACACATCATTTCACAGTATTTACATTATATCTGCGACCGTGAATGTCACTTGATCGGTAAATCCGGTCTAACTGCTATAGCCCGGTTAGACGGATTTGCGAACGTGACTTTCACGTTGATGTTCTGTTTTTGCTGTGATGTTGCGGATCGGTCGTGGGGGATAGCCTGGATGCAATGCTAGTACAGTTGTGGTTGTATTATGTACATTTGATATTGCGGGACGAGCGTCCGACATGTGGACTGCCGTCACTGCCTGTTTGTATTATTTTTTTGGGGCACGGCCAGGTTGCGGTCGATGTACCCGTTGTATGTATATTTTACTTTCTGTACTAGGATTGCCCCGCGGAGGGCTGCACGGATAGCCGGGTTCTAGAGGGCAACAAGCCCGCATCTCATGGCATTGGGACGGAGGGGGCTTCGCTCTAGGATTGGCGGGCTATTCGCCGCACTCGTAGGGGGTACTGGTTGACCCAGGAGGGGTGCCCAAGTTACCGGATTCCGTGAAGTGCTGGGTGGTCCATTCACGGAGCTGAAGGGGGCTGCCTCGCTTCAGGTTTTGGCGGGTAACTTGCCGCGCCCGTAGGGGTCTAGGATTTCATTGCACAGGCTATCCACACGACCAGGGGAACGTCGGGTTTCAGTAGTGGCTCTGTGAAACCCGGGGATCCCAGATATCTGTATTGTTTCTGTAATGCTGTACATTTCTGTGATGTTGCATTTTTTTATTCACGCCTTGAGCGAAATATAATATATCGGTATATATATTATTAGATGTTGTATATGTTTTGCATCCGCGCTAGTCCAGTCCCCGCTCTGTCGTTAGTTAGCTAACCTAACGGGTAATGACGGGACCCAGTGGCGAATGCGGATGGCATATACGTACATCAGTATATTTTCGTTCTTTGTGGTGTGATCAATTGATGGGACTGCGTTGATTCGGATCAATGCAAGTTAAAAACAAACCTAATCTGATGTTGTTGGAACACTTTTCAAAAAGCTGTTATTGCAAGGACGTTCACTTTTGTTTAGCATCGTGGTATTCAGTTGGAATATCCTGCTCCTCAGTCGACGAGGCAAGGGCCGAGATCCCTTCACCGGGAGTGACCCCTTGGACAAAAAGTTTGCGTCAGGGCATTAACTTCACTATAGCCGATTACTTTTGCTTTGCACCGTGGTATTCAGTTGGAATATCCTGCACCTCATTCTACGGGGAAAGAGCCGAGATCCCTTCACCGGGAGTGACCTCTTTAGCAACGGTTTTCGTCACTATATTTTTAAAAGCTATCCGTTCCTTCAACGATATCAAGTTCTTTACGTTAAAGGTTTTCGCCAGAAACCATTCGTAGCCCTCCGTCGTTTCAGACGGGTAGCACGTAGTATTCATGCTATGTTTGTTGGCCTTTGTCAAGGCATAGTGTATGGTAGCTGCTTGTTGCCTTTCTGCAGCATAGATAGATGCGTTGGTTTGGGACAGTCGTATAGCCTTGTTGGCCTTCGTCAAGGGCTTGTGCGGGTGGGTTCAAATCAACCTGGAGAATGACGGGTAGAACTTGACATGTGACTTATGATTTGTTGGCCTTCGTCAAGGTCATAAGAGCATGGGGCAGAAATCACATCGGGAGTTTCAAAAGAACTGAAACTTGCCAGATATGCGCATACCTTCTGGAGTGTGATGATGTGAGCGGATTCCGTCACGTTGTCATGCGATGAGAGTTGGATCCCGATTCCCACTGATGAGTTAGTTTACTCCTCGGGTGACCCCGACTAATTCTTCTTTCAGGTTTGGAGGAGAATTTGAGGTACAGTGGGAGGATTCCAGATTAGATAAATTGGTAACCATTCTGATCTAGGTTAGAGTGCACGCTGAGTGTTTCTTTTCTCTCTCTCTGGCAGCGACCATTGACCCGACCCTAAGACTATGACTCAGTGACCAAGTTGACCGAACCTTCTTAAACACTGGCTTTTGGATTGTCAGAGTTGCAAACCTCATTGCCACTCCTACTTTTACCCTTTTCTCCAGGACACCCCGTATTACTACGAACGTCCACTTCCATTGGACAAAACCATCGTATGGTTATATACGAACTCGAAGGGATTTATTCGAGGATGGTTTCAGGTTCTGGAGAAAACGGATAGGATTATTCAGTTGTCTTTTCCTTTTACCCTCTCTCAGGTTACGAGTACTCCTTGGTTTAGGGGTAGTACACCTATTACGCAAATTGGATTGTCTTCTTCCAAACCTTAGGCTGGTGCCGACCGGTAGGGAATGAAGAAAACCAATTAGCATAACGATGGTGTGCAGAAGGTATTAAGTTCAGACAAAGCAAGGGATTAGTAAGAGGGCAAAGTAAATTGCAACAGATATTCACGACCAAACCAAGTATTCCTTCGCCAATCCTAAAATCACCTTTGTATTTCTCCAAGACACTCCGTATCACTACGAAGATCCACAGTTTATTTGGATACTCCATCGTATGGTTATATACGAACTCGAATGGAACTTGTTCCAGTTCGGGGATGGATTCTGGTCCAGGAGAAATAGGAATAAGGTTTATTCGGTTGTCTTTTATCTTCACCCTCTCTCACTGCGAGTGTTCCTAGGATTGGGACAGTACACCCATTACGCTTATTGGATAGTCTTCTTCCAAACCATAGGCTGGTGCCGAACGGTAGGGAAGGAAGAAAACCATTTGGCCTAAAGGGGTGTACAGAAGGTAAAGACTAAAGACATAAGAAGGGATTTGGAGAGGTGGCAAAGAATTATACGGTTACAGTCGTGAATCTGGAAGAGGCATTACTAGGAATACCAGGATACCCCAATGAAACATTTCAATGTTTCAGTTTCACTGTGTACTGTTAAAGGAAAACTGATTTCCCAATTAGATACTTACTCCAGGGTATGTATTTACCAGGTACGATTCTCACATCTGTATGGTTTTACAGATGATGAGTGGGAGTAAGTTATTGGGAATTGGGTGATTATCCTCATTATATCGGGATTCGTTGTAATCGGTGATATTTGAGGAAATCACCTGGGCTGTTTGCCGGTTGGCAAATATTTGGTTTTGAATATCCGCTGTTATGCACCAATTTCAAATCGATATATCTGTACGTCTATTTTCATAGAGTGAGATATACCCTTTTGAAATTATGTCTGCGACATTTACCTATATCAGTGGATGGTTAGGTAAGGAGCATTAAACAGCGGTGTAATTCTTCTTAACCATAAGTACAGTTTTCAGCCTACGACACACAGTGAATGAGTTATCAGACTCAAGGGACTTATACAGAGTATTGTATGTTGTCCAGGGTCCATCAGGACAGAGGGGTTGGTCCTCGTACTATATTCGTTTTACTTATGACTTCTCTAGTTTTTAGACAGGTGTTTCGTGGAAACACAGGGTCCGAATTTTGAGAAGTTATTGGTATTTGAATAGAGTAGAGAACCAGGTGTAGCAAGTATCGGGATTCTTCAAAGAGATCGAAGATGTAGATACTTGTGTATGGTATTCAGTTGATAGTAGTGATTAAGAGAACTTGCTTCTTTTTCAGGTTACTCATAATTGGAAGCATTCCTAAGTTGAGTAACGCTGATCGGCCTCCTCCCATTTAGTTGATATGCACTGGAGACAGTTGCATGATTTGAATCTGGTTCAATTAAATCAGTGCCTCTGGTCCTATATGGGATATAGAACAGTTCATATCTTAACGATGTTAAGGTACGGGGAGTTGTCCGGCTTATGCTTAAAACCAGACACTGGACAACTCAAGGCACGTTTCTGTAATGGCTGTTTGTGGGTTGACCCAGGCTATGACGCGGGTTGACTTTCTACCATCTGGATGAACAATAGCAATATTGTTCTAAACTCGCCACAGTTTTAATAAAAATGGATTTTTTTTTCAGAAAACAGTAGTGGGAGTATGGTAGAACTGGAAGTGATTCCAGAACCACAAACGATTACTGAAGATTTGATAAGGAACCTAAAGATTCAATCTGGATTGACATTCCATTGGCCACTCCGCAGATGAGGTGGGTAACTTCAGGCACCCGAGAGGTACTCCGGTAGCCTCAAGGACGGTGACAGGGAAGTTCTTGTTTACCCACACTTGCCATTGCTGTTGTTCCAGACTGTGAGACCCGGCGGGAGGATGAGTATAGCGTCGTTCTGAACTCGCTTCAGAAGTGTACGTGTATATGACTCTGCCAGAGGGTTGTCGTAGTCAGTGGGAGCAGCGGAAGAATTGGTGGACAGGTAGCTTATGTCTATTTATAGACTGAAGCACCAGTAGCGGAGATAGATCATCTATTTCTGACGTGACAGTCATAGGTTTGACTTCATCAGAATAGGGGATGGATCTGTTGAGAAGGTAGTAGGGTGTGATATCCTGGTATTTGGATGACATACACAGAGTAGGAAAGGAAACTCCTATACTACAATCGGTTATACTTTGGTCGTCACACAGTGTTTTCTCCACACAGGACTTGGATATTATGTCAGATATACTGTTTACTAGATCTATGGTTTTAGATCTAGATTTGGGTAGTTTCCCAATCAGGGTACTTGACAGCATTCTAAGAGTATTTAGGATGGACGACTCCATGCACGGTAGTGTACCTGCAGAAGATGGAGTCACCCTCTCTAAAGGTGTCTTACAGACTAAAAGGGAGAGGGATGTGCATGATTGGCAGATCACTTGCTCAGGCAATTGAGTCAATCATGAGATGTCAAGTACCACACCAGATGTTGTTCTTGCACTAGATGCAATAAGTTGATATTGATCCAATCCTGGAGAAACAGTTGGAAGCAGTTTTAGAACATAAGTGGATGTTCTAGGGATACGATAACGACAGCCTCATTCAGGAGACAGTTATCAATCCAGGATTCCAAGGTGACCTGGACGACAGGGAGGTTGTCAGAGTTATAGTTTTCCTTCTGACGAGGGGCAGTATTTTGGACAGGTGGTCCAAGGCAATACTGAGGCAGGCATGGCGCAGGATACTGATTAAGTTCAGTTAACGATATAGTCTAAGAAGTTTGGATTTGGAGTTCATTTATGAGCTATGTCCCATCAGACATCCAGACACATTCTAAGACAGGTATTGCTCTTTTCGGGAGATGGGTTTCTCCGCGAACTTGAGATATAGAGAGACATAGAAAGAAACATCAAAGCGGATCCACTCACTGAGGCTATTCCTCGAACGCAATAGTTTCGCAAACGAGCTTTGTGAGACTGACTAGTAGAGGAGTTGGGTGTTCGGTATCACACGGGCTGTGAGTATGCGACATCGCAATAATTAGCCTTGAGTGCAAGTGGGAGATTGTTGGAGATAGTGCCCTCAGAGTCAATTATTGGATCACAGGTACGTGGTTGCAATGATTGAGGGAGGACCTATCCCGGTAGGACAGTCTTACTCGAGATGATAGTATGCTATCTGGTTTACCTTTATCATCGTGTACTGCTTTAGGTGACCTGACACGTCGCTATTACACGTTGATAGAGCCCCTAGGATTCTTGCTTGACCACCAGCAGTATGAGGGCGATCATATAAGTGGGAGCTGGGGTCTATAAGCTTATCCTTAAAAGGTCCCTAGTCGTGGGAGTTTCGAGACTGGGCATCGATACTCCATTAGTAGACTAGTGTATACAGTCGAGACCCCGACGAGGGGCGGTGGCCGGTCTCACAAGCCACTGGTGTCAGTTGGATCACCTAAGATGTATACAGGTGCTCATTGGGTTATGAGTACACCGGACAGGACTCGCCGGGAACATGCTAGTTGGTCATATACCAGACGTCAGATGGCAGTTCCCTGGTGACATGTGTGCAGGTTAGTTCATCGACCTGGGGATCGTCATTTGTCTCGTGTGAGTTCCCACTGTACTTTGATTACTACCCTACCACGGCTCAAAGGAGTCGTGCAAACAGGTTTTAGTTGGGTACAGTCCCGAGCCACATGGAGACAGAGAGCGTATCTTCAGGGGTTCGTCTCTCCCGGTATTGGGGGTGAGGTCGTGCTGTGTCTAGGAGAGCCATTACACGAAGCCCTCGGCCGAGGCAAGGAGATTTACTGGTAGGTATTCCAGTAGTATCTCAGGGTGTTCTGGGCTACACTCCGACACGACTTGTACCGCTTTTGGGGGTCTGACTTTTACCAACCCCCTAGGCCCGCCATGCGATACTCATAGACGAACGGACCGGACTGTACGGATATTGTCACTGACAGGCTCAGTAGGGTGTCAGGCTGAGTTCGCTCACAGACGTCCCTTTTAGTCAGTACCTGGTAGCCCGTTACGTATTGGCTTATACCTCTGACGTGCTAGTGGTTAAATCCACAACCAAGGTGTTGATGAGTCTTTAGAGTCCCCCACATTTCAGTTACTCAGCTTTCGGGCGAAAGGTTGTAGAGGCCGTATGGAGATATGGCAAGGTCCGATCAGATACGTGCGGTATTGCACGGATCAGGATCGGACAGTCTGTACTATAGGCCGTATGGATATATGGCAGGGTTCGATCAGATACGTGCGGTATTGCACGGATCAGGATCGAACAGATATTACTAGCCGGCTTTGGTATAAGCCGGATCCTAGTATAGTACAGTGTAGACTTTGTCTCATTGCATTTGTATTTCGGTCGGAATACAAATGCGGGTGTGTATGCACAGTATCGGGGTTTTCCTGTAATTTATTACGGGACCAGTTTTCTGGAGTTGCCTGTTTGCT